>JADBJO010000719.1:191885-204385 GCA_016801955.1 Conus betulinus | reverse complement strand
GCGATGAAACTGGACTCACGTCCTGTGTTTGTTTTTTTTTTTTTTTTGGGGGAGCTATTTTCTTTTTCTTTTCTTTCACTTTGTTTAGTTTTTATTTCATTTCAGAAAAAATTGATCCCTTGTCTTTATTTTGTTTTGGTGAGCCTCGTGCCTATTTCTGTTTCTGGGTTGTACTGACACCGCGCACAGTATTGAAGATGTAAAAAATCTGGATACACCATGCGTACACCTACAGACGTATGTCTATATTTTCATAGACCGTAGTGTGAACATTTCTTTGTTGTTTTCCAAGGAGATCAGACAGTAACGTGTTGTACACGTGTCATACGAGAGTGAGCCTGCAACCTGGCGAAATCGCTGGCTTTCAAAATACGGTTGTTTCATGTGCGCGTGACATGTCACGTGACATATTCTGTGGTTTGAACGACTGCATTCTCACTGGCGCCTTTCTATAAAAGACAAATTGAATTTTTTTTCTTTTCAAGACAACCTACTAAGTAAAACATTTATGATTTCGGTTAAGATCTTGCGAGTTTATCTCGACGGAAAAGATAATTGAAGGAAACACATATGTCACGTGACATGTCATTGCGTCCATTGAACGTTATATTTACACACACACACACACACACACACACACACACACACACACACACATTTGAATTGATCACCAGATGATAAACTATGACCAGGGTTGACTCTGTGTTTTCAATATTTTACGTGACTGAAACACATAAAACGATGAAACAATTACGGGTATTCAGTAAGCGTGCAATGTGAAACTACGAACTTTTTTTTGAAGTGCCTTTTCTTTCTGATGTGTGTGTGTGTACTGTATATTTAATGATGTCAATTACTGTCCAGTGTTTCAACATTACGGGTAGTTGTGAGTGTCCTATGAGAACGGCCATCAGGAAATGTGAGGAGGGGTTTTGTCCCCCTTTTTTTCTAGCCTCAAAATCAATATCATCATCATCATCATCATCGTCATCGTCATCATCATCATTATCTCCCTCCTCCTCCTCCTCCTCCTCCTCCTCCTCCCTCCTCCTCTCAATATTGAGAAATTGCGGAGTATCATTCTTCCCTTCCTCAGCATAATCGTCGTCGATATCTTGGAAGGTGTCTGGTTTCATTTTTGTGCAAAAGTATCATCTTAATCATCATCATCATCATCATCATCATTGAGATGTTTGACTTTTCTTGCCTTTCATGTTTCTATAAAAGTCTTATCCTCCTCCTCCTCCTCCTCGTCGTCGTCGTCGTCTTCATCAACATCATTATCATTATCATCATCATCATCATCATCATATACAAGACAAATCTGAGTGTTATCAAGTGTGTAACTGTCTGATTGTGGCTCCAAAACAATCTGCTGGACTTTAGTTTTCATTTGTCCTGAAAGCTCCTTGGAGCCAGCTTGAAAGATAGGAGGTATACACATATACATCATCACCATCATCACCGTCACCACCACCACCGTTACCACCACCACCGCCACCGCCACCACCACCACCATCACAACCATTATCATCATAATGATCATCATCATTCTCATCATCGTCGTCGTCGTCATCTGCAGATTTCTTGACGAGAACAAACGTCTACGTTGTTATGGTAAATTTTGTAATGCGATCGATGGTTCCTTTTGTGTGCGTGCGTGTGTGTGTGTGTGTGTGTGTGTGTGTGTGTGTGTGTGTGTGTGTGTGTGTGTTGGATGCATGTTATGGGGAGAGGAAAGGCGGGGGTGGCGCGGTTTGTATTGCTGCTATTTATACTTGGTAATGTTGTGTGGCATGGTTTAACACGATCGAGATATTCCATTTGACTGCTGTCAATGTTGTGACGGGGTTAGCCCCTTGGAGATCATGTATTGTTCCTTTTTTTTTTTTGCTGTTATTTACACCACTTTTAGCAGCTTTGTTTTACAGACCGTTGGTTGGAGGAGTGTGTGATACTAATGATAATGATCGGGTCCTCTCTCTGCATTACTGTGTTATTTCCTGACCCCCACTCCTTGTTGTGACCTGCACTCATGATGCCAATTCGCACTTTTGCTCCTCCTAAACGCGGAGAGTCAGCTTGATATTGTTTGATGTGTGATGCGCTGACAAGTCTATAAATCAAATGTGAATTTATAAATGGTCTCATGGAAAACTGATGGTTGGTGGAGAGGATGCTAAATGGACTGAGAGGAGGGCGGATTGAATGATGATGCAGAGGAGGTATTTCTTAGAACAAACACTTAGATATTAATGCCGTTGTTGGTACCATATCCTCGCTGTTCCTGCGTTACAATATTGTCCTGGAGTTGTTTTGTTTGTCTGTATTTCACAAACTGGGGTTGAAATTTATTGTGATGCCGGTCTACTATGGTTTTTCGTGGTTTGTTTTTAAAACATTTTTGGTAATAAAAAAAAGGTCTCTTCAAATCTGGGCTGTCTTCTTGTTTGTATGCGTTGTGTTCATGATAAAATTTTCAAGTACGTCTCTCTCTCTCTCTCTCTCTCTCTCTCTCTCTCTCTCTCTCTCTCTCGATCATGTGCAGACAATTGCTATTGTAGTTGTGCGTCTCTCTCTCTCTGTCTCTGTCTCTGTCTCTCTCTCTCTTGTATGTGTTGTCTTCAGTATAAATCTTCAGGTGTCTCTCCCTATTTTACGCAGACAATTGCTATTGTCACCGTGCATCTATGTGTGTTTGTCCGCTCTCTGTCTGTCTGTCTGTCTGTCTGTCTGTTCCCCCTCTCTCTCTCTTTGTCTGTCTGTCTGTGTCTGTCTGTCTGTGTCTGTCTCTCTGTCTCTGTCTCTGTCTCTGTCTCTCTCTCTCTCTCTCTCTCTCTCTCTCTCTCTCGGGGGCGAGAGCTTGAACCACGGCTCGTAGCGTGCGGATGGCTGCTGACACTGTGGCGTTGTTTGTGTCAGCCCTGGAGGACTGACAATGAGTTGGACCCTGTAGTTTCATCAGCAAGTACTGAAGACACCACACCTGCAGCCCCCTGATGTCTTGAAGTCGTCCCGTGGCTTCCTTTGGTCTGTTGACCTGGATTTCATGGTTAAACGGGCCACAAAGAAGAGCACCAAGCGGGTCGCCATTCTGACCTTGCCAACCAGAGCTGCCCACCTCAGGCTTGCCCCTCATGCTGATGTTCTGGGGCACATTGCTTCTCCGCTGTGGGGCTGCGAGCGGACCCCTGGACCTAGCATCGTGCGGCAGTCGAGGCTGAACAGCCAGAGTGTCACGACAGGGCCAAGGACCAGAACGGACAGGACCTGGGCCTCTCTGGACGTCGGTCAGACGACTTTTGTTAGCTCCCCAACAACCTAAGCTGCAGGTGGACTGAAATGGAATTCACAGCTGACAGGGCCTTCCTGACCAGAAAATGCAAAGACAGCCTCATCCGTTCCCCATCCAACAAAACTGGCGTTCTGATTAAGGAAAGTAAGGCACAGTGCAGTTGGTTCCTGTCTTTGAAAAAGCCTGTTCCTTCCTGTAAGTTGTGGCAGAATCATTGCAGAGAAATGGCTCCGACTTTATCATGCAAGATTTCGATGAAGAACATTAGTTATCAAATGCTAATAGAGAGGATGGTTCCAGGCGGGCATGCCCACAGGATCGCCATGCTCTTTGTGTGCATGAACGCTGAGGACGCAAAACATATTTTTATTGTGTGCAAGGCATATGAAGTGGTGCGTAAATATGTTTCTTTTCCTTTTTTTCTGATTTCGGAATTGGCTTGGAGTCGTGACTTCCGTTTAATCATCTGAAGACGGAGGTGTAATAAGATCTATGTCGAAATTTATTGCAGAAATGCAAAACATAAAACAAAGGGATACTAACGCTGACCATAATTATAGCGTGTCATAATGCTGTAACGCATGGTTAATACGAAAACTGATTTTTGGGGGGATGTGGGGGGGGGG
This sequence comes from Conus betulinus, assembly GCA_016801955.1. Taxonomy (NCBI): domain Eukaryota; kingdom Metazoa; phylum Mollusca; class Gastropoda; order Neogastropoda; family Conidae; genus Conus; species Conus betulinus. The sequence goes on along the minus strand of JADBJO010000719.1, from coordinate 200,464 downwards.
GGGGGGGGGGGGGGGGGGGGGAAGAGGGGAGTTGAGGACACAGTACATTATTGTAATGGATGGTCGAATATCTCTTCTTGTTGTTGTTGTTGCTGTTGTTGCTGTTGTTGTTGTTGTTGTTCTTCTTCTCTTCTCTTTTTCATTTTGTTGCTGTTGTTTGCGTGTGTGCGCTCGCGCGCACACGTGTGCGTGTGCGAGTGTTGATGTTGTTGTTGTTATTGCTTTTTCTGCGTTTCTGCGTGTCTGTGAAAACTGTCTGTATCTAGAATATTTTTTTTTCTCCTTTTCAACATACCGCCGCCTCTTTCACTCTGTTAGGTGAAACGGAACCTTCTGTTTATGCACTCTTTTCTGACAAAGAGTTGGTGTTGCTACATTGTTGTTACATGTTACCTCTCTTGTCAAAGCACCTGCCATAGTACTGACCATAACATGTCAGTGTCAGTGTCAACTGTCTCTCTCTCTCTCTCTCTCTCTCTCTCTGTTTTAGTGTGTGTGTGTGTGTGTGTGTGTGTGTGTGTGTGTGTGTGTGTGTGTGTGTGTGTGTGTGTGTGTGTGCGAGTTCACACACATCATCATCATCTTTATCATCAGTTATCTCACATATCACTCACTGTCACACACACACACACACACACACACACACGCACTCACGGCTGCACACACGCGCACTACACCCATACATGCACTTCTCCCCTTTGTCTCTCTGTGAGTATTTAGCTTATGTTCTGGCTCCATTGAAGACAGTTTTCAATGTTCCTCGGTGGCATTTGTATAAACCTTTTAGTTTGCGTCACTGGCGTCATTGAACTAAACTTTCGCTTGGTTCACTTACGTCATTGATCAACCTCCATGAACAAAACCTTGGGTTTCTACGCTGGCGCCACTTAACACAGCATGTAGATCGGATATATCACTATACGTGGGTGTGAGTGTGAATGAAGAGTCCAGTGTGTAAAACGTCTGGTTTTCTCAATGAAGCCTTTGCGCGTTGGACTTGAGAACACACACACACACTGTCTCCTATGAGTATGGCTCATTGCCCGGAAACTCCAGAGACCGGAAGCAATGTCAAGTGGCTCATCCTGCGAGCCGAAACTAAACTAATCTCTCTCTCTCTCTCTCTCTGATCAACGAGTTTTTAATGTATATTGTGTAATGAAGGAATTATTTCCCTTTTCGTCATGAATATTATTCACGGACCACTATTTCTGGCCGCACGCGCAACGCGATTTCACAAGTTGATCCTGCCTTGTGTTGACGGATAACTGGTGTGTGCTGCTAGCTGCTCACTGGTCAAAATGTGTCGTTAGGAATGGGGTGCACGTGCACTAAGAAAAGGCGTCTGGTTGTTGTAAACAATGCTACAGGCGCTCGAAAAACATTTTTCTCACTACAAAGAGACAGAACATAGTGCTGTAAAAAGAAACAACAACAAACAACAGAGAAATATCTTGTAAAACATGCACAAGAGCCTGGTAATTGAATGGGATCAGTACTGCTTGATGGATATGTAGTTATTACTTCACTGTCGTGTTTTATAATATGGCTGTTTGTTATGTAAATAACTGAGAAACAAAGAAACTATTGCCTACCAGAAACAGAATTCAGAAGTAATTTTTTCGTTCTGGTGACGAATTGACAGTACTTAGGAATAGTCTTGTTTACCGATATTCAACCATCAGTGAATCAACGAATCAAATTTAAGAAACTGATTATGACTACAAAGGTACCGTTATTCTGACAACAGACTACCTAAAGCAGGAATCTCTTCCCACTAATTTTGCAGACACCAAGCTCTGACTCCATTGTGACCCTGTAAAAAATGTGTTACGATACAATATCTTTATTTTTCACTCATGACTCACGTAGAAATCTCCTCCGTTAGGGTAGAGAGTGTGTGAACTGGGATCAACATGACTATGAAGTTCTCCAAACTTTCGTCACCACCTTTTTGGAGAATAGGGACACCTCTCACGTGACCCAATCCTTGATACTCACACCCATTACATTCGTTTACCTGTTTTCCTGGAATCTCCGAGTGTTCAGAATCCTGAAATAGAAATGCCAGATTCTACCACTGTTTGTTCCTCCGTGCAAACTGCTACTCCTTGGCATTGCTCTTCAACTTCCTCGTTGTCTGATGAAATCCATTCTGACAGAAGTTTAACAAACAAGTGAGTGATAACTTTCCCTCCAACCCCAAACACACTGCCCAGACAAGCAAAATGATGAACTCGTCAAAGACTCGTCTTCACTTTCCTCGTGTTCTGTGAGAAATGCAGGTGATCAAGGTAAAGTAAAGCCCGACACAATGTCTTATAATGTGACATCACTTCACCCGAAAATCTACTGATCATTCCCAGTTCATTTTTTTTTATTTATCATTTTATTTGTTCGGTCCCGAACATATATCTTTGACGAGTGACCGAGCGCACATGGCGCAGCAGTCCATGCCAAAAGTAACCTAGAAGAACAAGATACAACCGAAGGTGCCGGTGGAACACAGAGGAGAACTGTCCTCAACCACCAAACAAACCAGCTGGAAACAATCCTGCACCACCCTTGGAAACCTGCGCTGTGTTCACATAGGGTCCAGGCACGCACAGAGCATTCCATTAAGACGTTTAGGGACATAATTGCTCCCTGGCATACGCCGTTGCGTAATGGCCACTGGATGTGCCACGAGGGCGTTCCCATGGGTATACCAGCTCATGTTCGTGACTGCAGAGCCCCATCGGCGAAAAACGCCATCGTCAAGCAACTGCCGTGTGCATCCCGCAGCCTCACTCGTTGCTGTTCCGCTGACAGGTGAAGACAGAACAACTCCAGACACGGCCAAGCTTTGGCAATGAGGTCTTATGCGCTCTCTGAAGAGAAACCCCGGGTTACAATCTTTCTGCTGTCGACAGGACTGTGGTCAGTGGGCCTTTTCTCACTGTTACTGGACCTTTCCCCAGAGTCGGCCAAAAGGCAGACAAGAAAAAGATACACCAGAGGTGCGGATGGGACCCAGCGAGGTACTGTCCTCAGCCATTGTTGACTCGCATGACGGTCGGTCAGAGTCTTGTGCGTGAGCTCCCTTGCCCCAATTTTGTTTGGTAATAAACAGGATGCAAAGCATATAAACGTACTCCCAGTTTATCTTGAATACACGTGAGATATTCCATAAAGAGGTAAAATCATTTTGGGCCGTTAGTAACGGCTATTCTGGTAAACATCGGGCATCATCCGTGACCCATAATGAGCATACCTACAAATTTTCAGAAAAATCGGCCAAGTACTTTCTAAGATATTCCGTAAAGAAGAAAAAAACTGTTATGGGCCGTTATAGCAGTTATTGCTATAACGATAAAATAATACATCGGGCATTATCCGTGACCCATAATCAACATACCTACAAATTTTCAGAAAGATCGGCTAAGTACTTTCTGAGATATTCCATAAAATAGAAAAAAAAACTGTTATAGCCGTTAGTAACGGCTATAACGGTAAAATAACACATTGGGCATGATCCGTGACCCATAATGAACATACCTTCAAAGTTTCAGAAATATCGGCCAATTACTTTGTAAGATATTCCATAAAGACGAAAAAACCGTTATGGGCCGTTATAGCCGTTAGTAACGGATATAACAGAAAAATAGCACACCGGACATGATTCGTGATCCATAATGAACATACCTACAAATTTTCAGAAAGATCGCCCAAGTACTTTCTGAGATATTCCATTTTTAAAAAAAAGTCATAGCTGTTAGTAACGCCTGTAACGGTAAAAATAATACATCGGGCATGATCCGTGACCCATAATGAACATACCTTCAAATTTTTCAGAAAGATCGGCTTAGTACTTTGTAAGATATTCCATAAAAAGAAGAAAAAACCGTTGTGAACAGTTATGGCCTTTACTTTCTAAGATATTCCATAAAGAAGAAAAAACCGTTAAGGCCGATAGTAACAGATATAACGCTAAAATAACAAATCGGGCATGATCCGTGATCCATAATGAACATGCCTCAAATTTTCAGAAAGATCGGCCAAGTACTTTCTGAGATATGCCATAAAGAAGGAAAAACGGTTATGGGCCGTTAGTAACGGATATAACGGTAAAATAATACATCGGGCATGATCCGTGATCCATAATAAACAAGCCTACACATTTTCAGAGACATTGGCCAAGTACTTTCTGAGATATTCCATAAAGAAGAAAAACCGTTATGAGCCGTTATGGCCATTAGTAACGGCTTTAACGGTAAAATAACACATCGGGCATCATTCGTGACCCATAATGTACATGCCTACAAATTTTCAGAAAGATCGGCCCAGTAGTTTGTCTGGAGCGAGTGGAACACATTTTGACCACGGACGGACAGACAGACAGACAGACAGACAGACACACACACACACACACACACACACACACACACACACACACACACACACACACACACACACATTAACACTAACACTAACACACAAAAAACCAACTTCGCCAGAGATTAGGAATGGAAGTGAGTGGGTCAGATGAACAAAGATATGTGGTCATGGGGTCATGGGGATATCTTTCCAGTGTTGTGTTCATCTCACAGAGGAATTACGGTGGTTTCAGACAGTTAGGTGTTGTTTGTGTAGTTTCCCGGTTTCTTTCTATCATTTCTGCCGCGTCAAGGCTTAATGGCGGCTACAGAGTGGCGAATGATGAGATGAATGCTCTACTTCCATGACGCTCTTAAGGACAAGTTTTTTTTTTTTCAACTACTTTAATTTGCACTTACACTACTAGACACGTACGCATAATCAATTACATTCAGACTGGAATATGCATGTATAGAAACCAGTACATGGTTTACATCAACGCACAACATTAGTCCGTAAACACGGCTTTCTTGTAGGCAGTGGGGGTGGGGGCAGTGAAATGTTAAAGTTTCATTGTCATACAGGATGGAGCCTATCCCACTTCCCCGCCACCTCAATCTTTCCTGATTTAATTCAGGCACCAATGGATTGCTGGAAGGGCAGGGAAGGGTTTGAAGCCGTGCAAACATGACATGACCACACGAGAAGTTTGAACCTCAAACATGTCCTAGGGCATAAACTCAACCAGCCACTACTAACAGGGGCCAGGCTTTAAATCGATGTTGAACTGCTTTCAAAGTATTTGACAAGCTGTTAGCTCCCGATGTCGATGTGTCATTTTTGGTTGAATGAAAGGAAGAAAGTGAGTATTAGTTTTATGTTCAAACGAAGAGCCGAGCACACGCTGGCATACAGTTGAAAAATGACAGACCCCATCATTTTCACCACTCTCCTTCAGCAGAGCACGGAGATCAGGACGAGGCTTCCGCTGGCTTCTGTGTGCCTCAAGCATCATTGGCAAACGTGCCCACGACAAATGACCGAGATCAAGTGAGACATGTGGTCAAAATGGTCAGGGAGTAGCTATTGTCCTGATGTCTTCCTGACCACCTTAAGCCAGGGTCCAGAGTGTGTCATAACTCACGTGTCTCCTCCAACCACCCAGTTATAGGCCCCTCTCTGAACAAACAACAAAACAACACAAAGCAAACGAACACACAAAGTTCAAAAGCAAGCAGGCAAAGAAACAAACAAACAAATAAACAAACACAAAACAAGCACAAAACAAACACACATCCGAAGACGAAGTTTATTAATCAGCACAGTCTCTGAATCAGCCTCTAGCCATTTAAAAACCCGTCTTCCTCTTCCATATAAACAGGATATACGTAATTGTCTGTCTGGACAAAAGGTCAGGGGAAGAAGAAATCCTAACTAATTGCCCTAAACCATTACACTTATCTTCCCATACGTCACTCACGGCCCTGTGAGTAGTAGACGAGGAGGGTGTAAATTTCCCTTCACTAAAAATAGCGAGAGAACACCACTTTGAACGACCTTCCGCAAACATCGCGATCATCTTGGCCCTGCTGAGTCATGGGTGACATAGTAGTCGAAAAACATTTCCTGTCCAATTAAACGAGCAGTGCGCCGTTTCCTTTGCTCCTCCGTTTCCTGTTTCCCGTCAGGCTTTGCTTCGAAAACACATCCGTTTCCTGTGTTTCCCGTCAGGCTTTATTTCGTAACACTCACTGCATTACAGCGAGCTTGCCTTTTTGAGAATGGATATTTTCAATTGGAAACAGCATTATGTGACATAGTCCTGACAAGGAATTTCACCTGGAAACAGCATTATGTGACATAGTCCTGACAAGGAATTTCAATTGGAAACAGCATTATGTGACATAGTCCTGACAAGGAATTTTACCTGGAAACAGCATTATGTGACATAGTCCTGACAAGGAATTTCACCTGAAAACAGCATTATGTGATATAGTCGTGACAAGGAAATTCACCTGGAAGCAAGCATCATGTGACATAGTCGTGACAAGAAATTTCAACTGGAAACAAGCGTCATGTGACATAGTCGTGACAAGGAATTTCACCTGGAAACAAGTGTTGTGTGTGACATAGTCGTGACGAAGGATTTCACCTGGAAACAAGTGTCGTGTGACATAGTCCTGACAAAGAATTTCACCTTGAAACAAGTGTCGTGTGGCATAGTCCTGACAAAGAATTTTCATCTGGAAACAACGTTGTGTGACATAGTCCTGACAAGGATTTCACCTGAAAACAGCATTATGTGACATAGACCTGACAAGGAATTTCACCTGGAAACAACGTTGTGTGTGACATAGTCCTGACAAGGAATTTCACCTGGAAACAAGCGTCATGTGACATAGTCGTGACAAGAAATTTCACCTGGAAACAAGCGTCGTGTGACATAGTCGTGACAAGGAATTTCACCTGGAAACAAGTGTCATGTGACATAGTCGTGACAAGGAATTTCACCTGGAAAACAAGTGTTGTGTGACATAGTCGTGACGAAGGATTTCACCTGGAAACAAGTGTCGTGTGACATAGTCCTGACAAAGAATTTCACCTTGAAACAAGTGTCGTGTGGCATAGTCCTGACAAAGAATTTCATCTGAAACAACGTTTGTGTGACATAGTCCTGACAAGGAATTTCACATGGAAACAGTGTTGTGTGACATAGTCCTGACGAAAAATTTCATCTGGAAAAACACGTTGTGTGACATAGTCCTGACAAGGAATTTCACCTGGAAACAGCATTATGTGACATAGTCCTGACAAGGAATTTCACCTGGGAAACAGCATTATGTGATATAGTCGTGACATGGAAATTCACCTGGAAACAAGCGTCATGTGACATAGTCGTGACAAGAAATTTCACCTGGAAACAAGCGTCGTGTGACATAGTCGTGACAAGGAATTTCAACTGGAAACAAGTGTCATGTGACATAGTCGTGACAAGGAATTTCACCTGGAAACAAGTGTTGTGTGACATAGTCGTGACGAAGGATTTTCACCTGGAAACAAGTGTCGTGTGACATAGTCCTGACAAGGAATTTCACCTTGAAACAAGTGTCGTGTGGCATAGTCCTGACAAAGAATTTCATCTGGAAACAACGTTGTGTGACATAGTCCTGACAAGGAATTTCACATGGAAACAGTGTTGTGTGACATAGTCCTGACGAGGAATTTCATCTGGAAAACAACGTTGTGTGACATAGTCCTGACAAGGAATTTCACCTGAAAACAGCATTATGTGACATAGACCTGACAAGGAATTTCACCTGGAAACAACGTAGTGTGACATAGTCCTGACAAGGAATTTCACCTGGAAACAAGCGTCATGTGACATAGTCGTGACAAGAAATTTCACCTGGGAAACAAGCGTCGTGTGACATAGTCGTGACAAGAAATTTCACCTGGAAACAAGTGTCATGTGACATAGTCGTGACAAGGAATTTCACCTGGAAACAAGTGTTGTGTGACATAGTCGTGACGAAGGATTTCACCTGGAAAACAAGTGTCGTGTGGCATAGTCCTGACAAAGAATTTCACCTTGAAACAAGTGTCGTGTGGCATAGTCCTGACAAAGAATTTCATCTGGAAACAACGTTGTGTGACATAGTCCTGACAAGGAATTTCACATGGAAACAGTGTTGTGTGACATAGTCTTGACGAGGAATTTCATCTGGAAACAACGTTGTGTGACATAGTCCTGACAAGGAATTTCACCTGAAAACAGTATTATGTGACATAGACATAACAAGGAATTTCACCTGGAAACAACGTTGTGTGACATAGTCCTGACAAGAAATTTCACCTGGAAAACAATTGTCGTGTGGCATAGTCCTGACAAGAAATTTCACTGAAGACAGTGTTGTGTGACATAGTCCTGACAAGGAATTTCACATGGAAACAGTGTTGTGTGACATAGTCCTGACAAGGAATTTCATCTGGAAAACAACGTTGTGTGACATAGTCCTGACAAGAAATTTTACCTGCAAACAAGTGTCATATGACATACACCTGACAAGGCATTTCACCTGGAAACAACGTTGTGTGACATAGTCCTGACAAGGAATTTTACCTGAAACAGCATTATGTGATACAGTCCTGACAAAGAATTTCACCTGGAAACAACGTTGTGTGACATAGATCAGGCAGGGAATTTCACCTGAAAACAACGTCGT
>JADBJO010000719.1:184385-186885 GCA_016801955.1 Conus betulinus | reverse complement strand
ACACACACACACACACACACACACACACACACACAGAGCAGTCCTCTACAGGGAAGCGATGGCGTCACAGTGCTCACGGGCCTTCAGACGCAGGGCGGCGATGCTGTGCGCACGGGCAACACACTCCCCGCGGCCTGTGATGTGCCCGGCGCAGTTGTCGTCCATGCTGGCTCGGTCGTCTCCCGGAGGCCCGGGCTGGGCGGCCATATAGGACTGGGCCTCTTCCGGTGTCCGCTGACAGGGCCCGCTACTCTGATGACCTGCACATCAGTTTCCGCCATGGGAGTGCTGCACACCAAACATGAATGTGCCCAGACTTTGCTTAAGGAGTCGAGTATTTATAGTCTGGCGCAATTAGATTGTTATGAGAATGTTTGTAGTGTGTGTGAAAGTTGATTCCACTGTGTTTTCTTTCATATGGCCATCAGGGTACAAGCCAGGTGGTTCCAAGCAGACAGATTAAACTCAAAGGAGCGGGACTATTTGGGGTGCTACGTCCTGGCGCAAAGATAGGGTCACGAGTGAGTGCAAAGACCTGAAATGTGACGTCAACTACGGGGAAAGTTATGTATTTGAAATTGTATGTGATGTCATCGGTGGAAATCCCTCAAAACAAAGGAAATAGTTGGTGGTGAGTTGTTCTTTTGATCAGTTGTCCGTTTAACATTAAATGCAGACTGAAACTTATGGGAGGCCTCAAAACGCTAATTGGTTAGATCGTGGTTTAGCGGAAAATCCTGATTGTGTCGTGTGGCCTGGGAGTGGAGGTATTACGAACAGACGAATGCCGCAGTGTCTTTCTTCCAATCACAAGGAAGTTTAACACAGTTAGACGAATCACGTCGTCCAGTGCACACACACACACACACACACACACACACACTCAAAACTCGCCGGGGGATCAGATCTGGAATGCATGCAGAGATAGATAAATAACGTTGGAGAGGGACTTTAGTGAATGATTAGGTATGCGATTTACTAACAGTCCATTCGCTAGGGCTGATTGGGTCGATTGTTGGTGAACTCGTTGTGTGAGATTGATTAGTCCCTCTGGATTATGTGGGCAGACTGTCATAGGCAGAAGCTGTGGGGAGAACTTGACAGCGGAAGGTTTTCAGGGGGGAAAAAAAAACCCGCTGGGACAAGTGTTTCAGACCTGAAATCTCTAAGGGGGCCAGGCCGTATCCAGGTCATGACTAAGCCAGATGCCCTTCCACTGCCTGGCGCTGCCGGGATTTGAATCTGCAACTTTTGGATGGGTGGGTGTCTCAAGGCGTGCCTTTTTAAACAGATGTCTTACCCCATTGCTAACGGTACACCTGCTCTAAATTGGGAAATCTAAGCCTTATGAAGTCCACTTTTGTTCCGTCTCGACCAGATCCAGATGGAACCTCTTCCAGCTGCTTCTGTAGTTGCCTTTAGGTTTCTGGTCCTCATCTTAAAGGAAACCCCCAGCTGTTTCATGAGGTCATCAGCTGATGAGCCTACAAATCCCCTTGCTCCAACTTCTGTGGCGAGAACCGTGGGCCTGGAAGCCGTATTCCCTCAAGATGCTCTCTGACTGGTTTCCTTCTCAGTCTTGTCGACGTGCGCTTGCCCCATTCTGCTTTCTTGTGTCACATGAATTCCTCATTTGTTTTGGGGAACCTGAGTAAAGAACAATACCCGGTCTCACGCCACTCTTCCTAATGATCTCTGGATGGTTCTGCCACTCTGGAAGCCCTTCTGAGCATTCCCAGTCACTTGCTCCATCCAGTAAACACTGCGTCAACGCTCTTGATACCCCAGCTGTGTTCCAGAGCGTGATTTGTGGCATCCTGCCGTGTACAACTTTGTTGCTGGAGCGTGTGGGTGGCGTAGAGCTTCCTTCAGCAATGGTAACTGTGTGATCTTCTTGAGCACTTGGTTGTGCCTCGAGGCATACCTTCCCTCGGGTTAGCGCTGTTTTGCCCTGGCTGACTCTTTAGGAGGACTGGTACATACAGTAGCCAACTTAAAGAAATATTACAATGTCCACAAAGGAAAGAAACAAATTGTTTGCCTGTTTTTTTTTTTTTTTCCTTTGGCGGCATAGTAACTTTTCTTTAAGTTTGTTTCAAATAATTTCCGCCTGTAGTCACAACACTTTGAAATGAACTTGTGAATATACTTGCTAGTTGTAAATTTGGAAATGTTTAGTAGATATACTACCAAAAAGAAAGACAGGCTCGGGTAGTCGGGTGTGGAGGAGAACACAGTGCAACCATTCACTTAAGCCCCTACCCACTGGTATCTTTAAACTCCACTGGTATCTTTAATGTGCGCGTTCCTGACCTGATCTACAGCGAGAGTTGAGTAACGTGTGTGTGAATAGTGTGTGTGGGTGCGTGCGTGCGTGCGTGCGTGCGTGCGTGTGTGTGTGTGTGTGTGTGTGTGTGTGTGTGTGTGGTATGTGTGTGTGTGTGTGCGCGCGCGCGCGTATGTTCGTGTGTGTATGTGCGTGTTGTTGTTTGTTTGTGTG
>JADBJO010000719.1:171885-176885 GCA_016801955.1 Conus betulinus | reverse complement strand
CAGAGAGTCTCCTACTACACCTTGATGATAAGTAACTGAGGAATTTGTCTACCGTCCCTGAAGTCTCCTACACCTTGATGATAAGTAACTGCAGCCCTTCAGTGCTGGGTATCAATCTACCTATACAGTCCTTCAATGCTGTATCATCTACCCATGCAGCCCTTCAGTCAGGGTATCAATCTACCCATACAGCCCTTCAGTCTGGGTATCAATCTACCCATGCAGCCTTCAGTCTGGGTATCAATCTACCCATGCAGCCCTTCAGTGCTGGGCATCAATCTACCTATACAGTCCTTCAATGCTGTATCATCTACCCATGCAGCCCTTCAGTCAGGGTATCAATCTACCCATACAGCCCTTCAGTGGGTATCAATCTACCCATGCAGCCCTTCAGTCTGGGTATCAATCTACCCATGCAGCCCTTCAGTCTGGGTATCAATCTACTCATGCAGCCCTTCAGTGCTGGGCATCAATCTACCTATACAGTCCTTCAGTGCTGTGTATCATTCTACCCATGCAGCCCTTCAGTGCTGGGTATCAATCTACCCATGCAGCCCTTCAGTGCTGGGTATCAATCTACCCATGCAGCCCTTCAGTCTGGGTACCAATCTACCCATGCAGTCCAATTATCCATCTACGAATGTGGTGTAGCAGTACTATAGCTGTTCCGAAAACATAAAGAGAAAAAGGGATGAAAAGAAAAGAAAAAAAAAAAAGAAAAGGCTGAAAGCAAAAGAAAAAAAAAAGATAAAAAGAAGGATGAAAAAAAAAAAGACGAAATCAAACTGTGAAACAGTTTCATTCATTTGATAACCAACTGCCGTAGTCAAAGTAGTGATCTTCACAAACGCCTTTGGAGTAGAGGTTTCAAATTCTTCATTTTTCAGTGATTTTGTTTTTCTCAACAGGAACGATGTTCAACGAACTCAAAACCTGATTTTCTTCGTCTTTCTTTTCAACAGTATACTTATACCATTCCACCCCGTATAGTCTGCTAAGGTTGTTTATCAAATCCACGTATTCAGTCCACCTATATTATTTATCCATCAAAATATTCAGTGCACCCTTGCCAGCTGAGGGGGAAGTTTGAAAAAAAAAAAAAAGTCCAACGACTCTTGTACCAATCAGAAAAGGTTACTATTTTGGGACTGTTCTTGGCTATACTGAATACGGAAAGATTTCCTTTTCTGAAACTTTGCGCCTTTCAAAGACGTTAGTTCTCTTGCTCACATCGAAGGTAAAGCGGGTTTTACAAGCGGGAAGAACGTGAATGAGAAACTAGACAGTGTAAACTGCGTCTTTTCTTTCTTCTCTCCTTTTCATTTTGCCGTAATCAAAGCGCACGCGACCGCGCGGGAGCGCGCGCGCGCGCGCGCGCGCGCACGCACACACACACATACGCGCACGCACACACACACACACACACACACGCACGCACGCACGCACGCACGCACACACACACACACACACACACACACACACACACACAACACATCACACAATTCATATACGAGAGAAAAGAAAAACAGAGAAAGAGAGAGAGAGAGAGAGAGAGAGAGAGAGAGAGAGAGAGAGAGAGAGAGAGAGAGAGAGAGAGAGAGAGAGAGAGAGAGAGAGAGAGACAGAGAGAAACAGAGACAGACAGACAACCAGACAGACACTCACACACATACAGAGAGAGCGAGAGAGAGAGAGAGAGAGAGAGAGAGAGAGACAGAGAGACAGAGAGAGGACAGAGAGAGAGAGAGAGAGAGAGAGAGAGACAGAGACAGAGAGACAGACAGACAGACAGACAGAGAAAGGACAGATACCTGGACTCTGGCCTCCGTCAGCTCCACTTTGAGGGCCAGCTCCTCGCGGAAGAAGACATCAGGGTAGTGCGTGCGCTGGAAGGCTCTCTCCAGTTCCTCGAGCTGTCCGCTGGAAAACGTAGTGCGGTATCGTCTCTGTTTGCGTTTGGCAGGCAGCGAGTCTGGCAACCAACCACCCGGATCAAATGGAGAGCAGACGTCTTTGACAAATGACAAAAAAAGCGCACAGACAGCATACTCAACATAAGAGATCGCCAGCTTTATACTCGAGTAGAGTAGCTGGGGGGGGGGGGGGGGGGGGGGGGGGGGGGGGGGGAGGATTATGACTGTTGTAAAAAACAGTATCTGAAAGTTGGTTGCCCTTCTTTTCTTTCATGTACCCATCAAGTTACATGCTGGACGATTCCAAGAAGACAAGATCAGCTCAGTTCAGTTCAGTGCTTTATTTAATGTCTTTTCATCGCCAGATGATATTAGACACTTGTTTAAAAAAAAAACCTTCACACTCAATTTATCTAGTACTTGCAAGGCCACATCTGATCTGTGCTATTTACATAAGTGAAATACCCTAGTGGTACACAAAGTTGTGATCTTTACAAAACTTTTGCAACCTGTGACTGCGAAAACACCATGGAAATTTCAGCAACACATGAACCATATAAGACACTGTTGACATTACGTAAGTTATTCATTTCAATACCTTTCTTTTGATAGAGCGAGGTCAACACTGAGCATTCAAACAAAAGATGACGCACAGAAATGTTTTCCCTGCAGACACAGGTAATACCATGAGAATATTTAGTGTTCCAAGTATTCAGCCTTAATTTATGAATTAATCTAACAATGTGCCTTGGGCACAATGGTAAAGTAGCCATGTTTTTTTTTAAGCAGATAGGATGTGACGAATGGAACTTGTTTTGGGAAAGGCCAGCTGGCGCATAGATAGGGTCATAGGTCAGCACCAAGGCCACTCCTGAAATCTGATGTCAAGCAAAGGGTAGTTCATGTATTCCCTAAAGATCGTGAGTAACGTCATCGACAGGAATCTTAACATAAAACAAATGAAACGATTGGTGGAGGAGTGAGTGGTGGCTGATTTGAGTTATATTCGATGTGATTTTTGTCTCCAGCTCATGTTAATGCTGCGCCTCAAAGATGGATTACACAGCGTTTAAGAGCGTTTCCAAATTTGTGGCGCATGGCCTGCTCTGTGTCTACACACAGTTTTAACGTATTGTCTCGTGGCAATCAGTCATCCAGACTATGGTGGCGGACGATTGGGCAACTAGGAGTCTCTACATCTCTAGTCAACCGCACAGAATAAAAGGTACCGTAATGATCGGTCCAGTTCTTCTCGTTGCCTATCTACGATTTCTTCTCCGACCTGCTTCTGAGACTGACACCCTACCCCCTCGCCGCTCTACCCCGCAGACTTCTTGGACTGGGGTGCGAGTCTTTGTGGGTATAACATACCCGTACGTGCCAGGCATTCTTTCAGCGCACAATGATTGCGGGTAGAATGATCTTGCCTGCAGGCGCGCGGGTTGAAATGCTGATAAACATTGTCCTTTGTCAGCGTGTGTGTGTGTGTGTGTGTGTGTGTGTGTGTGTGTGTGTGTGTGTGTGTGCGTGCGTGTTTGTGTGTGTGTGTGTGTGTGTGTGTGTGTGTGTGTGTGTGTGTGTGTGTGTGTGTGTGTGTATGTGTGTGTGTGTGTGTGTGTGTGTGTGTGTGTGTGTGTGTGTGCGCGCGCGCGTGCACGTGTGTGTATGTGTGCGCGCGCGCGCGCGCGTGATGCAGGAAGTTTCGCCTGAAACATATATATTTTAAAACAAAATGTCATTCTGGAATTGTTGGTCCAGACCAGCTGTCCGTATTCAGCTCTCAAAGCCCAGGAGAAAGATGGAAGACCCTATGATATGATTTACTGAGCTCCCAGGAATGTTGATAGGCACAGTGTGCCAGATCTGCGGAGTACACAGTCCTTTTAAGCACAGACGATATTGAATTTGAACGGTCAGTAGATGTTACTCAGCGTGAAAAGTCATCTTCAGCTGGTAATTTTGAGTGTGACCAGTCATCTTCAGTAAAGATGACGTTGATCGTGACCAGTCATCTTCAGCAAAGACGGCGTTGACTGTGACCAGTCACGTTCAGTAAAGATGACGTTGAGTGTGACCAGTCATCTTTAGCACACAAAAAGTTATGTTTAGACAGTCATCTTCAGCAAAATGACGTTGAGAGTGACCAGTCATCTTTAGCACACACACAAAACAGTTATGTTTCGACAGTCATCTTCAGCAACAATGACGTTGAGTGTGACCATTCATCTTAGCACACGCACAAAATTATTTTCAGACAGTCATCTTCGGCAAAATGACGGTGAGTGTGACCATTCGTCTTTAGCACTCTAGAGAAAGTTATGTTTTGACAGTCATATTCAGCAAAATGACGGTGAGTGTGGCCAGTCGTCTTTAGCACTCTAAAAAAAAAAATTATGTTCAGACAGTCATCTTCGGCAAAATGACGGTGAGTGTGACCAGCCATCTCTAGCACACACTCAAAAGTTATATCTAAAAAGTCATCTTCAGCAGCAATGACGTTGAGTGTGACCAGTCATCTTTAACACACACACAAAGTTATGTTTAGACAGTCATCTTCCGCAACAATGACGTTGAGTGTGATCAATCATCAATAGCACAGCAACAAAGTTATGTTTAGACAGTCATTTTCAGCAAAATGACGTTGAGTGTGACCCGTCATCTTCAGAAAAATGACGTTGAGAGTGACCAGTCGTCTTTAGCACACACAAAATGTTTCGACAGTCATCTTCAGAAAAATGATTTTGAGAGTGACCAGTCGTCTTTAGCACACATAAAAATTATGTTCAGACAGTCATCTTCTGCAAAATGACGTTGAGTGTGACTAGTCGTCTTTAGCACTCTTAAAAATAAACAACAAAAAAATTATGTTTAAACAGACATCTTCAGCAAAATGACTTTGGATATAACCAGTCATCTTTAGCACACACAAAGTTATGTTTCGACAGTCATCTTCAGGAAAATGACGTTTGAGTGTGACCAGTCATCTTTAGCACACACACACAAGTTACATTTAAAATGTCATCTCCAGCAGCAATGACGTTGAGTGTGACCAGTCATCATCTTTAGCATACACAAAAAGTTAGGTTT
>JADBJO010000719.1:154385-156885 GCA_016801955.1 Conus betulinus | reverse complement strand
AAAAAAAAAAAAGTACATTTTCGACAAACGTGTTTTCAATAATAAACAAGGTGGGGCAACTCTGTTCCCATAGTGAAATAAATACACGCCCATAACTCCAAACGAATGTTGCTTACGTCATCGAATCGCCTAGTAGATATGACACAAAACAGAGCCACACAGAACAAACAAGGATTTTAATTATTTACCATTTACCGTTCCTTACCTCATTTACGATTTCCTTTTCAACCTGATTTCGTCAATCGTCGATGCGATTGATTAAAACGTTCAATGAAGAGGGAAAAAAATCGCTCATATTCAGAGTGGTTAGGTTTGTTTCCTTTCATTGAACGTATTAACTTTGAAGCAACGAACATCATGAGTGACGTTGTGTTCCAATTGGCCAGGCTAGAAAGTATATTCTGATTGGTTAATGATAGCACTTTAAGATAGAAAGTCCATTCTGGTTGGTTAATGATAGCATTTTAAGATAGAAAGTGTATTCTGGTTGGTTAGTGATAGCACTTTAAGATAGAAAGTCTGTTCTGATTGGTTAATGATGGCACTCTAAGATAGAAAGTCTATTCTGATTGGTTAACAATAGCACTTTAAGGTAGAAAGTCTGTTCTGATTGGTTAATGATGGCACTTTACCAACGAACCCGGGCTTCTTCAGCAGTCAGCGCGTATCAGCGCATCAATCTGTTCATTTTGACAACAACAACAATAATAATAATGATAGTAATGGTAACAACACCAATAATAACAATAATGATGATCACAATAATTATGATAATAAGAATAATATAGATAATAATGATAAGATGACGATGATACTGACGACAATTGTGATGATGATGATGATAATAAGAATAATGATAATAATAATGATAATGATAATAATGAGTAGGAGGAGGATAATATCTAGAGTGCCCATCTTAATAGCGTAGACTACCGGGCGCTTTAACAAGTGTTAACAAAATTAATGACTAAAACATACCTATCACCCCATCATCATCATTACTACTGTTGGAGGCAGGACAACGCCCAATGAATATCATTACTGACTTCTGCTAGGGGACACTTCAGTGCCCATCATCATCATTATCACCACTGAATGTAACTACCATGTTTCTGAAATCTTTTCCTGGTCAACGACCGACACACTTGGGCAGCGAAATCGGGAAAGTTAAATCTAACTAAATGACAGATTTCATCAACATAAGATTTCATCAACATGGCAGACAGACTCTCCAAGGCGGGCAGCCAACAAGACCAAACAGCCCATGCTGTATCCTACAGAGAGGCGAAGACCATCATCCGCAGCCAGTTCAGGACAGCATGGAGAGAAAGACTACAGGAGGAGGTAGAGAAGGATGACATTCACCATCTTGAGCGTGCCCAACAAATCGCCATCTTCAGATAAAGAACTGGACACTGTCAGCTGCTCTCCCACCTCTATCGCCAGAATATATCGCACACAGATGAGTGTCCATGTGGCACTGGCCCACAAAACCCAGCCCACGTACTTCAGCCCTGTCCCACTTTCGACAGCCTGCGGCGTGAGTTTTGGCCCGGTGCAGTGGAACTCCAAGAAGAACCGTGGGGAACGGCGGACTCACTCCGACGGACCGCTGACTTTGCCCAAGCTACCGGACTTTGTATCTGACCAGCATGACCAGGGAACGCAGAAGAAGAAAGAATCAACATAACTGTGCCTATTTATAGTACAAAGGTCCTGTGGAGAAAAATCTTTCCTCGACTCCCCACACAAATTTTCGACTCTAAGGTGTGTTGCCAGTTCCGTCGGTGTGTAAACTCTTTTGCGCGGGGGTCACAAAAATCGATTTCGCAGTTCAGCTGCGGGGAACAGTGAGACGTGAGAGGGATGCTAGGTGATCAGTCCAACCTCCGAGCCTTTGTTGTTGTTGTTGTTGTTGTTGTTGTTATTGTTGTTGTTGTTGTTGCTGTTGTTGTTGTTGTTCTGGTTCCAGAATCGCAGAAAAATATTCTGACTAGAATCAAATTGATTCGATAAAGTTAGACTACACTGAAAAGTTAGGAAATGGTTGAAAGCCAAACGTAAAAAAAAAAAGAGAGAAAACAAACAAAAAAGTAGTGTAAACTCTTGCTCCCATAAGAGTTACCCTACTGTTTGTTTGGTTATGCTGTCCTTCCTGCCAGGCGATTCGGGGTCATAAACAGCATTCCTTTGGAATTCTGGGCGTGTATTAGTTTTCTTGTGGAAGCAAAAGTTACCATACTTGTTTGTTGTTCATTGTTTACTGTTCCCTGACTCATTTCATTTTTACTTTCGAGAAGAAGAAAAAAAAAGGTAAAAAAAAAAAAACTACACCATAATCCATCCCATCCACCCTGAGAAATGCACATGTGATTAAATCACCAGTATGCTGTGTAATCATCTCTGTCATTTTATCATTGTATGTTCCATAATTATCTCGTTACTCAGTTTAGCCATTGAAACATGTTTTCATTCGTTCTGCACTTGATGCAGTTTTCAA
>JADBJO010000719.1:126885-139385 GCA_016801955.1 Conus betulinus | reverse complement strand
AAAAAAAAAGTCTGAAGCCATCCTCATCTCCAGAAATATCCCGAACAAATATCGCTGTCTATAAATTCTGACACTACCTTAGTCTCTACACGTTTCTTGTAGGAGCACTGCTTTTCGTTTTCTTTACGTGTATATCAAATTATGAAATTATTTTCATTTCGACAAGTCGTTTGTTGGAACGCAATTTTTTTTTTTTTTTTTTTTTTAAATGAAATGATGAAGTCGTCTGAATCTCTAAAAGTTTCCTGTAGGAACACAACTTTTCTTTCTTTCTTTCTTTTTTTTTAAAATATGAAATGCTGAAATCATACTCATCTCAACAAGCGTCCATTTAGAGCACAAATGTTCTGCTTTATGAAAGTCTGAAATCATCTTAATCTCCGTAAGTTTCCTGTAGAACGCAATTTAGTCTTTCTCTAGAATTCTAAAATCATCATAAAGTTAACAAGTGTCATGCAGGAATTCAACTTTTTATTTGTTCTGAAATCTTCTTAATCTCCACACGTTTCTTGTAGGGACGCACGTTTTTAAAAACAAATTTCTGAAACAATCTTTATCTCCACAAGCGTCCCGTAGGAACAGGCTTAAAAAAAAAAAAAAAGAAAATTCTGAAATAATTTTGATCTCCAAGGATCATAATTATGTCTATTGAGTTGATTAATACATAGTATACGTTTGATCTTAAGTCCATGTTTGTATCATCAGAATGCTTTTGACTCCCGGTGTTATGTTCCTTTGTTACATTCAGAGAAATGGGTCATCTGTTGATGAGGATGCAAATCTTGTTACCAGTGATGATCCTGATCTACCCCATTTTTACAGTCTATTAATGATGGAAATCTACAGGATCTAGAAATCTATCTTCTAATATCAGTCTGAACAGATAACAAGTACAGTTTCAATACCACCACCACCACCATCGCCACCATCACAACTACTATTACTAC
The DNA here is from genome assembly GCA_016801955.1 of Conus betulinus. Lineage (NCBI taxonomy): Eukaryota > Metazoa > Mollusca > Gastropoda > Neogastropoda > Conidae > Conus > Conus betulinus. The sequence goes on along the minus strand of JADBJO010000719.1, from coordinate 138,438 downwards.
TACTACTGCTACTATCAATACCGCTACTGTTAAGTGTTATTGCTGCTGCTGATACTACTTCTGATACTGTTTTTACTTCTACAACAACACACAATAACAGCAGGAGCAACAACAACAACAACAACAACAACAACGACGACGACGACGACGACCACAAAAAACAACAACTACAACTACTACTACTAGCGATACCGCTACTGCAACTGTTATTGCTGCTGCTGTTGTTGCAGCTACAAATACAACAAGATGATAAAAACGAACGTAACAAAAACAACAATAACAACAATAACAACAACAACAACAACAACAATGATAATGATAATAACAATAACAATAATAATAATAATGATAATACCACCACCACCACCACACCACCACCATCAACAACAAACAACAGCAACAACAACAACAACAACAACTACGACAGTAATGATAATAAAGATATGATGATAGTAATATCAATAATGATAATCATACTACTACTACTACTACTACTACTACTACTACTACTACTACTACTATTACTGATGATGATGATGATGATGATGATATAAAACAACAACAATGATAATCATAATGATTATAATAACAACAATGATAATAATGATAACAATGACGATAATAATAATGGTGGTGGTGGTGACGATGATGATGATTATGATGATGATGATGGTGGTGGTGGTAGTACTGGTGGTGGTGGTGGTGGTGGTGACGATGATGATGATGATGATGACGATGATGATGATGATGATGATGATGGTGTTGGTGGTGGTGGTGGTGGTGGTGAAGAAGAAGAAGATGATGATGATGATGATGATGATGATGATAATGGAGGAGGAGGAGGAGGAGGAGGAGGAGGATTATGATGATAACGACGACTACGTCGAAGACGACGACAATGAAGATGATGAGAGGAATGATAATAATAATAACGACAGACGGGACACTCAGGAGAACGTAAACCTCTGTCAAGGAGGATAGGATCTTGGATCCGCTCTTCTATCCGAATCCGCACCACGAATCCACACTTCACTGGAATGGATCGGTCCTTGGACCACGTTCCATGTGCCTGTCAAATTTGGTGAAAATCAGTGCTGTAGTTTTGAGGATCATGTTGCTGATGGATTCTCTGGATTGGCCTTTGCATCCGGATCGGCTTGACGAATCCATGTCCGATTTTGATGAGGTTCCGTCCGTTGGCTTCGTGGCTGCTTCCCACCCAGTTTGATTGGAACCAGTTCTGTTGGTTTGGTGTCATCATTGTGACAGTTTGACTAGAACCAGTTCTGTTGGTTTTGGTGTCATCATTGTGACAGTTTGACTGGAACCAGTTCTGTTGGTTTGGTGTCATCATTATGACAGTTTGACTGGAACCAGTTCTGTTGGTTTGGTGTCATCATTGTGACAGTTTGGCTGGAACCAGTTCTGTTGGTTTGGTGTCATCATTGTGACAGTTTGACTGGAACCAGTTCTGTTGGTTTGGTGTCATCATTGTGACAGTTTGACTGGAACCAGTTCTGTGTTTGTCATCATTTGGACAGACCGATGCCGAGCAAAGAAACCAATAGATGCGGCTAATAAGATAAGCTCATTTGGGGAGATGATGATGATGATGACAATGACGATGATGATGATGATGATGATGATGATGATGATAAGGATAAAAAAACAGCAACAACAACAACAACAACAACAACAACACAGTGATGATAATGAAACTGATGATGATGATGACAATAACACTATTACTACCACTACTACTACCACACTTCCACCACCACCACCACTACTACTACTACTACTACTACTACTACTACTACTACTACTACGACGACGACGACGACGAGACAACGATGACGACGACGACAATGATAATGATGATGATGATGATAATGATGATAACAATAATGATAATGATAATAATGATAATGATGATAATAATAATAATGATGATCATGATGATGGTGATGGTGATAATGAAAATAATAATTATAATAGTGATAATGATGATAACGATGATGATGATGATGATGATGATGATGATGATGATGATGATGATGATGATGATGATACTAACAACAACAACAACAACAAACAGCAACAACAACAACAATAATAATAATAATAATGACAACAACAACAACAACAACAACAACAACAACAACAATGACGAGACGACGAAGAGAATAATAACAATTCCATTTTTTTTTTTAAATCCAAGTAATAATAACAGAGCGACTACGTATGAGCAACCCAGTACATGTGAAAGCATGCAGAAGTACAACAGTGACAGCTCCCATCTGAAATCATGTAACATTGCAGTGTCATGTCCTGAAATCTTGCAAGTCACAACCACTTAGTACTCGCTGTGATGAGAAAAAAAACTCCAGTCGACAGAGAGCCAAGAAGCCCTCCCATCTGAACAGAAAAAAAGCGAGAACTGCGAAGTCTTGTTAATCTAGCCACAAATCGTTGCGTTCATCTCGTTGTCCTTATTAAATCAAAGAAATCTGTTTATTTGAAAACAAGTTGATTCTGCTGAATGAGAAATCACACACACAAACATACGCCATTCTCTAAAACAATATATATGTAATAATAAAGAAAACGGAAAAGAAAGTCATGCCACACTCATGTGAAAAAAAAAAAAAGCCAACGGGTTAATTTTGTCTTACCAGTGAGTTCAGCACCTTGACAAAATGTTGCTTCCGAAACTTGATTTGTTTACCTTGGTACAAAGAAGACGAGCTAACGTGGTTTTGGAGGGGAATCTGATTACACGCCTTCAAGAACAATCATGTTGGTACAAACACTTCGCGCAGAGAACGAGTCCGCCACTGCCTGTCCCAGGGGAGCGCAGCCAGATTTAATATTACCCATTACCAGCACTTGAGAGTTGTCCCCCTCTTCTTCCCTTGTCGCCGTTCCACCAATCAGATTTGCTTACAGGGCTTCCTCATTAGCATACATATTGGCCCCGTGTCAGAGGTGGCAGGCCGAACAGGGGAGGAAGTGTGAAACCTTACACAGTTTGCTCTCCCGTCTCGGGGGTTAACAGAAGAGAGAGAGAGAGAGAGAGAGAGAGAGAGAGAGAGAGAGAGAGAGAGAGAGAGAGAGAGAGAGCTGTATCGCTGAGAGTTAAATCTAATCTGATATATAAGACAAAATGCAAAGCAAACAAATACAACAGTAATGATAAAAAACTACGTGATTAATTAATAATTAACAGCATGGATTCGTTTCTTGCAGAGACATCCCCTCTCTTCCCCCCACCTGCCTACTTCCCTCCCCATTCACACACACACACACACACACACACACACACACACACACACACACACACACACACACACACACACACACCACGCACATACACTTTAGAAACAGCACTGCTCTTTGCTCCGTTGCTGTCAACTACTTCTCTGTTCCTCCCTCCCCCTCCCCCCTTTAACCCACCCCCAACGGATCTCTCTCTCTCTCTCTCTCTCTCTCTCTCTCTCTCTCTCTCTCTCTCTCTCTCTCTCTCTCTCTGTAAGTGTCTTACATCTATCCTGATCAACCTTTGAATATTAGACCGTTAAATCAAGGTATCACACGCAAAAAAAGAGAGTCTGAATCCTAATTTCTGGACAACAGCAACTGACTGTATAGATCTGTAGGTGTTAATCACACACACACACACACACACACACACACACACACACACACACACACACACACACACACACACACACACACACACGATGATCACAGAGATCAGCAAGGAGTCACGCTAGTCACTTGGGAAGTTGGGCAGATATTTGTGACCCCGCGTAGACAAGAATCCTAATAGATAAGGGGCTACATCGTGTGCTATTTCACCGTTTCTGAAATTTCCTACATCAGAGTTGGGTTTACTCTGATGAACAGAACACATTAGGAAATTGAATTCAAATGTTATTTATTTCTGTCGTGCACCTTTGAAATATATATTAATCCCTTGGTTAAAACAATGCTTTATTTCTTTAGATCAACGTTTTCTGTGAGGCAAAGTTCTCAAAGCTAGACCACTGTTGGACTATCAGATTTCCAACAGCTCTATTATATCAATTCATCATAACTAAAAAAAAAAAAAAAAAAAAAGAAAAAAAAAAAAAAAAAACCGAGAAATTATCATGAAAACGTTTTGGTGTCTAAGCTTTACAATAACTTGCTACAGCCCTTTTTTTCACTGTGTTCAGTCGCAAGGCTGTCCCCTTAAAATTTGGATAAGCACATTCTTTCAGAAAGAAAAAATGAATCTAACCGTTTCTCTTTTTTCCTTCGTCTCTTCTATAGAACGACTGGAAGAATCAGCAATAGCAGTCAAAGGGTTAAACCAGAATGACGTTCTATGAGAAAGGAAATCTGAAATGAGGCAGGGTCCAGTAAACAGTAATTAGCTAACAGGTTAGGTAACTCTTGTTCCCATGACGAAATAAATAGACGCCCCTAACTCCAAACGATGTTTTCTTGTTTGTTCTATGTGCTCCGTGTTGTCATTATTTTCTGCTTGGCCATTCGCTGTCGTAAGCAGCATTCGTTCGGAGCCATGCGCGTGAACGCACGCATAACATGCTGCACACACGTAAAATCCCATCATCAACTTTCGGAAGAGAAGGCCAGTTTGGCCATTGGTATGGGTGACACGTTACACATAGCATGCAACGAGCGTGAGAAATGGAAAGAATGAAGGAAATAAGGAAACTGAGGGAACGATATTGAACGATATTGACTGGATGACACGGGGAAACGACTGAATGATGCGCCGACAGGCAGCTCTTCAGTCGGCACTGCCCAGGTAGGCAGCCCGTTGTGTAAACGAGAGTGTTTGTTATATGTAAAGCGCTTAGAGCCCTAATCTTTAGAGAATAGGCGCTATAAAAAACAAACCCATTATTATTAGCATTATTTTTTAAAATTATTTTTATCATCAATAATAATAATAAGAAGAAGAATAATGATAATAATAATAATAATAATAATTATATTTATACTTATTATTATCGTGGGAACAAGAGTTACCCTAACCATTCGTTAATCCCTAATTCTAGGTGAAAATTAAACCATTTTCCCCTCTGTCTCCAACGTCAGGTCTGCGACGTATTCTTTAAAATTCCACACACTACATACGCAGGTTCACGTTGGATTCTTTCCTGTACGTGGTCACAAATCACAAATCAAGTGAAGTAAAAAAAAAAAAAAAAATGATAATAATAATTGGGCGAAGTTGCAATTATGATCTCGTTCTTCTCTCTTAGGACACCCGTTATAATCGTTTTACTGGCTCAGGTGTGTGACAGGGAGAGGGTAAAGAATGCAGGAGAGCAAGGGGGAAGGTGGGGGGGGGGGGGGGGGGGGGGGGGGGGGAGGAGCAGAATGGGTAAAAACGAGCTGGATTAGAAACTGTCTAGATGGTCATCATCTCAACGGGGCAGTGGAAGGGGTAGACAAAGCAGAGGAAGTAGAAGGGAGGGAGGTAGACGGGGGCGGGGGTGGTGGTTTCGGGACACAGGATGTAGGGGGGAGGGGGGGAAGGGGCTATAGTCGGGATGGGTGAGTTAGATCTGGGATTTGAAGACTTCCGGTGATGAAACTGCCTCTGGCGGAAAACGGTTCAGTCACATACAGTCCTTAAGGGGTGGGGGTGAGGCGGGGAGGGGGGGGGGGGGGGGGGGGCGGAAGGGGGAAGGGAAATCCTGTAGTTAGTTACTCTGGTAGGAAGGGAAACATCCTGTAGTTAGTAACTCTGGTAAGAAGAAGAATATATGTTTGGTTCTATGCCTGTGTCTTACTATTATCATTATTATTATTATCATGTGCCTTGTCTATCTTGAGAAGGATGACGAAGGATGGTTGTGACTGGCCTCTCTCTCTCTCTCTCTCTCTCTCTCTCTCTCTCTCTCTCTCTCTCTCTGTGTGTGTGTGTGTGTGTGTGTGTGTGTGTGTGTGTGTGTGTGTGTGTGTGTGTGCAGGGTATTGGTTTCTGGTAGACCTTGAAGAGGGTGCCAGCCTCACAGCTCTTTTGCCTGGGAACCAGTGCAGCTGAGAGAGCATGTTGTCGACGAGGACTTACTACAACGGATGTTAAATCATTCAGCAGTCTGTACAACCTTGAACGTTTTCTATCTCGCCGAGGTCTTCGGTGGTGTAGGAGTCCCTGATTGCTCCCTGGAGATTGCCGGTGCCGGCGCTGTGGAGAGCCCGGTTGGGGTGTGGCTGTGGACGAAGAGTCAGAATGAGCGGCGTGGATGCAATGTCACTGAGGTGTTACAGAAGATAGTACAGCAAGCAAGCCCCCCATCCCAACCTACCCCCACACACACACACACACATACACACACACACACGCGCGCGCGCGCGCACGCACGCACACACGTACGCACGCACGCACGCACGCACGCACAGAGGATGTAAAAAAGCTTGGCATGGTGGCTTATTTTTCAACTCTCAATAAAGATAATTTTGACTTGACTTGACTTTAAACGCGCGCGCGCGCGCGCGCGCGCGCACACACACACACACACACACACACACACATATATATATATATATATATATATATATATATATACATGAATTATAAACAAAGCTTACTCCTATGTCTAAGATTGAAAAAATAGGGCAGATAAGCACTGCAGTGGAAGATTTTTTTTCTCCATTTTTCACAAGAAAACGTAGCTCATTTTGTTGTTTCATTGTTTTATTTTGCTTCTTAGGTGGGACTTTTGGTTGAAAATTCAAGAAACGTACTATAGTATTGCACACCAGCCTTTTTCTGGCATAGCATTCTGTTTAAAAACCTAAAAGGCAGAGTAGTCATGTTAAAATTTTTCGAGGTCACTGAGGAGAAACAATCGGGTTTCGAAATACCAGTATCTGACCAGGAGTAATGATTATGGTAGTGAGTTTCCTCCCTTTTGGAGATGGTCTCCCCCTTGGAGACTATAAGCTTGCTGATGGCTCATTTTGAGAGACATTTATTATTCCCCATTCACCCACTCAAGCACATACTGTTAGTTAGGCAGAAGTATCTACCACTGCAGATAAGAAGACTTATATGCCCCATTTTTTTCAATCTAAGACATAAGAGCAAGCTTTATTTATAATTCAATATTTCCTGCAGATATTGCAACACCAAGCTGCTCTGAACATTGCTGAAATGATGCTCAGTTACTTATCCCTGGAGTCTATTATATATATACAAATAAAAAAAACCTTTATGCTCGAGGATTTTGTTCTGCACACCGGTAGGATAGTCAGACAGGGCGGTGGTCTTCTCTGTCACCCTTCTGGATAACAGCGGAGACGTTGGCTGTGCTCCCTCCCTGTGGAACAGTGCCAGCGCCAGGTTAACCTGAAGACTGGTGGAGAGGCATCTGAGGAGGGGAGCAATGTCATGACCCAACTGTTTCTAAGAATGCAGAACTTGTTCTGTGTCAGGAGGCCCTGTCCTATCCAACTCGACCTATCAGCGGCTTTCCCACTCCTGTCACCGAGATGGTCATTGTGTCGCTGGTGGGTCGGCCCTGGGATTTTGGGGTTCAAACCTGTCCATGACTTTAAATCTGGTAGGGAGCATAGGACATGATGTTGTTATTGTTGCAGTGTGTTTTGTGTGTGTGTGTGTGTGTGTGTGTGTGTGTGTGTGTGTGTGTGTGCGGCTGCGGCTGAACACAGATCGGCATTGTGCCAAAGGCTTCGGCTTTGTGATTTCCTTGTATAAACAAGTCTGCTGGATAACTTCAGAGAGGAGACGTTGGCCGTTTATGTTCACTGTGACTTGATGTATTGGGCTAGGGATGCTGTAAACTATGAAACATCGGAACTGGTTGATTTTCTCATGTTCTGACAGACAAGGAAAAATTGGTTTGCTTGCAATCTACTTGCATTCAACACTCTATGCCCATAAAAAAAAACATGAAAAGTAATTAAATTCTTGCTTCATATGCTTTGACAGTAGAATTCGTTTAAACCTTGTGATCAAATTGGGAATGCTTACCATCAGATCTTTGAATCAGGGCTTTGAATTAGGTGGAATGTTTAGTGTAAAAAGAAAAAAGAAAGGAATTATAACACGTACTCCCAGAGATACCCAAGAGATCTCATCGACAGCTGGAGACCAATTACTCTGTTGAATGTGATTTTGTAAATTAGAGTCAGCGTGTGCTGCCAACAGAGATTAAGAAAGCTCTCTTGTTCGGTTCAAGGAGACCACGGCTTGCACATCCGATATTACACATGTATTGAAGATAACATAAAATGTGTTATGATTTCATAAATCATCTAGACACAAACCAACGCTTGGATTGTTATTATGCCTAGACTTTGGAAAAAGCCTTTGATTGGTTTAAGCACTTCCAACACATACTGAGTTGTACAGCCCAGATGGTATGTCAATCGACGACCGTTACTTAGATAACAAGTCAATCGTCCGTGTCAACGGCAGATTTCGACTTGGTTCCCCAAAAGTTTTTGTTGTAGGTAATATGACCGAACGCAAGCAACTACATTTTTTTTGATGTGTTGAAATTATGGGACTTATAATGAGGCAAAGTAAGAAAAAATGGAGGTTATTGACAGCCGCATAGAACATGATATCTAAGAGTGTGCGGATGAACTAAGAGTTATGCTTGAAGGTGCCCACGTGTATTTGAAGATCCTTTAAACACAGTTGTCTAGTTGGGAGACAGTCAGGGTGAGTGTTAAGAACAGAGAAAACTAGAGCTATGTAACTGTGCAGTAAACGACAATCTGCAAATCGCTGTTTGCGACGTCTTCATATGAACTGAAATCTTAAAGAAATGCAAAATTTTAGGGGTGTGCTTTACGAATGACCATGAAGATTGTTCTAAAAGAAATACTCAATTTTCTCAGAAACAAAAAATTCTGTATAAGAAACTGGTGAGGAGAAAGATGATTCAGTCTCGCAGGGTGGCTGTACTGAAGTCACTGATAACGTCCAAGGTAATTATTTTAGGGATTAACTTCCGAATCCTTCAGCACAGATATTGATCTAATTAAAAAAAATCAATCTTTTTGTTTGAATGGGATAATGAGAAAAACAACAACAACAACAAAAAACAGGCATGACAGAGCATACGGGCAATGGATTGAGGGGTGTTCTGGTGGGAGGAGTAGGTGTACCAAAGGTTTCAGAATATATGTTTGCTTTGAAAAATATGATTTATAACTTAGAATTGGTTGGCTTCAATTTTCCATATGACCAGTTGCCGAGAAATCAGTTTCTGGGTTGGCGTGCTTGATGAATATACAAACGTCAGCCGAAATATTATATCTTGTGCTTCTGAACAAATAGTCTTTGAAAACATATTCAATGACAAACGTTAAGACTGGCAAAAAGACATTGCGTTGTGATAGTTTGTCCGCAAGGACATGCGTTGTGATAGTTTGTCCGCAAGGACATTGTGTTATGATAGTTTGTCCGTAAGGACATTGTGTTATGATAGTTTGTCCGCAAGGACATTGTGTTAGGATAGTTTGTTCACAAGGACATTGTGTTATGATAGTTTGTTCACAAGGACATTGTTTTATGATAGTTTGTTCGCAAGGACATTGTTTTACGATAGTTTGTTCACAAGGACATTGTGTATGGGTAGTTTGTTCACAAGGACATTGTGTTATGATAGTTTGTTCACAAGGACATTGTGTTAGGATAGTTTGTTCACAAGGACATTGTTTTATGATAGTTTGTTCACAAGCACATTGTTTTATGATATTTTGTTCGCAAGGACATTGTTTTATGATAGTTTGTTCACAAGGACATTGTGTTATGGTAGTTTGTTCACAAGAACATTGTGTTAGGATAGTTTGTTCACAAGAACATTGTGTTAGGATAGTTTTGTTCACAAGGACATTGTGTTAGGATAGTTTGTTCGAAAAAAAATAGTCGTGGAGTCGGAAATCTCTTAAAAGAAGTTGATATATATTTTTTTATAAACAGGATTAAAAAAAAACAAACAAACGTAAATTTAAAGACAGATTTCATGTGATGTACAAGTACAAAAGATGTGCGAAGGAGTACATTCAGATGAATGTAGTAGAAACAGAAAGTGATGCAGCTGAAACGAGTACATTGTGGAGACATCCTTTCTGTGCACGACATGAAGGGCGGACATGATGATATCATGATGTTTCACTCTCATTAAATGTACATGTCCAAACATACAGGGATTTTCCAAACAAACGCCAAACACAAATTAAGAACAGATTTCATTTCGTATATCACTGGATCAAAGGAGGTGAGAAAGAATACAATCAGAAGACCGAAGCTGAAAGTAGTATTGATTAAAGACCTAATTCTCGGAAACTTACCCTGTCTGTAAGCGAAGGACAAATCATACATTTATGACGCTTTACCGTCATCTTAAAACGATGTCAAATTTTGACCTCGAACCATTTCACTTTTTCCACGCTCGTAAATAATTAATTCCTGGTTAAATTATCGGGCAAGTTTAAAGTTCATTTTTCTGAGTTACAGTTGAAGAGACGTCAGAAAAAAGCTAACCCTTTTAATTTTTTCTAACTCTTATCAGTTGTTTAATTCATGCTACGTACATAAAAAGAACGTTCAACTTGCCCACGAATTAAACCAGAATTAAGCATTTGCGAGTATGAAAGAAAACAAAAACTACGACAAACAAACAAGCCTGAAATGATTCGAGGTAAAAAAAAAAAATCTTGAATCGTTTTAGGTATAGATGCTTTTCCAGCTGAAGATGACAACACAAAAAAATGTGCTGTGCGTTTTTACCCACTATGACAATGAATGAACTGAGCATTTACCATGGTTCTGCATAAATGTCTCTTTTCTTTTTCTTTTTTTTTTTTTTTTTTGCGTTCGGGTGCCGAATACACGAGAAAGATAAGTGACTTTACGTCTTTATTCATACTGTCCTAAATGTTATTTGTTTTTGCCCTGAAGAAGACCCAAGAGGTCGAAATGCATTGTGTCTTGTCCTGAACTTTGTTAGTCTGTGTCCTTGGCGCTAACTAGCCCCCTCTCTTTCTAAATTTTGTTTCTTTTCTGTTTAAAAATGAGAAGAGAAAATGACTTGAGCTTTTTCTGTTTGTTTGTTTGTTTTTTGTCAAAATGCAATTGAAAATATTAAGCATTTAGCGTGGTTCTGAGGGCAAATGCTAAGAGGAAACATGTAGCTGTGACGTGCAAGACTAACGCTAAGAGGACACATGTAGCTATGACGTACAGGACTAATGCTAATAGGACACATTTAGCTGTGACGTGCAAGACTAACGCTAAGAGGACATATTCAGCTATGACGTGCAAGACTAATGCTAAGAGGACACATGTAGCTATGACGTGCAAGACTAACGCTAAGAGGACACATGTAGCTATGACGTAAAGGACTAATGCTAAGAGGACATATTTAGCTACGACGTGCAAGACTAACGCTAAGAGGACATATTTAGCTATGACGTACAGGACTAACGCTAAGAGGACACATGTAGCTATGACGTACAGGACTAATGCTAAGAGGACATATTTAGCTGTGA
>JADBJO010000719.1:106885-114385 GCA_016801955.1 Conus betulinus | reverse complement strand
CACTGGGAGTTCAGATGTCCTGAGTGTAACATGGAACTCGTGTGTCTGGAGACAACACTAGGCCCTGAGTGTGACGTTCGTGTTCTTGGGTTCCCTTTCCAGCGGTCAGTCTTGGAGAAGCAGACGGATACCCCTAGTCGGACACGGTGAACTGATCTGGGTTCACATACCCAGTGCATGCTGCCAGAGTGGTGGCTTCAAACGGTACGCACACACACAAGGGGTCAGGTAGGCCAGCTGAAAATGTATGAGGGTTCCCACAGCTGGAAAGGGGTTTCCATGGCGACAGGTCTGCAGGGTGCACGAACTCGTTGTCCACGGACGTCAGGCAGAGGTCCGTGTCGTTCAGGTAGACCTGCTCCCCCTGCACACACACACACACACACACACACACACACACACACACACACACACACACCAGAGTAAACAACCACAAGATACTGCTCCTATCCAACACTGGTTTACTGGAAAAGGAACAAAGACACAAACAAACAATAAACAAAACACAAAAAACCCTGGGTCGACAATTACAACGGAGCTATGAGGAATAGAAAGCAGTAGCAGAACAGTGACGAACATGCAAACACTTCCAAGCAACAAGAATCACGATGATCTGTCGTTGCTGCTGCTGCCTTCTCATCATCATCTGAGCAGCCGTCGCAAGCTACTAGCATTTTGTCCCAACTCCCCGCCACAGCCACACCAAGATTCATTCTGTAGCACTGTGGTATGCCCAACTCAACTGCTATGTCGAGGAATCGACAATGTCAGCCGTGTTGTCTTGACGAGTCCATAAATTCAGTAAGTGAAGAAGGTCGCCTCTCGAAGGGCAAATGTCAATGACTCTGTTTTCAAGATGGATTACCCATCCCGTCTTGGCTTAAGGGCTGTGTCAGGCCAAGACGACACAGGGCTACATCAAAATGTTATGCTCTGCATAGTTATGCGGGGGACAAGATTGTCTTCGGTTTGTGACAAATTCCTAGCATAACATTATCAGTCTCCAAAAATTCCCCGAAGTCAGAAGTGTGGCTTCGCACGTGTGCGGGGTAATCAAAAAACGGGTCACACACTAATGTTCTCATCCCCGTTCAGTGTTCACAAGTGCTTCGGCTGTTCGGATGATCCCTGTGTGTCTTTTAGCCAGCCAATGTACAACCGACGACGACAACAACAACAACAACAACAACAACAACAGACAACAACAACAACAACAACAACACAGACAACAAGATGGACTACGGTGGTTCCCACATGCTGCAAGTGAAGGATTTTCATTTTCATAATCTAATGCCCTGTTCTCTCGCTCCTCCCTCTTCTCTCCTCTCTCTCTCCTCTCTCTCTCTCCTTCTTCTCTCTCCTCTCCTCTCTCTCGCCCTCCCTCCTTTGTTTAATTTAATTCCCGTTGTCACTTTCTCTCCCGCCACCCTTCTTTTTTTTAAAATTAAAAAAAATCTTGACTTAAGTCATTAATTGCTGAGAATGGCGGAGGAAATTTAGCCTGACTCTTGTTTTAACTCCCACTACAAATCTTGTTCCCTTCTCTCTCTCTCTCTCTCTCCTCATCTCTCTCGCTCTCTCTCTCTCTCTCCTCTCTCTCTCTCTCTCTCTCTCTCTGTCTGTTTTAGAGAGACAGACAGAGAGAGAGAGGTCATGCTATCCTTAACATTCTATGTACATGTGATATGTTGCACGATATATGGGGCCCACTAATGTTTGGGTGATCTGTTTTAAGTCTAGTTCTTGCAATTTCCTGCAGTCCTAAACATATCACAAATCCTTACTGATTTTTTTAATGTCACCTAATAAAACCGGAATGATTAATTTAGTGAACATGTACCGACTTTGAATTCGTTTGAGGAAACGTATGGCCTCTTCAACAAAGGAAAATAACTCATTGCAGTATTGTTAAAGAAAGCTACACAGTTGTCTCTCTTTACCACACAGTTCCGCAGAGAACTTGCCTTTCTTTCTTTGATGATTCTCCGAACCCTACTATTTTCATTATTCGTTCGCGGCAAAAAATCATCATCATCATCATCATCATCATCATCATCATCACTTATTATCATTACTAATATTATTTTCATAATTATTATTATTAGCCGCACGGGCCTCAATAAATCTAGGGGGAATAGTTCAACCAGAGAGAGAGAGAGAGAGAGAGAGAGAGAGAGAGAGAGAGAGAGAGAGAGAGAGAGAGAGAGAGAGAGAGAGAGAGAGAGCATAACAAAAAAAAAAACGGGGTAACTATTCTTCTTCTTCTGCTATTCTGATTCATCCTCTGACTTGACAACCAATCTGACTGCTGACTGATTCATTCACTGCCTGTCTGACTGCTGACTGATTCATCATCTCTGCCTGACTGCCAATCTGACTGCTGACTGATTCATCATCTGACTGACTGCCAATCTGACTGCTGACTGATTCATCCACTGACTGACTGACTGCTGACTGATTCATCCACTGACTGACTGACTGCTGACTGATTCATAATCTGACTGACTGCCCGAATCTGACTGCTGACTGATTCATCCACTGACTGACTGACTGCTGACTGATTCATCCTCTGACTGACTGATTGCTGACTGATTCATCCACTGACTGACTGCTGACGGATTCATCCTCTGACTGACTGACTGCTGACTGATTCATCATCTGACTGACTGCCAATCTGACTGCTGACTGATTCATCCACTGACTGACTGACTGCTGACTGATTCATCCACTGACCGACTGACTGCTGACTGATTCATCCACTGACTGACTGCTGACTGATTCATCCTCTGACTGACTGCTGACTGATTCGTCCACTGACTGACTGCTGACTGATTCATCTCTGACTGACTGCATCAATCTGACTGCTGACTGGTTCATCCACTGACTGACTGACTGCTGACTGATTCATCCTCTGACTAACTGACTGCTGACTGATTCATCATCTGACTGACTGCCAATCTGACTGCCGACTAATTCCTCCACTGACTGACTGCTGACTGATTCATCATCTGACTGACTGCTGGACTGCAAATCTGACTGCGGCCAATCTGATTCATCAACTGGCTGGCTGGCTGGCTGGCTGGCTTGGCTGGCGGGTCTGGCTGGGCGGTCTTACCGTGGCAGTCCATCGGGCGGGGGTGTGGCGGCAGGGCGAGAGAGCCAGCTGCTTGTTGGGAGACAGGCCCACACAGGCCGCACCCACCTGCAGCACCCCTGACCGCTGCAGCTCCACAGTCTGCAATACCATCATCGTCAGCGTCCGTGAACATCATCGTCATCTTCGTCGTCCTCGTCACTGTCGTCGTTGTGGTCGTCAATACTATCATTGTCGATATGATCGTCGTCATCATTCTCTTTGTTTGCGTAATCGTCGTCGTCATCAGCAGCATCCTCGTCGTCAGCGTAGTCATCAACATCATCGTCTTCGTCGTCGTGGGTCGTGTCGTCGTCGTCATCGCTGGCCGTCATTATCATCATCATCATCGTTGTCGACAGAATCGTCATCATCATTCTCGTCGTCAGCGTGGACGTCTTCGTCATCATCAGCATCTTCGTTGTCAGCGTAGTCGTCATAAGTGTTGTTGTCGTTGTCATCGTCGTCATCGTCATCATCATCATCATCATCATCATCATCATCATCTCATCACATCCCGTCGTCTGGGTCGTCGTCGTCGTCGTCGCCACCACCACCACCACCACCACCACCACCACCACCACCACCACATCATCATCATCATCATCATCATCATCATCATCATGTCATCACGGTCGTCATTTAGGCTGACTACATGTCATAAATCTATGGGTCCCCTTCAGGTCTTTTCGCAGTTTACATATACCAACATCGGAACTCATGTTATTAAAATAACATGAGCTCCGATGTAATATTGCTTATGTTTTTCTACTGTTCTTTGTCAAGGGTTCACACGCACACATGAGAGACGTGTTCGCTTGCGCGCACACACAACACACACACACCACACACACACACACACACACACACCACACACACACCACACACACACACGCGCGCGCGCGCGCGCGCGCGCGCGCAACATGCGTACGCGTTAAATACAGTTGACATTGGTGGAATGCATCCACCATAAAACGCACGTGCGCCTTAACGTCAGCTAATGATGGAACATTCTGCCCAGCAGCAGGCCAGAACACCAGCGAAGAGGAGGGAAGAGGTGGAGGTACAGAGGAAAAGAAGAAAGGAACAGAACGTGGAAGGAAAGAAAGAGATGGAGGAGAAGGGGGGGGAGGAGGCGGAGGAAAAGAAGGAAAAGAGGAAGGAAGAAAGAAGGAAAAGAAGGAAAGGAAGGAAAGGAAGAAGGAAAAGAAGGAAAGGAAAAGAAGGAAAAGAAGGAAAGGAAGAGGGAAAAGAAGAAGAAAGGAAGAAGGAAAAGAAGAAGGAAGAAGAAAAGAAAAGAAAGGAAGAGGGAAAGGAAGAAGGAAAAGAAGGAAAAGAGAAGAAGGAAAAGAAAGAAGAAGGAAAGGAAGAAAAGAAAAGAAGACAACGGAGGAAGAGCATTTGGAAGAAGGATACGATTCAAGGAAATAATCTGGTATCGTTGATGATGACGATGACAGTGATGATGATGATGATGATGATGATGGAGGATGATGATGATGATGATGAAGATTAATGATGATGATGATGATGATGATGATGATGTGATGACGAAGAAGAGAAAAAGGAAAAGACGAGAAACGAGTGAAGGAAGAAGAACAAATTACAGTGAGAGATTGGTTGTGATGTTAGTGGTAGCAGTAATGGTGTTGCGGCGGCGGCGGCGCGGCGGTGGTGGTGGTGGTGATGATTGTGATGATGATGAAATGATGATGATGATGATGATGATGATGATGACGATGATGATGATGATGATACGACGACGACGACGATGACGACGATGATGATACGACGACGACGATGATGATGATAACAATGATGACGATGATGATAACGATGATGACAATGATGACGACGATGATGTGTCGATGAAAAGAGAGGAGAAGAGAAGAAGAGGAGGAGGAGGAGGAGGAGGAGGAGGAGGAGGAGGAGGAGGAGGAGAGGAGAACAAGCACCTGGTTGAGGGAGCCATGGCAGGCCAGCAGACGAAGACGAGGCAACCCAGCACTTTCTGATGACGTCAGACACAGCAAACTGCCCCGGTTCTTGAACTGCGACCACACCACAAAGACCACAGCCATCAAACGCAGGACACTACAATGTTCATGTTTCATCACAACTGGATAATCTTTACTACCATTTTACCACGAATTCCATCCAAGAACCTACATTTTGTCTGAAAGGTGCAGGCTTCACAATCAATCCGCCTTTGTTAACAGCAATCGAACAAACAAACAAACACAAACAAACAAAAAACAAAAAACAAAAACAAAACGAAAAAACCCAATAAACCGAAAAATGAAATGACAAAAAGAAAATGAAAAGAAATGGAAAAGAGCGACCTTTTCTCCTTACCGTCTGTTGAATTCTACACCCCAGCTGCTTCCTGTCTTGTAACTCACTGACATCAGGCACTGGCTTACGAAGCTCTTCCTTATGGCCATTTAATAATATTAACCTCGGACGGTCAGCGATCCCCCAAATTGCCTGCGTCTAACCTCAGTCACGCGCGCAACAAGGTGAAGAAGATAGATAGATAGATAGATAGATAGATAGATAGATAGATAGATAGATAGATAGATAGATAGATAGATAGATAGACAGACGGACATATAGATAGACAGACGGACGGACGGATAGATAGATAGATAGATAGATAGATAGATAGATAGATAGATAGATATAGAGAGAGAGATAGAGATAGATAGATAGATAGATAGATAGATAGATAGGAAGATAGATAGGTAGGTAGGTAGGTAAATATGTAGGTAGGTAGATGGAAAATAGATAGATATCTAGATGGACAGACAGATAAATAGGTAGATAGATAGATACAGTTATATAGATAGATAGATGAATGGATGGATGGACAGACGGGTGGATAGATATGATAGATAGATAGATAGATAGATAGATAGATAGACAGACAGACAGACAGACAGACAGACAGACCCCTATAGATAGATAGATATAGATAGATAGATAGATAGATAGATAGATAGATAGATAGATAGATAGATAGATAGATAGATAGATCCAGTCCTATCATTGATGCTGTCCGCTTTCAAGTTTCAAGTTTTTGCAATTTACTCAGTGGTGAAGCGATTACCTTCGAGAAACACCTGACTGCTGTAGTAAATCATATCCCCCCCCTCCCCCCCCCCCCCCCCCCCCCCCCCCCCCCAAGTAAAACTGGCCTCTTGATCACACTTTCCGAAAAGACTTGGCCATGAAAGCAGTCTGACGCACCCCAGTACGGGAACATCTTATTCGCCTGCAAATTGCTCAACACCAAAACGCCATTCCTTTGTTGAAACATGGAGAGCTGATGAAAATAATTTTGAAACATCTTTCGTCTGTACTACATTACCGTAGTCTGTGTAAACAGTCCTGTAAGAAAAAAAATGCACGTCTCGTCTTTTTTCTTTGTTAAAACACCAAAAAAGTACATTGTTTTTAATGTATGATTGGTTTTTTTCTATTCCTCCAACCTTTTTTTTTTTCAAAATTTCTGTTCTTTCTTTCTTTCTTTTTCTTTTTCTTTCTTTCTTTTTTTTTTTTTTTTTTTTTTTTTGACAGTGTGGCCTCCATCCTTCTATTTTTTTCCCCTCACTATCATCACTTTTTTTTTCAAACCTAACCATTCTCATAATATGTATTGTCTGTGCGTTTTGTTTTTTTTTTTTTGTTTTTTAAACTGATCGACATTCTCTTGCTGGCTTTAATATTTCAGAGTTTGATACAAAGTGTTGATGTTTGATTGTTAGACGTGGAGACAAGCATGAAGTACCAGGCGATCTGACAATGTGAAGGCAGAAGCATGCTGTTTCTCTACCTTTTTTCCCCTCCCCCCCCCCCCCCCCCCCAAGACGGACCAAAGAACAGAGGGAAACAATTCAAAACACTTCTTTTTTTTCCTTTCCATTCCTTTTCTTTTTTGCTTTAAACGAGAAGGGTTTTCTTTCTTCTTTTAAAAAAAAAAAAAAACTCTCTGAGAGTGTTTCAAACCAGCGTTTACAGTTTTCTTCATTTTTCTGGTTCAGAAATGGAGCAGTCCCTTAGGAAGTCAACGACATGTTACATACTCCCTCTTTCCCCCTCCCCCCCCCCCCCCCCCCCCCCCCCCTTCTTCCTCTCAGCTCAACATCCCCTCTTCACACCCATCTATCCATACACACACACACACACACACACACACACACACCACACACACACACACACACATTCACAGACACATAACCGCTCCTCCATCCGAGCGCTCTCTCTCTCTCACACACTCTCTCTTCACACACACACACACACACCACACACACACACACACACACACACACACACACACACACATTCACATACACATTACACCGCTC
>JADBJO010000719.1:91885-99385 GCA_016801955.1 Conus betulinus | reverse complement strand
GTGTGTGTGTGTACTGGGGGGTTTGGGGTGGGGGATGGGTGTGAAGGGGAAGGGATGGGGGTGGGGTGGGGGAATTATTAATAACTGAACGTCATTAGCAAAGATTTCCCTACGCCTTCTTGTCCTTTAAAGACAAAATTTCTCTCATCACTGTCGAAGGTGATGAGAATAGTAAACGGAGAGACGCTGAGTTAAAAAGAAACAACAACAAAACAACAAAAAAACTAGCTTGTTCACACGATGTGTCTTTCGCTTTTCCATCTATTTATGAGTAAGTAAGTAAGTAAGTAAGTAAGTAAGTAAGTAAGTAAGTAAGTAAGTAAGTAAGTAAGTAAAGTATGTAAGTAAGTAAGTAGGTAAGTAAGTAAGTAAGTTAAGTATGTAAGTAAGTAGATAAGTGATTCAGTACGTACGGAAGTAAGTGAGTAGGTATAAGGCAGGTAAACCAGCAAGTAAAGACTCAAAGACTGAAAATTGTGTATTCACATGAAGGCCTAGGCCTCTTACTGAAGGGGGATGTACATGAACTGAACTAAACAGGCAAAAAGAATCCAGTGACATACACGAATACAAGAATCAATAAAAAATAACATTTTTTTTTCTTGAAATAGATTGAAAAAATACCATTCTACGAGGTCACAATTTGCAGTCTGTTGAGAGCTTGGTGACTATACATAGTTAAAGTTTTTAATGTAGTCTCATTCCTAGTTGACATCTGCAAAGTTAATCTGAAAATACATGGAACCTTGTAGAATTTTGGCTGGAGAGATTTGACCCTAAGATCACTCAGGGCAGGGCAGCAAAATGAAATGTGTACTTCATCTTCTTTACCAATGTTGCGCAGACGGCAGGCAAGCATATTTTCATTTCTGACATTATGTCTAAAACAATGACAAGCAATACCAGACACGCCAAATCGAAACTTGGTCAATTCGCTCTTAATGTATCTCTTCATTTTCAGTTCAATATAAGGTTCTTTCGGACGAGTAGCTTTAAACAGCCTGTACCAAGAAAATCCATCGCTTGTACATATGTGATCATGCCAGTCCTGCCATCTACAATCAATGATTCTTTGCTTAACCCTGATCATCCCACACATTGTCCACAGTTTACAGTAAGTAAATAAGTAAGTAAGTATGCAGATAGGTAATTAAGGAAAAAGCCTGGTTAAGTAAGTACGTACGTAATCAGGTAATTAGATTAGTAGATAGGTAAGCAAGCAACTAAATTCGAGTACAGGTTGTAAGTAAGTAAGTAAGTAAAGTAAGTAAGTAACCAATAACCAGCTAAAACTAACCCACTAGGAGAAACAAACCTTCCGGTAATAAATCAGTCACTTTACAGAGATTTTCGAAAGAAAATGGGGGTTTGGGTGGGTGAGGCGGAGAGGGGAAATGATAATTGGGGCAACTTGAGGGTGATTCGCCGAATTCTGTAAACTTGCTTGTGATTGGTAGAGAGAGCTGTTGGTATTCCCGTGTAGAGGGTGCGTCCGTACAGGCGGCAGATAAAGAAAAGGTCTCTTTGCACCAGCAACACAAACACTGTCCACTGCGGACTAGAGCAGTTCAAACGGTTCGTGAGGGAAAGGGTGAGAGGGGGGGGGGAAGAAAAGGAATGAAAATGAATGACCAGAAAAGGAATAAAATTCGTTCGACTCAAGAAAGGATCTCTTCACCTCGCTCTCTCTCTCTCTCTCTCTCTCTCTCTCTCTCTCTCTCTCTCTCTCTCTCTCTCTCTCTCTGTGTTTCAATTTCTGAGTGAGTAATTATAGTACGCACGCACGCGCGTGCACACACACACACACACACACACACACACACACACACACACACCCCAGCACACACACACAGAGAGAGAGTGTCCCCAGCCACAAATCAGAGAGAGAGAGAGAGAGAGAGACACACAGAGAGAGAGTGAGAGAGAGAGAGAGAGACAGCAGTCACACAACATACACACACATGCGCGCGCGCACGCGTGCACGCACACACACACACACACACACACACACACACACACACACACACACACACACACACACGCACGCACGCACGCACGCACACACACACACACACACACACACACACACACACACACACACACACACCACACGGATAACACACAAACACACACACACACACACACACACACACACACACACACACACACACACACACGGATAACACAAGTGCCCTTTCACACACACACACACACACACACACACACACACACACACACACACACACACACACACACACACACACACACACACACACACACGGATCACACTTCTGCCCTTTGACACCGTTCAACAGACAATCAAACTACAGGACCGGTTCCTGATGTTTGTTGACGTAACTCTTCTGTCAACAGCAGAGCCACGAGATGTTCCTGGTCGCCTCACACCCAGCCATCTCAAGGGACCGGCCCCTATAGCGCATATGGCTTCCCCCGCACGCGCTGACATGGCCCACGAGAGCCATTCAAGCTGAATTGATGCACGCATTGACACCGATCCTCCAGTTAAACCCATATCCATCTGCATCCGAGGAATACTGATAAACATGTTTCGGCTGAATTCTGTGTGTGTGTGTGTGTGTGTGTGTGTGTGTGTGTGTGTGTGTGTGTGTGTGTGAGAGAGAGAGAGAGAGAGAGAGAGAGACAGACAGACAGACAGAGTGTGTGTATGTGTGTGTGTGTGTGTGTGTGTGTGTGTGTGTGTGTGTGTGTGTGTGTGTGTGTGTGTGCGTGCGTGTGTGTGTGTGTGTGTGAGCGTGTGCGTGATGTGTGCGTGCGTGATGCGTGCACGCGCGCGCGCGCGCGATGCGTATATATATATATATATATATATATATATATATATATATATATATATATATATGTGTGTGTGTGTGTGTGTGTGTGTGTGTGTGTGTGTGTGTGTGTGTGTGTGTGTGTGTGTGTTTGTGCGTGCGTGTCTGAAAACCGTTTTTCCAACGCACGTGCAAAATGGATTACTTTCTGACAGGAAATGTAACTGGTGCTATGGAGACAACATTACCAGCCAAAGCCGAACGAAAATCTGCGTGAGAAACAAGAACGATGCGCCAGCTGCTTTCTGAAAGGAACGGCATCAAACCCTGGCACCCATCACCTGCCACCTATCCCGGACCCGGAGTCCTGAAGACCGTTAGGGCGCCGCAGAAGACTTGGCAACCAGTTCCTTCTTCTCCTCTCGGTACTCGGACGCTCTTAGGCAGTTGCTGAGTGTGAGGCCAGTCCATGCACTGATGTTGTCCTCCCCATCGTTTTCCCTCTGTCTTCTCTTTGTGCCTCCTCACACTGTTTCCTTCTAGAATGGTTTTGGCCAGTCCTGTTGATCTAAATACATTACCATACCATTTCATTTTCCTTCTTTTCACTGTGGACAACAGATCTTCGCATGGTCCAGTGGCTTGCCTTACTCTGGTCTGGACCTCCAAGATGGTATGTAGTCTTTGTAAGAGACGCCGACAGCTATCAATTTCGAATGAAATAAAACTAAAACAAACTCAGCTTAAACCGAAAAAAAAAGACCTCCACCTACACCAAACCAAGATGTAGATGACGTAGGATTAGTAGCTTTGCCTTGTTTCTAGTTGGAGTCCCACTGCGCGTACTGAAGGCAATGACCACTTCCTGCTGGTCGGATAACCTCTGTGTCTACGTCTTGTTCCCAGGTTGGCTAACTGGCTGTCCACCACCGTTCGCAACTGATAAAACCGAACTGTCAAGTTTTAAGCGCACACACGTGGTTCACACTGAGACAGAGGTTACGTGCTGGCTGCAGTAGGCCGGTCTCGCTGGATACCGGACACAAGAAGCTGGCGTGCAGTACGAGATCGTCTGAGGGGGGCGGACACACCAGGGACGAGTTTTGTAGACGCCAGAATTCACGAGGCAGCAGGCTTTTCCTTGCAGCGAGGGAAGTGAGAGGCGAGGAGAGTGGCGCAGGACAAACATTATCAGAGTGACTGCTTGTTCAAATTGTCTTTGTTGTTGAAGGTCAGCGTGTTGATCGATTTATATACGTATTTGAGAACGTTCTTTCTTTTCGTGCACCAATCACGGGACATTACCACGGTCGGCCATCATTATTTCCTCGCACACGAGAAAGCCTCGCCCATTACTGACGACCTGCTGCTTAGGCGAAGTCCATTCCTGACACCCAGTTCCTCCTTAACCCTATGGGTACGTTAGGCCCCTTCCTGACGCCCAGTTCATCCTTTACCTTTGGGTATACAAGGCACCCTCTTGAAGACCGTTCACCCTTACCTGCTGAACAGGTGAGATCCCTTCAAGACGACTATTTTCATCCTTTATCAGATAGGCAGAAGAGGCCCATTCTTGACGACCAGTACATCCTTCTGACGACTGGTTCATCCTGTACCAGACGGGCAGGTGATGCCTCTCCCTAACGAGCGTTCTCCTCCTTTACCCTGATGGAAAGTGGAAGCCCATTCCTAACGACCAGTTTATAGCTGAGGCCAGTTTATCCTTTACCATTTTACCTGATGAGGCCCTTCCCACTGCGGTCATTTCACACTTTACCTGATGGGCAGGTGAGGCCCCTCCCTGGCGGCCAATTCTTCAGCAGGAATTGCTCGCCAGCCAAACTCCAGCCTCCAGTTGAAGTCTCTCCTTGCAGATTGTCTGGGGACCTTGCGTAGGCAAACGATTCCGATCGTATGACATCGATGTACGGGCTCACCACCTGAAAACGAACAGACGCCAATGTCAGGCTTGGTGGGGCAGGCCGGGGGGGGGGGGTGGGTAGTTAGAAGGAAAGGGATTAGCATTTTTTTATAGGTGTGTGTGTGTGTGTGTGTGTGTGTGTGTGTGTGTGTGTGTGTGTGTGTGGGAGTGCACGCTTTCTTCTTTGTCACGTGCACATCGCGACACAGTATTACGAGTCGGAATACGCTAAAAACACAGTGTATTCTGTGATTCCCCATCTGGCTAAAAACAGGTACACAGGAATTGCGAAAGAGTTTGCGGTTCTATCTTCCGTTTGTCAGGGTTTGTCTAGGCTCCTACCTTGTATTTATCATAGTTTGCTGCGGTTCCCTACTTTATATTGATCATAGTCTCTTGTGTTTCTCAGAGCTTGATGTTGCTTCTACTTTGTTTTTATCTAGTTTATTGTGGCATCTACCTTGAACACATCATAGTCTGTCGCGGATCGTATCTTGTGACATCATAGTTAGTTATGGTTCATACCTTGTCTGTAGTATTTTGTCGTTGCTCCTATCCTGTCTTTGTCATGACTTGTCATGGTTCCTGCTTGTGTTCATCATTCATAGTCTGTCGTCCGTCCTACCTGTGTTCATCATAGTCTGTCGTCCGTCCTACCTGTGTTCATCATTCATAGTCTGTCGTCCGTCCTACCTGTGTTCATCATAGTCTGTCTGTCCGCCCTACCTGTGTTCATCATTCATAGTCTGTCGTCCTTCCTACCTGTGTTCATCATTCATAGTCTGTCGTCTGTCCTACCTGTGTTCATCATTCATAGTCTGTCGTTCGTCCTACCTGTGTTCATCATAGTCTGTCGTCCGCCCTACCTGTGTTCATCATTCGTAGTCTGTCGTCCGTCCTACCTGTATTCATCATAGTCTGTCGTCCGTCCTACCTGTGTTCATCATAGTCTGTCTGTCGTCCTTCCTACCTGTGTTCATCATTCATAGTCTGTCGTCCCGTCCTACCTGTGTTCATCATAGTCTGTCGTCCGTCCTACCTGTGTTCATCATAGTCTGTCGTCCTTCCTACCTGTGTTCATCATTCATAGTCTGTCGTCCGTCCTACCCTGTGTTCATCATAGTCTGTCGTCCGTCCTACCTGTGTTCATCATTCATAGTCTGTCGTCCGTCCTACCTGTGTTCATCATAGTCTGTCGTCCTTCCTACCTGTGTTCATCATTCGTAGTCTGTCGTCCGTCCTACCTGTGTTCATCATAGTCTGTCGTCCGTCCTGCCTGTGTTCATCATTCATAGTCTGTCGTCCGTCCCCTACCTGTATTCATCATCATAGTCTGTCGTCCGTCCTACCTGTGTTCATCATAGTCTGTCGTCCTTCCTACCTGTGTTCACCATTCATAGTCTGTCGTCCGTCCTACCTGTGTTCATCATAGTCTGTCGTCCGTCCTACCTGTGTTCATCATAGTCTGTCGTCCTTCCTACCTGTGTTCATCATAGTCTGTCGTCCTTCCTACCTGTGTTCATCATTCATAGTCTGTCGTCGTCCGTCCTACCTGTGTTCATCATAGTCTGTCGTCCGTCCTACCTGTGTTCATCATTCGTAGTCTGTCGTCCGTCCTACCTGTGTTCATCATTCATAGTCTGTCGTCCGTCCTACCTGTGTTCATCATAGTCTGTCGTCCTTCCTACCTGTGTTCATCATTCATAGTCTGTCGTCCGTCCTACCTGTGTTCATCATAGTCTGTCGTCCGTCCTACCTGTGTTCATCATAGTCTGTCGTCCGTCCTACCTGTGTTCATCATAGTCTGTCGTCCGTCCTACCTGTATTCATCATAGTCTGTCGTCCGCCCTACCTGTGTTCATCATAGTCTGTCGTCCGTCCTACCTGTTCATCATAGTCTGTCGTCCGTCCTACCTGTGTTCATCATAGTCTGTCGTCCGCCCTACCTGTGTTCATCATAGTCTGTCGTCCGTCCTACCTGTGTTCATCATTCATAGTCTGTCGTCCGTCCTACCTGTGTTCATCATAGTCTGTCGTCCGTCCTACCTGTGTTCATCATAGTCTGTCGTCCGTCCTACCTGTTCATCATAGTCTGTCGTCCGTCCTACCTGTGTTCATCATAGTCTGTCGTCCGTCCTACCTGTGTTCATCATAGTCTGTCGTCCTTCCTACCTGTGTTCATCATTCATGGTCTGTCTGTCGTCCGTCCTACCTGTGTTCATCATAGTCTGTCGTCCGTCCTACCTGTGTTCATCATAGTCTGTCGTCCGTCCTACCTGTGTTCATCATAGTCTGTCGTTACTTCCTACCTGTGTTCATCATTCGTAGTCTGTCGTCCGTCCTACCTGTGTTCATCATAGTCTGTCTGTCCGTCGTCCGTCCTACCTGTATTCATCATAGTCTGTCGTCCGTCCTACCTGTGTTCATCATAGTCTGTCGTCCGTCCTACTGTTCATCATAGTCTGTCGTCCGTCCTACCTGTGTTCATCATAGTCTGTCGTCCGTCGCTACCTGTGTTCATCATAGTCTGTCATGGCTTCTATCTCGTGTTTATCATAATTTGTTATGATACTTATCTTATGTTTATCATAAGTGTACCGTGGGTCCTATTTTGTGTTCATCAGCTTGTCGTGGCTCCTAGCTTGTATTTAATACACTTTATCATAGCTCCTACCTTGTGTTTAATATAGTTTGTCTTGGCACCTACCCTATGTCACGGTTTGTCACGACACCTACTATACTGTCAGTGGGGCACGGTCTGGCATGGCGCCTACCTTGTGTCACGGT
>JADBJO010000719.1:79385-81885 GCA_016801955.1 Conus betulinus | reverse complement strand
CCTCCTCCTCTTCTTCCTCCTCCTCCTCCTTTCCTCTTCTTTCTTCTTCTCTTCTTGTTGTTGTTGTCGTTGTCGTTCTTCTGGTTGCCCCGAAGCCAAAGACTACAGTGGTGCACTGGACGAGGCTTGTGACAAGCATCACGCTGCACAGACACACGTGCCGGCACCCTCCCCCTCCCCTCCCCTCCTGCCATCTTCCATGTCGCCTCCCGCTCTATCACTCACACACACACACACACACACACACACACACACACACACACACACACACACACACATACACACTTCCCCTCCTGCCTTCCCTCCTTCCACCTTTCCCACACTCCTTTCCACCTTTCTCCGCCATTCTCCTTAACTTCTCCTCTCGCTCCTTCTCCTAGCCCCAATTCCCAGCACCCAACTTACCCCCCCCCCCCCCCCCCCAAAAAAAAAAAAAAAAAAAAAAAAAAAAAAAATAAATGAAATAAATAAATAAAATAAAAAAAAAAAAATTTAAAAAAATAAAATAAACAAATAAATAAATAAAACCTTCACACTTCTCTGTGCGTTAACTTTCAGTTCTTTTCCCCCTCCAACATTCTTATTTGTTTTTTTCTTTTTCTTTTTACAGTATTTTCAAAAAGAGAAGAAAGAAAGAAAAAACAGCATGAAACAGAGAGAGAGCGAGAGAGAGAGAGAGAGAGAGAGAGCGAGAGAGCGAGAGAGAGAGAGAGAGAGAGAGAGAGAGAGAGAGAGGGCGAAAGAAAGACAGAGACAATCAGAGAGAGAGAGAGAGAGAGAGAGAGGAGAGGAGGGAGGGAGGAAGGGAGGGAAAGAGGGAGGAGATGATGGTGGTGGAAGGCGACAGGGGGTTGGAGGAAAGTGGGGGGAGGGGGAGTTGGGGGGGGGGGGGGGGGCGATGTTCGTCCGCCTCTTAATTGAAGTTCTTGAACACGCCGTTGGCTCCGCATCTCCCAAACCGATTACATCCTAAACAATGCCGACCATCAGCCCTCAAAAGGACCCCCAGCACTGGGGGGAGGAGCAGGAGACAGAAGCCGGAGAAGGGGGAGGGGGGGGGGGGGGGGAGAAGCGGGCGGGCGAGTGAAAAGGAGCAGTGTTGGGCCAGGGTAGGTGAAGGGCGGGGAGGGAGGGGGGGGGTGGGGGGGTGTGAGAGCGAGAGAGAGAAGGGCTCAAAGGGACAGCACCCCAAGCCACCCCTACACTACTTCTCTCCCCCCCCCTCCCCATCGCCTCCTCCATCCTACTACCTCTCCCTTTTCCTTGAACTGGGGGTGAGGGGTGGGGGGGGGGGGGTCCCTCACCCCACCCACGCCCTGCGATCCCACTCCCCTATCTCCTTCCCCCTACCCACTCCCTCATCCCCCCCCGACCCACCACCACCCCTGCCTTGTCCACCACTCACACTGTTCGATCCTCACCTCTCTTCTCTTCTTCTCTCTCCCCCCCCCCCCCCCCCCTTTTTTTTTTCTTTTCTTTTCTTTTTCTACCGCTCGCATATGTTTCAAAAATCTTCAAACAGCTAACACTCCGGGACGGTTGTGTGGGGCTTGTGCGATTGGTTGGTTGTTGGTCAGGGTTCAGAGGTCGGGGGGGTTAAATTCTCAAAAACAATCGAATCGCGCGCAGTCTGTAAATACTCGACTCCTTAATTAAGCACGGCCTTGGCGCCTTCACTTTCTTGGTGTGCAACCTGCTGGAAGCCCTGTCAGGAGCAGTAAGCAGGGTCAGGAGCGGAAAGGTCTGTGTGAGGAGAGTCCCTTTGGGGCATGGGCAAACACTGACGGACAGCGCTAGCGGCGAAACCGGGCACAGAGATCTGAAGAAAGAGCAGGAGGAGGAGGAGAGGAAGAAATGGGGTGGTGGAGGAGGAGGAGGAGGAGGAGGAAGAAATGGGGTGGAGGGGGGGCGGGGAGGGAGGGGAAGAGGAAGAGGTGGAGAGAGAAGAGAAAACGGAGCGG
The DNA here is from genome assembly GCA_016801955.1 of Conus betulinus. NCBI lineage: Eukaryota > Metazoa > Mollusca > Gastropoda > Neogastropoda > Conidae > Conus > Conus betulinus. Next base: position 79,924 of record JADBJO010000719.1, on the reverse strand, counting down.
TAGGTGGACAGAGGAAGACGAGGAGAGGAGGGTGGAGAAGGCGGAGGAAGGAAGAAGGAAGAGGAGAGGAGATGACCGAAGAGGGGCGTACACAAACATGCACACGCACACACACGCACTCTCGCACGAACACCCACACACACACACACACACACACACACATGTGCTCGCATGCGCGCGCGCGGCGCGCACACACACACACACACACACACACACACACACACACGCGCACGCGGACAGAGAGAGAGAGAGAGAGGAAGATGAGAGAGAGAGAGAGAGAGAGAGAGTGTGTGTTCGGCGCACTTCGTGAAGAGTCGCGCTTTAGCCCCCCACCCCCTCCTCCTACACCTATTCTATGATCATAAACGCAAACCACCATCCCCCATTACATTCCATCCACTCCGTCCTTTCCCGCTCTCTCTTATCTCACATCCCACCCATCCTCTCTCTCTCCTCTCTCTCTCTCTCTCTTCTGTCTGTCTGCCTCGCCTCTCTCTCTCTCTTATCTCTCTTCTCTCTTCTGTCCCTCTCTCTGTCCC
>JADBJO010000719.1:72500-76276 GCA_016801955.1 Conus betulinus | reverse complement strand
GTGTATGAGAGTATGTGTGTTTGTGTGTGTGGTATGTGGCTACCCCCAAATCACCACAAATACATTGTGAAGACGGTTGACGTCGGGGGCTGGGGTGGGGGTGGATAAATGGAGAAGGAGGTGGGGAGCGGGCAGGAGGTGGGCTGGGGGGGGTGGGGGGGGGGGGGGGGGGTGGAGGAATGGAAAGATGGGGGATGTCAAGGACTGATTTTCTTTTTCCAACCGTCATTTATGTGTTGTTATTTTATTATTTCTGCTCCTTAATTAAGGGGAGCATGTTCGTCCTGAACTGGAAATTATCTACGTGTGCAAGAATATAAACTAAGCAGTTGCATGCACAAAGACTTCTTTTGTATCTAAAGACACACACAAAAAAGGTAAATCAGAATAGAATAGAAAAATGTCAGTCTCCATATTAAGTTGGTTATCTTTTTTTCTTTCTTCTTTCTTTTTTTTTTAACATAGACAGAAAAGTTCTTTCACTCGTACGTCAACCGTGGCATGGTCCTTTCACAAACGGATGCCAAGGGGTCAGAGTCCGTAGACTTCGTCTTCTGCGTACGCAGGCTGATACTCCTGCGGACACTCCATGTAGAGACAGGCAAGGATTAATCCCATCTACCCAAAGAAGGGAGTGGAGTTTTGTGTGAATGACCGTTTCTTCTTTTTTTTTTTACCCCGCCATTAAGGCAGCAAATACTCCATCTTCGGGGAAGGTGCATGCTATGTGTAACGTGTCATCCATATTAACGGCCAAACTAGCTTTCTCTTCTGAAAGTTGGTGATGGGATTTTACGAGTGTGCAAGATGTTATGCGTGCGTTCACACACGGAACCTCGGTTTAAAAGTCTCATTCGAAAGGACTGTATGGGAAATGGAGTCAGAACTAATATTAACTCCGAGGGAAAAATCCGCCTGTACCGAAACGGCGGAGATTCGAACCCGAAACTCTTGGATTACGAGTCCTGCGCTCTACCAACTGGGCTATTCCGCCCCCCGAGTTCGTGAACTACTCTTCTGCCTCAGCCTGCTGGACACAGGGCCCTTTGAAAAGATAGAGGGAGAAAGTCTTTTCACTGGAAAACGAAACGAATTACGAAGACAGCTATCAGCACTATGTACATCAAGTAGTACATGGCATGATTGCCCAACGCTCGCCTAACATACAGGGAATTAAAACTAGACTCTGCAGAAGGTGCCAGTCATCCCCTTGATTTATCAGCCGAAATTAATTTTTTTCCAAACATAGAAAAACACAAACGAACAAAACAAACAAAGAAACAAAACAAAAACCACACACACACACACACACACACACACGCACGCACGCACGCGCGCGCGCGCGCGCGCGCGCACGCACGCACGCATACATACGCACGCACGCACATACGCACGCACGCACGCACACACACACACACACACACACACACACACACACACACACACACACACACACACACACGCACACTCACACTCACTCTTCTCTCTCTCTCTCTCCTCTCTCTCTCTCTCTCTCTCTCTCTCTCTCTCTCTCTCTCTCTGTAAACATAGTTTTCAAAGCGATATAATAGGCATCATGCCTTTTTAACTCGACGATTTTTGCTTTTTATTATTAAGTGAGATTCCTCACGGCTAAGCCAGCTGGGTGATGATGGGCTGCGTTTGTTAGTTGTCTAGGCCTCTCTCCAGGGGGAAATACCCATTCCCAAAGAGAACGTGAAGGATTTCGAACGTTGCTATTCGAGCTACTTTCTTTTGAAGGCACACACATCACACACAAAAAAATGAAACACGCACGATAAAATGCCACACGTTTCGAGCCGATGTCCAGCAACCCTGACAGCCTGATGGTGCAAAGAATCAGAAAATCAGTTATCAGTGCTAGTTAGTTCCGCTTCTTTGTGCGTGCGTGCGTGCGTGCGTGCGTGCGTGCGTGCGTGCGTGTGTGTGTGTGTGTGTGTGTGTATGTGTGTGTGTGTGTGTGTGTGTGTGTGTGTGTGTGTGTGTGTGTGTGGGTGTGTGTTGTGCCTGTATGGACCTATTATACTAATAGCCACACACCAGTATCCTTACAGCAGTCAAAAAGCATTTTTGCGTTAATTTTTGGCCTCTTATTATACAAACATGTGTATCTGTTGTAATGCAGACCAGGGTGCGGAATTTACCGAAAAGATAGAACATACCAACAACTTTCTAAAACAAAACACAGCAATGAAAGAAAAAGATAACGAGCGCGAGTGGGACCCAGAGACGTCCTGTCTTCACCTACGGAACCAACTACACTGGAACAATCCTGCACCACCCTTGGCAGCCTGTCCTGTAGTCACATGGGGTGCAAGCACGCACAAGGCATTCCATTCAGACGTCAAGAGACATATATACTCTCTGGCAGATGCCATTGTGTAGTGGGAACCGGACGCGGCATGACAGAACCTCCACGGGGAACGTTCTCATTGGTATACCAGCCCATATTGCATGACTGCGGAGCCCACCGGCGAAAAAAAACCACCACCCTTCAAGCAACGGGCATCGTGTGCATCCCGCAGCCTCGTTCGTTGCTGTTCCGCTGACAGGTAAAGACAGCACAACTCCAGACACGGCCAGGCTTTCGCCATGTGGTCTTGACATGACCTCTGAAGAGCAGCCCGGGTCGCAGTGTTTCCAGCTGTCAACAGGACTTTCCCTGCTGTGGGGGGGGGGGGGGGGGGGGGGGGGGGGGATCTAGAGATTAATGAACACAGAGAAATCTAAAATGAAATCCAGTACTGCACACTACCCCCCCCCCATGCCCCCCCCCCCCCCCCCCCCCCCCTGAAGCCTACCATGGTAACCACGATGAGAACGGAGTCAGCAACCGCTATCTGCTCTATCCCTGAGGTAAGGTCCATCATCGTAGTAACAATGAGGGGCACGCATTGTTTGTTTGCTGTTGTTTCCCAGGGTTGCTTTTCACGGACCGCCAGCGGAGGGAAAACAGAACGGAGAATGTGGCGGCCAGTACACTTAGAGAGAGAGAGAGAGAGAGAGAGAGGAGAGAGGAGGAGAGAGAGAGGATGGAGCGAGACAGGACAGACAGACAGACAGACAGACAGACAAAGACAGAGACAGAGATTGAGAGAGACACAGACAGACAAGACAAGCCGGCAGACAGATAGACAAACAGACAAGCGCGCCAGATAGACAGACAGACAGACTGACAGACAGACGGACAGACAGACAGACATGGCGGGTAGACAAAGAGGAGACAAAGAAAGAGAAGCACGCAAGAAGGCGCAGGAAAAAAAAAAAAAAAAAAGACAGAGAGGAAGATGATAGTAATGAGGAGGAGGCAAAGGGGGTGGAAAGCGGTAGGAGTGTCGGGAGGGGTGAATGGGGGGTTGGGGGGGGGGGGGGGGGGGGGGGGTTGTGAAGGAATCAAAGTGCAAGAGGCGTAGTCTGTGTGACACAGTTCATGAAAGGCAGTAGGGGGGTAGTGAGGCAGGAGGGGGGGTACTGGGGGTGGGGGGTGAGGTGGGGGGCAGGGGCAGGAGGGGCAGGTGGAGTGGGGGGAGAGGGAAGGGGGGGTGGGGAGTGGGGGGGGGGGGCGGTGGTGGGGGGGGGGGGGTCGAGAGTGCGGGAGGTGTGGTGGAGAGGGGTTTGTGAAGTGGAGGGGGGTGTTGGGAGGGGGGGGGGGGGGCACGAGGAGTAGAAGGAGAAGAAGAGGCATCAAACGAGGAGTTGATGCGAAAGAAAAGGGTGAGGGTAGTGAGATTGGAAAGGGAAACGAGAAGTAGAGA
>JADBJO010000719.1:42500-60000 GCA_016801955.1 Conus betulinus | reverse complement strand
CAGTATGCCTGTGCTAGGTAAAAAACTGCTACTCTGATTTATAAATACTGGTGATTATTGGAATGATTTGTAGTGTATGACTTTAAGTCTACACCACATGTGTACTTGGACTAAGCATAGCCCAAGTCAGTGTGTGATTTGATTCATATGAAACAAGGAAGAGTGTATAACTAAAACTGTAACATTGTATTACTGTCTCCTACCCTTTTGTAAGCTTAACTTAGCCATTAAACAAAAGTGGAGGTTAATAGTTATAGCAGAAACTCTACCATAGTGATAGAGAAAACTTTGCTGGCTGAGTCTCACACCCTCTCTGAAAGAAAGAGAGGAAAAGGGTAAATGTGTGCACTCGACAAGCCAGCCACCAGATTCTCATCTACAGATCAAGTTCTCTTTATCGCAGAACTGGGATCCTGGTCACGCTACACATTGCGACTGAACCAGAAGCTGGGACTTTCGCAGAAAACGGGGCGACACCAGACAACAAATTACACCAGTGGGGCAGTCACCAGCCACAGGAGAGAACAACTGTCTTCTCCGAAGCAAAGCTAAGTTTGCTTACCACCTGGACTCAAACCCATCAGACCCTTACCCTCACTTTATGATGAAACAGTGAGAACCTGTCTATGAGTACCATTCTGGCTACAAGCACTGGGTGCTAGCAAGCAGAATGGATGTATAATAACCATATACATTCAGTGTAACTTAGACAGAACCCCTGTATGCCAACTTAAGCTTGCTGCACAGAGTGCCAGCGAGTAAAGTAGGAGTGAGGAAGGACCCCTCATTGTGGTAGTCCAATGAGAACTGAAACACAGCCTATGGAAGTGTCACACCATTTTCTTATCTATGTATAAGTAATAAAAGTTGATGTGTGAAAGTGCACTTAACTTGTGTCAGTTCCCTGTTGTTCAATCGAATGTTGAATGTTTGAACTTCTCTCTTCAATTCTGTATCTCGGAGCTATAAGTACTTGTAATCAATAGTACAGGCCTAAGGAAAATTATCTCAGAGCCAGTCTTCCGTATTTTACCAATACCCGGAACAAATAAAATTTCTTCGATGACTAGTACCGGAAAGTTGCTCCTTCCACCACTAGTAAGAGAGGGGGTGTAGGTGAAATGTAAACATTCACCCCCATCCCAGGATGACTAGATGGTCTTCGTCGTCTCGACGGACAACAAACACACCTATCTATAGCATTTACTGTCAGAGAATAATCGTCTGTTAGATGCTCAGTGAATAATATCTTATTTACTTGTGAGCAGGTCGGATTCCTCCCTATCCATCTTACCTTCTCTCTCTCTCTCTCTCTCTCTCTCTCTCTCTACTTCCTTCTCTTTTGCTCCCCGAGCCCTCAAAACCCCTCACTACACTTCTTGCTTAATCTTTGGTCTGTTTAGTTTTCCACATATGACTGTGTTGATTAATTCTGTTCATCTGATGTATAGCACTACAGTATGACTTTCCTTGGTGAACCCCTCCTCATGACATGGGCAGAAGGCCTAGTTCAGTGAAGACTGTCATTGTCATTGTGTGTGTGTGTGTGTGTGTGTGTGTGTGTGTGTGTGTGTGTGTGTACATGCGTGCGTGCGCCTGTGTGTGTGTGTGTGTGTGTGTGTGTGTGTGTGTGTGTGTGTGTGTGTGCGCAAGCGCGCGCGTGTGCGTGTGTGTGTGTGTATGTACGTGAGCGTGTGTGTGTGTGTGTGTGTGTGTGTGTGTGTGTGTGTGTGTGTATGGGTTTGGATGTATGCATGAGGGGAACTTTAAACTCAATGTCATTTTCATAATGATACTGGTAAACAAATATTTGCATGTGTTTGTTACAGATCCTGAAAAAGCTTCGATAAGGCGACATTTTGGTCGATAAAATGAACTGTTTACGAATGGACGGAGCGTTTTTATGTGTTCATCTTCTACTTGCATCTATCTCTATACATAAGCCTTGGACACTTATGAAAGGGGGCATGAATATAGTACACCAACAGAAACTAAAAAAAAAAAAAAAAATGCGTTGCGAAAATGAATATTAACGATGTTGATTTTGCAAACAAATGCCATAATTATAAGCTTTTGATTGAGAACTAAGATTTGTGTGCGCGTGCTTGCACGCGGACGTTAATGTATGTGTGTCGTGTTGAACCAAACCGAGAATTCTCTCATGCTAAGTAGATTTCAAGAAAAGCGATCTTTATACATAATTTTGAGCAGGGCGTGGCAGCTTAAATTCAACAGTCGGTTTTTCTTGTTTGTTTGTTTGTTGTTGTTTTTTCCTTCTTGTTTTTAATAAGTAATTTGTTTGTGCTGGTGATGTCGATCCCTATGCTTCTGTTTTCAAAATGTTAGGAATCTAGGCTTCTCTCTCTCTCTCTCTCTCTCTCTCTCTCTCTGATTATTGATTTAAAAAAAGGACAACGATCCAAATGATAGTGTGACACTGACAGTGTAGACATGATGTTTGTGCTTGTTTTGTACCATGTATATGTTAGATAGAATTTGCTGTTCATTTTGTAAAACCATTGCTGCTTTGTAATCTGTTTATGTAAGACAAAATCCACTGTCCATTTTGTTGTTTTTAGTGCAGTTCGTGTTTTCCATTTATAAACTTCTTCACAAGTGAATAAAAGAGTTTGCCCTAAAAAACAACAACAAATATAATAACCCTCCCCCCCCCCCCCCCCCAAGAAAAAAGCAGATTATAGAATGAATCTGAATGCACAAAATCGAAAGAGAGAAAGGGAGAGGAGAGAGAGAGGGGGGGGGAGAGGGATAGGGAGGAGAGAGAGAGAGAGAGAGGGGGGGGGGGGGGGGAGAGGGACAGAGAGATCTTTGTCCCGTGAGACTGTGGACCTCAGAAACGTATATACAAGACAATAATCTGGGGAGTTTTTGATGGGGAAGATATCATAAGCAAAGGTAACACTAAAAAAGTTTTACGTCTAACTTTTTTTTTTTTCTATCATGAACACACAAGACAAAATAACGAAATTCCACGACAGGGTGATACCTAAGGTGTGACAAGCTCTCTTACTTCTAATGCTTCATTTGGTGCTTCACACTGTCCTCTTCATCTGCCAAAAAAAACAAAAAGCGGAAAAAAAAAAGTTTCCACTACTACAATTTTCACTTTCTCTTTCTCCTCCTTCTTTTCTTTCCCAACCAATCTCTTACACACCATGCATAGTCTGTATGTTCTCTTACAAATGGACATATTTTTGCTGATTTTAGTGTTTTGGCAATTGATACAAAGTGTCTGGGTTTGTTAATGTACTAATGTGTGGTGTACTGGCACACTCACTCTGATAATGTGTTGCATTATACGGAAACGGAACCAACATAGATGAACAAAGGACTAATTTTTTTAGTTTTTCATTTTGTTTTACACATACACCCGCACACACACTCTCTCCCCCCCCCCCCCCTCCCCCCCTCTCTCTCAAATATGCTAAAAACGGTAGTTACCTGTTAAATACACGACACGATACCAAAGCAAAAACTATGCGTAAGCAACCAATTTCATTGTGCCCCCGTCTCATTGTGCCCCCGTCTCATTGTGCCAATCTCATTCAGTGGGAAAGAACACGTATAAATTAAGCCCGTTCGTTATCACATATGATAAATTCATTTCATGCCATCTTTATGACTAACATCAATCTGTTTCATATGAATTTATTATATTGTCTAAATCTATCTCAATGTACCATAAATCATTAATAATCCCGATTGACATTATGTGTGTTCTCATATGTCTTTGTACCAGAGGCAAAAAAAAGCACAATGAGACGGGGGCACAATGAGACGGGGGCACAATGAGACGGGGGCACAATGAGACGGGGGCACAATGAGACGGGGGCACAATGAGACGGGGCACAATGAGACGGGGGCACAATGAGACGGGGGGACACAATGAGACGGGGGGCACATTTGACGGGGCACAATGAGGGGGGGCACAATGAGGGGGGGGCACAATGAGACGGGGGCACAATGAGACGGGGGGGCACAATGAGACGGGGGCACAATGAGACGGGGGGCACACACAATGAGACGGGGACACAATGAGACGGGGGCGCAATGTGACGGGTTGCACAATTTGGGGGCACAATGAGACGGGGGGCACAATGAGACGGGCACAATGAGATGAGAGACGGGGGGCACAATGATGACGGGGGCACAATGAGAGGGGCACAATGGGGGCACAATGAGACGGGGGCACAATGAGACGGGGCACAATGAGACGGGGCACAATGGACGGGGGCACAATGAGACCGGGGGCACAAATGAGATGGGGGGCACAATGAGACGGCACACACAATGAGACGGGGGCACAATGAGATGGGGGGCACAATGAGACGGGGGCACAATGAGACGGGGCACAATGAGACGGGGGGCAGAATGAGACGGGGGACACAATGAGACGGGGACACAATGAGACGGGTTGCACATGAGACGGGGGCACATGACGGGGGCACAATGAGACGGGGGGGGCAGAATGAGACGGGGGACACAATGAGACGGGGGGCAGAATGAGACGGGGGACACAATGAGACGGGGACACAATGTGACGGGTTGCACATTTTGGGGGCACATTGAGACGGGGGGGGGGCACAATGTGACGGGGACACACAATGTGACGGGGTTGCACATTTTGGGGGGCACATGAGACGGGGGGCACAATGTGACGGGGACACAATGTGACGGGTTGCACATTTTGGGGGGCACAATGAGACAGGGCAGAGTGACATGACCCCAGTTTTTCGGCAGTGAATGTGACAGAGAGGCTAAAGCTGCTAGACCTGAAGGAGGGAGAAGAGCTAAGGTGGCCCAAATCCATCAAAAACCACAGAAAGAAAGATGTAGTTGCAAAGTGAGATGACTGCAGGCGGAAATCTACACAAATCTGAAATAAATGTTAGCGAACCGCCCCCCCCCCCCCCCACCCCAAAAAACCCCCCAAAAAAAAGGGGGACAAACGCATCATAAGACAAAACACGACGCGTTTCGACTCTTGGGTCTTCTTCAGGCAAGGTACAAACCAATCAGGACAACGAAAATGAACGAGAAATCACTTCTCTTCAATCACGTCAGCGCAAGATAGGCGTTGATTCAACGTGATTGAAGAGAAGTGATTGCTCGTTCATTTTCGTTGTAATAATTGGTTTGTATCTTGCCTGAAGAAGACCTAAGAGGTCGAAACGCGTCGTGTTTGTCTTGTGATCCTTTTGTCCATTTTTTTTTTTTTTTTTTTTTTGGGGGGGGGGGGGGGGGGGGGGGGGGTTTCGCTGATATTTAGTTAAGATTTACACAGAAAGAAAGCTAGCACAGCAAACTAGGATTCCTTCTCCAGCCAGTGAATTTTCATCCTCAGTGGTGGAGTTGGACTGTCTTTCTGTAGCTTTCTGGAAATCAAGAGGGCAGCGTTGTTTTGAAGACGTCGAAGACGAAATCGATTGCTGCAAAGTCTATACATAGTTCATTCATGGACGGACCAGCGAGGAGAGAATGAAGGTCGTCAGCCAACTCGGAATCCAGGAGGTGACTGACTGACTGACTCAATGCCAGCTTCCAGAGAAAGTTACGAACTACGAGAAGGCTATAAGAAAGTTACGAACTATGATAAGAAAGCTACAAGAAAGCTATGAATTATAATGAGAAAGCCACAAGAAAGTTACGAACTATGATGAGAAAGCCACGTACGAGAGAAAGCTACGAATTATGATGAGAAAGCCACAAGAAAGCTACGAATTATGATGAGAAAGCTAAAAAAAAAAAAAAAAAAAAAAAAAAAAAAAGCTACGACTTCTGATGAGAAAGCTACAAGAAAGCTACGAATTATGATGAGAAAGCTACAAGAAAGCTACGATTTATGATGAGAAAGCTGCAAGAAAGCTACGAATTATGATGAGGAAGCTACAAAAAAAAAGCTACGAATTATGATGAGAAAGCTACAAAAAAAAAGCTACGAATTTCATATGAGAAAGCTATAAAAAAAAAAAAAAAAAAAAGCTGCTGATTATGATGAGAAAGCTACAAAAAAAAAAAGCTACGAATTATAACGAGAAAGCCACAAGAAAGCTGCGAACTATGATGAGAAAGCCACAAGAAAGCTACGAACTGATGCAGTGTTTCTCAGTTCTTAGTTAGCTGGCATGCAGACAGATTTAGTTGAGTTATCTGAACATTAAAAACAACCAGCCAACCAAACAAACAACATGCGTGTCCTTAGTGCTATTTATCGGAGAGGACATGCATTACAAAGTGAACATGGTCAGTCAGCAGCACCCTCAGCCTCCCCTCCAAACAATGTGGAACTTCTTTCTGCTACCGTGGGAGAGAGAAGAAGACATCTCCACGGCTCGCACACGGCAAGCACGGTTTATCAACGAACATCTTGACTTACTTCTCTCCCCCCCCCCCCCCCCTGTCCCCCCCTTGTCTCCCCCGCCATCCCCAGCACACCCCGAGGTTTTATACTTTCTTGTGGCCTTCTCATTGTAATTCGTTTTTTTTTTTTTTTTTTTTTTGTAGCTTTCTCATTATAATTCGTAGCTTTCTTGTAGCTTCCTCATTATAATTCGTAGCTTTTTTTGGTAGCTTTCTCATCATAATTCGTAGCTTTTTTTTTGTAGCTTTCTCATCATAATTCGTAGTTTTTTCTGTAGCTTTCTCATCATAATTCGTACCTTTCTTTTTTTTTTTTTAGCTTTCTCATCATAATTCGGAGCTTTTAAAATTTTTGTAGCTTTCTCATCATAATTCGTAGCTTTCTTGTAGCTTTCTCATCATAATTCGTAGCTTAAGTCGGAGTGTGGCTGCTCATGCGGCGGGGGTAATCAAAAACGGTCACACACGTAATGTTCTCATCCCCAGCTGATGCATTTGTATCATAGTGTTCAAGTACTTCGGCTGTTTAGATGATCCCTGGAGTCTTTGAGCCAGGGTACAACAACAACAACAGACTCTGGACTAGTCGAGTTTTCAGTTTTTCTAGATAAGGTTCCAGGCTCTACAACATAAACCTACCGCCGCCTTGCTGCACGGTTCTCCAAGGAACCGATAAAGACAGAGCACAGCAACCTCAGCATTCATTACACACACTACGGCTGAAGTCCTTTAATCAGGTTTCTTTTTTGGGAGGGGGGGGGGGGGGGGGGGGGGGGGAGGGAAGAAAGTGGTGGAAGGATGGAGTTGTTGTTGAGGGTTGAGAGATGGGGGTGAGTGGAGGAGAGAGGAGAAGGCAAAAGGGTGCAGGTGAGTGGGAGGGAGGGAGGGAGGGAGGGAAGGGCGTGCAAACATGAGAGCCTGGTCAGCACGTGTTCTGATAAAGGGCCTGCTGTATTTCTCTGGAACCGTGGAGGCAGCAGGAGCACAATCATGCCGACAGACTACCACCGCTACACCACTGGTCTGAGCAACACCAAGGAGCAATGAGTGCAGGCAGCTGCAGCAGCAGTGGGAGGGATGGTGGTGGGAGGGATGGAGGAGGGGGGGGGGGGGGAATAGTGCCGAAGGGGTGGGGTGGATGGGGAGGAGGTTTCTCCCCGAGGACCACGGACAGGGGGTGAGGTGGGGAGGGGAGGGGGGGTACAGAGGAGAGAGAGAGAGAGAGGGGGGGGGGGGGGAGGAGCGGTGAAGGTAGAGGGGACGTGGAAGGGGACGAAACGAGGGTAGGGGGGGGGGGAGACATTGTGTATACAGAAGTTGCGGGAGAGCGTGAATCATCGCTCACTCAATCCCTCCCCCCATCAACGAGACCCGTCATCCCCCAATTAGAGCGAAAGGCCTTCATGACGCAGAGCCAGGAGACAGGGGAGGAGAGACGTGGGGAATGGGGCGAAGAGGGTGGTGGGGGGGGGGGGGGAGGAGGGGGGAGTGTGGCTGTCAGAGGGGAGGAGGAGGAAGGCTGGTGGTGGTGGTGTGGTGTGTGTGTGTGAGGGGTGGGGGGGGGGGGGGGGGGGGGGGTGTGGAGTGGGGGGGGGGGGGGGGGACAGAGGGGGGTGGGGCTGGGAAGAGGCCTGAAGGGAGCCATGGGCGCACTCGCGTGCGCACGCGCGCGCACGCGCAACACACGTACACACACACACACACACACACACACACACACACACACACACACACGTACACAACACACACACACACACACACACACACACACACACACACACACACACACACACACACACACACACACACACGCACACACACACGCACGCACACGCACACACACGCACAACACACACACAGCACGCGCACGCGTGCACGTAGAGAGAGAGAGAGAGAGAGAGAGAGAGAGAGAGAGAGAGAGAGAGAGGGAGGGGAGGGGAGAGGGGCGTGTGGGAGGGACAGAGAAAGACGTGTGAGAGTGAGACAGAGACAGACACAACACACACATACACACAGACATAATATAGATATATATATATATATATATACACATATAGAGACACACACACACAGACAGAGAGAGAGAAAATTCTCATCATTTCTACATGTACTCTTGTCATCTAGCTTTCTGTCATTCGTGACAGCGTAAAATTCCACTGACCATTACTTACCTGGACACCCCTTGGTGCCCGAGCCATCACTTTGCATTTTGATGCCAGAGAAACCCTCTCAGACAGAGACAAAGGGTTTAGAGATATAAAGTATGAGCCGTAAGACAATTCAATGGGATTTCTTCAGTACCCTATCCCAGTGTCCAGACAAGTCTCCACTCGGGTGAAATTCGTCGATGTCGGGAAACCACATGCCCAGTGCATCCAACCAAGGTAGATAGAAGGCTATGGCCTGTGTCAGACAGACATTGTCAAACAAAACTCGATGGGCATAAGGGAGACAGTAGTCCTCTGGCCATCAAGATCGAACGAATCCGGATCCGCCCTTCGATCCGGATTGGCAGCATCGTGTAAAGCTTCAATTAAAAACAAAGCCTGCTTGATGTAACAAGAGATACAATAGCCAGCTAGATAAATAAGTAGATAGAGGATCGATAGGTAGGTTTTTTTTTTTTTTTTGTTTCATCCATTTCTTTCAAAACTCCTTTAAGCAAATTTATGAATGAAAAGATTTCCCCCTACGGGAATGAACAGTAAAAAAAGACTTACTTCCCATGCATTTCCTAACATCATTGAAAAATGGGAATGTCAACATTTATATTAAAGAAAAAGTCTTAATATTCTACGAACATGTAATGCTTTGAGTATATTTGTCACTGCTACACTGTAACATCAAAGGGTTCACTTTCAGAGGGGAAATGACGGAGCCCCTGTGCACCACACCAGTTAAAATCAACATTCAAACGTTCGTCCTGCAGTGACGCTTTTAATATTTCCACAAAGTTGGTAAAATCGGCCCTGCCGTGTTTGTGTATTTTAGCAGTGTTTGTGTACTTTAGTAGTGTTTGTGTACCCGCAGTTGTCAGTTCGGCACGTTAAAAGACGCACGTCTTTCACAGCTAAAGGGGGATAAATCATACTTTATATCTCTAAACCCTTTGTCTCTCATATTGATGTTGCTTACAGCCTTGCCGGTCCCAAAGGGGCATAATCTAGGTTATCATCACATCGAAGTAACTCTACATGATGTTTTACACACACACACACACACACACACACACACACCTCAATCACTGACATTTTTTTTCTTCACTAAGAACGAACTCAAACTGCTTTCAATTCTATTTAAAATATCCTGTCTCTTTCAGGAACTTAAACACACACACACACACACACACACACGCGCGCGCACGCGCACACACACACAAACCCTACGGCAGGAAGTAGATCGCTGAACAGTTTTAAAGGAATCTGCAGTAAGTTGTTAATGCCTGACATCATGCAAGAAAGAACATGTTTTATAGTGAGTGAGTGCATGGCATGGGAGGCACCACGGAACGTCTTCACCGTATCAAAGATGCCATAGGATGTAAAAGGATATATTGGGTTTCTTTTTGCAGCCAGAAACAGATGTAAAAACAAACACACAAACAAGACAAATAAAAAGGACAAAAATTTTTATATGCCGATTTCTTAATGAGAGATAATCAGGTACTCTTTATTTTTGAAAAGGAATCCGGAAACATTTCCCCACAGAAATCTGGTGTGCATTTTGTTTCTCTTTCACTGCTGATCATTATCCAGCTTTCAGATTATTTTTTTTAATCACAGTTTTTTGTTTTTTTTGTTTTTGTAAATCATCGCTGCATGATGAGCGCTTTAGCCGGCGCATTGAAAAAAAAAAAAAACAACAACCCACATTTCAAGTAACCGTTGATGACTTTTTTCTTGCCATTCAGTAACAAGATGAATGCTATTCAGCGCCAGTCTTGTAACTCTGTGTGTGTGGTGTGTGTCTCTCTCTGTCTTGTGTGTGTGTGTGTGTGTGTGTGTGTGTGCGCACGCGCACGCGCATATAATTGTGTCACTATCGTCAGTTCACCATTCGTTCACAGCATGCAGCCTACATCTATAAAGCTGTGCCAAGTTTCCGGCTACAGAAAAAAAATGACCTGACTACCAAGGATCCTACTACGTCAATCACAAAACGGACACTGATTCAAAATCCCTTTCCTCGAGAATTTTGTCGTAGAAGACAATTTTTTTTGCCCCATCGCACATAAGTCAACTGTACGGGGGTCTACTAAGGTTCTATCCACTGTTTGACATTCTGACAAAGACATCTGTTGCCTGTGTAATGCCTGACTACCGGCTCAACATACTTTATTACTTCACTGTACACAGATAAGAACATTTTTCACCCTCAGAAGTCTTTTCAAGTCTCTCGCCGGTTTCGGGTGTGAGGTAATTCTTTTACTTTTGAAATGGACGCCCGGAAATACAACTGCCGTAAGTCTGAAATCTGAAAATCAAACTGTACAGGAGACGAAAACAAAAAAAAAAAAAACAAAACAAATCCTGATTATTATCCCCACAAGGTATACTTCGAACTGAGTTACACATATTTTTATTACAGCATGTTTATATTTCAAGAGAATGTGATTGGGACTTGGCTGCATTTATGCCCCTTGGCCCACTCTTATAGTATACCAAAAATCTCAGAAATGCAAAGAAATCGAGTTACGGCAGTTGTATTTCCGGGCGGCGAAATTTATTTATGTTTCATTGCTCGCCAATAGTCTCTTAATATGATCCAGTCTATCATTTCTTACAAATTTTTCTCCATAACCCCGACCTGTCCATCCCTCTCTTCCCTTCTCTCTCGCCCCTTCCTCCACCCCCCCCCCCCACCCCCATCTCTTTTTTTCTATTCCTTTTGCTTTGTTTTGTTTTGCTTTGTTTGTCTTGATGTCTTGGCTGTGCAATTGCATACAGATGTGTTCAGAGTCGGATATCGTCAATGCAAATGAACAGACGAAAAATGAATGAACCAACCGATTCTGCCTTGCTTTTTTCATTATTCCTTTTGTAGTTTTTGTACTGACACTGGGCCTACAAATCATTGTCAAATCATAAAGTAAGCCTCCATTCCACACGGCATTTTCGTTTATTCTTCCATTCTTTTTTTTTTTTCGGCCACACTATAAAACTGTTTACTTGGTCATGAACGGTGGGGACAATGGCATAACCATTTTCCTTCAAAACGTGGCGGTGAAGACCCGCGACGTGACGGCCGATTGGCTCTGAATCGGCCATGTGCACACGGCACTTCACACTGATATGCACACGGCACTTCTCACTAATGTGCACACGGCACTCTTGACGACCATCTGTCAGGAGCGTTCCAATTTTTTTTATCATGGTTGTCTGCGCCTTCAAAGGCTTTTCCTGCCTTTTTAAGCGACTTCCTGATCTCACGCGGTTATTAAAAGTGGATTTCTTCGGCTTGTATTTCATCTGCTAAAGCCAGCGTCCGTGCTTTTTCTCGACTCGACAGTCAATAGTTTTCTTCGCGTTTTAAGCGGGATTGAGGTGTGGAGTGACATCGATTTCTTTGGACATGCTTGTCAATCAACCCTTGACAAATCAAGTCGAACGACCGTGCCACGTCCACACCCGCCCCATACCACCCTGTTCCAGTTCGAAGGTTGTCTGGATTAGACATCATTCCATAAATTACTGAAAATATAATAAAGATCTAGTGATGCTGTCTTGTTGTTCTGGCTACGCTGCATACCAAATGAATATTACGAGGCACTGATTTTTCTTAATTATGTACATACATGATTGAAAGACTGTAAATGAGGGGGGGGGTGCAAGAGAGGGGGGGGGGAGCAAGAGGGCACAAAGGAAAAGAGAGAGAGAGAGAGAGAGAGAGAGAGAGAGAGAGAGAGAGAACAAGGGGGAAAAAACAGAAATAGAACGAAATAAAATTAAAAGAAAAAAAAAAGAAGAAAAGATCGGGACAAAGAAAAAGGACGACGGAAAAGCAAGCAAGCAAACAAGCAAGAAACAAAGAAAGAAAGATGCACGGAAAAGAAAGAAAGAACAGAAAGAAAAGGTGACAGAAAAGTACGAAAAAAAAAAAAAAAAAGACGGGAGGAAATGCAAGGGATAAAAAGAGAGAAATGAAAAAAAATTAAACACGGAACAGAACAAAGAAACAAACAAGGGAACAAGAAGAAGACGAAGACGAAGAAGAAGACAAAGACGAAGAGGAAAGGAGAGACAGAAACGAAGAAAGGAATCGAAACTTTCAATAAATTGTTGAAGTACTAAGCCGCCGAAGAAACGCAACAAACACCTAAGTAACGAACGCCGACCAGTTTGTCTTCAAACGTGACAGAGCAAACAAAGACGGAAATAAACATATGGGGGGGGGGGGGAGGGAAAAGAAGAAAGAAAGAAATATGGAAAAGAACAAAAGGGAAGACAGAAGAAATAAAGAGGAAAAAGAACAAAAAACGAAAAGAAAAGATAAATAAAAGAAAGAAAACGAAACAAAACGAAAGGGGGGGGGAAAGGGGGGGGGGGGGGGGGGGGGGGAAGCTAAGACGATAAAGAACAAAAGAAGAAAAAAGTGGAAAAGTACGAAAGAAATGGAAGGGGGGGGGGGGGGGGGGACGAAAACGAAAGAAGGTTAAAAAAAAAAAGTTGGGGAGGGGGAGACAAAAGAAAAAAGAAATGTAAGAAAAAAGAAGGAAAGAAAGCAAGGAAAGGGGGCAAGGGGGGGGGGGGGGGGGAGCTAAAACAAAAAGAAAAATAAAGTAGGCAAAGGAGGGACCAAATCAAGAAACAAGACCAAAATGCCGGAAATGAGGAAAGCTACGGGAAAAAAAAAAAAAAACTATGCATGAGAAATGAAAGACAATACCGGAAAGAAAAGAAAGATAAGAAAGAAATGAAAAGAAAGGAATCAGAGAGAAGAGAGAGAGAGAGAGAGAGGGGGGGGGGGGTAAACATCGGGGAAATACGAAACCAATCGAAAGTACAACAGTAAATAAATGAATAAATAAATAAAAACTCAGAGAAAAAAAAAAGACAAAAGTAAAGACACAACAAAAGCCTGAATACAACCTTACCTAGCGTGGTATTGTCGTCAAACCACAATGATGTCACTCAAACAAATGGGACGGGGTTTGACGTAACACACTGTAGACAGTGCGACGTAATACAGAGGGCGCCTCGTTGTGCGGGCAGATGATGACACTGACCGGACCCACTGACGTCACATCGGCCACTCCTTAGGACATCTGGAACACACAGACAAAAGGTACCATACTGAATATTCATGCCCGAGAGAAAATGTGCGCAAACTATCTCTCTCTCTCTCTCTCTCTCTCTCTCTCTCTCTCTCACACACACACACCACACACACACACACACACACACACACACACACACACACATATATATATATATATTATATATATATATATATATATATATATATATATATATATATATATATTCTTTCAATTTTGTTGGAAATACATGGTGTTTACAGGTAGATGATTAGAGGGGCGAAACGGGCTGACCTGGTTCTGTGGAGAAGGGGGAAAAGGGGGAAGGGTTGTGAACATTTCACACTGCACAGCCTTAGAAGACTTCTACAGACCGGTAATACTGGCAGAAAAACTCTCTAGAACTTGCACACCAATGAAAAAAAAGGCACCAGGCAAAGCAATAAATAAACAAGATAGGCACTAAGCAAAACAATTAAAAAAAAAATAGGCACTAGACACAACAACAACAAAAGAAACCAAGATAGGCACTAGGTAAAACAATAAGAAAAAACAAACAAAAAAGATAGGCACTAGGTCACAGTATACAAAAAAAACAAGATAGGCATAGGTAAATTTTTTTTTAAATAGGCATCAGGTAAAAAAAAAAGATAGGCACTAGGCAAACACAAAAAAGGATATGCACTGGGGTAAAACAATTTAAAAAAAGTAGGCACTAGGTAAAAACGATAACAAGGGGAAAGACGCTAGGTCCCAAACACACACACACACACACACACACACACACAACACACACATCACAACACACACACACACACACTCACACAACACACACACAACACACAACACTCACACACACACACACACACACACACACCACACACACACACACTCACACACACACCACACACACCACACACACACACAGAGAGAGAGAGAGAGAGAGGAGAGAGAGAGGAGATGAGAGAGAGAGAGAGAGAGAGAGAGAGTTTCCCGGGGATAAGCTTTCTCTCTCACAGTCCCATCCGTTCATTCCACCTTCATCCCATCCATCCATCCATCCATCCATCCATCTATTTCATCTACGCATTCATCCTTCCATTGGGCGTCGATAACAACTGGGCGGAAGAGCGCCAGGTTCAGAGAGTCTAACAGAGTAGACTTCCAAGGTATGGAAAGGTAAGGTAATGTTGCTTATAAACCCAGCCGACCACAAAGGGCCACATCAGGGCCATCACCTCGCTGAAGCCAACTCACAAGTCATTATCAAGCAAAAAACAAAACACACACACAAAACAAACAAACAAAAACGAAAAAAACATATTCAGTCACAACCTTCGAAAAACGTACCTTCTAAAAACAAACAGGAAATTTTGTTACAAAAAAAAATCTTTCCATCATAAAAATCTTAGATGAAAAATATGTTAATCTCTTTCAGAAATTCAAAGATCACATCAGGTAGGACATCTCTGAATAAGCTTCTCTGGAATCTGCAGCAAAGGGTTTATGTCTCACATCTGCACGTGACGGTGAGTAAGACACAAACCAGCTTTGATATTTCTACGACAGTGGGGTGTCATCTCATCTCAACGTTCTGTTCGGCAGCGTCTTTATGCCATGCTCGTGAGAAACTGCGGGTATACGGACACCGGAAGATTCTCCAGTTCTAAAAAAGCATGAGCCTCGTCCTACTAACCCTATCTCAAACTCTAATCTAATCCTAACCGAACCCAACTATATAAAATAGTTAATAAGTTTCATTGATGAATTATGCTTCCCGTGTGGGGGCAGAGGAATCTCTCTCTCTCTCCTCTCTCTCTCTCTCTCTCTCTCTCTCTCTCTCTCTCTCCCAGCGATCAAAGAAAGAGAACGAGAGCATGACCTGTTCACAGAATGTCTGATTTAAAACAGACACTAGTACTGTTCTTCATACAAGCAAAACAAAACAAAACAAAACAAAACAAAACCAAAAATCAATAAATTAATAACGGTGGCATATAATAATTAACCATTTCTTCACTGCTGGCGGCGTATGTCGAAGTCCAGCTCTTCAATTCAAAGCTGGCTGCATCGTGAATTCCTTCATGCGCATAAATGTTACAGTTAGAAAGAGAAAATGTGTCTTATAGCAGGAAAAAGGTGTTTTGCTATGCCTCTTCGTCTGTTGTGCCGAGTTCACGCACAAAACTCGTCGATTTGTCACGTGACACATATGACACACGAATGGAAGTCGAGAACGAGGCTGTGATGGTGAGAGGATGGAAACATTAGAACTCCTCCAGCAGTAGTCGTTCGCCGCTATGTATGCTCTCCAGGCATTCAGGCTGGAATTGTTTCGGAGGCTTTTACATCGTTTCTTAAATCTGACCATGAAATGTCATTTTCTTATCATCTTTCTTGTTTTTTAACCGATGATGAGAAAGAACGTTAAATCAGAAGCTAAGCTCTCAATACTTTTTCGGTTTTCGTTCTCATCTGTGTTATTCATGCATGATTATGTATGAGTCAAGCTACACCATTAGCCAATTTCTGACAAGTATTGGTGACTGGTAATTATCAACAGTTGCTGTGACTCCGTTATGGCTGCTACTTTGCTGTGCGCGCAAACATTGATGGGGAAGTGGTCTTCAGTTTTCATGGAGCAGTTTGTTGTTGTTGTCGTCGTTGTTTTGGGTTTGGTTTTGTTGTTGTTGCTGTTACGGTTGTTGTTGCTGTGTGTTGTTGTTTTGTTATTCAGGCCTTCTTTACAGATTCTTAACACAACACAGTCTGCCCACATGCCGAATCTTGTGTTTCTCACTGGTTGTGTATTCATGCTGTTTTACTACTACGATTGCAGAGGAGAGAGAGAGAGAGAGAGAGAGAGAGGATGAGAGGAGAGGGAGAGGGTGAGGAAAGAGAGAGAGAGAGGGGGGGGAGGAGTGGGGAAGGGACGGAAGGAGGGAGAGAGAGAGGAAGAGAATGACAACGACAATGACATTTGTTTATTCGTAGAAAGACAGCACCCCTTAAAGAAGGGACATGTATTTCGTTGATAACAAATTGTACTAAACAAAGAACCAGATGATACAACAAAATTGTACTAAACAAAGAAACCAGACGATATAACAAATTGTTACTAAACAAAGAATCAGACGAGAACCAGAAGCATGTCATCATCATACTGCATGTTCTTTGCACTGAAAGGTTCTTTATGGGTGAAATCATACCTTTATATAACAACATTACTATGCATCACACACCACCACACACACACACACACACCACACACACACACACACAGAGAAAGAGAGAGAGATACGCAGAGAGAGAGACACACACACCACACACCACAACACACACACACACACACACGCACCACACACACACACACACACACACCACACACACAGAGAGAGAGAGAGAGAGAGAGAGGAGAGAGAGAGGGAGGGAGGGAGATATGAACTCAAAGACATGCAATATTACAGCACAAAGCGGGGTGCATAAGATAAAGATTTTGCAATTGTCCCAACAATAAAGTCGACTTCATCTGAATGCTATACATATGACGACGGGCCATGTTATGATTTTCACATAAATCATTGGAATACAATCATTCTCTCTTCAAGTACCCGTGACTACTCTCTCTCTCTCTCTCTCTCTCTCTCTCTCTCTCTCTCTCTCTCTCTCTCCTCCTCTCCTCCTCCTCCTCCTCCTCTTCCTCCTACTCTTCTTCTTCTTCTCATCCTGGTCCTGCTCGGCCCCATCTTTCTCCTCCTCGCCTTCCTCCTTCTTCTCCTCCCTCTCCTCCTCCCCCTCCTTATTGCTATTCTTATTGTCTCTGTTGTGTTTTAGTTAGTTAAACCGAACGATTGCATCCTGCAG
>JADBJO010000719.1:27500-30000 GCA_016801955.1 Conus betulinus | reverse complement strand
CAGAAGACGGCAGGGCTGAAAAGGGCATGGCAAAAGAAGGGCAGGGCAGGGCAGGGCAGAAGAAGCAGGCAGAAGACGGCAGGGCTGAAGGGCAGGGCAGGGCAGAGCAGAGGGCAGGGCAGGGCAGCATAGGGCAGGGCAGGGCAGGGCAGGGCAAGAGAAGATGGCAGGGCTGAAAAGGGCAGGGCAAGAAGAGGGCAGGGCAAGGCAGGGCAGAAGAGGGCAGAAGACGGCAGGGCTGAAAAGGGCAGGGCAGAATAGGGCAGGGCAGGCAGGGCAGGGCAGGGGCAGAGAGGGCAGGGCAGAAGACGGCAGGGCTGAAAAGCAGGGCAGGGCAGAGGGAGGGCAGGGCAGGGCAGGGCAGGGCAGAGAGGGCAGAAGACGGCAGGGCTGAAAAGGGCAGGGCAGGGCAGGGCAGGGCAGCAGGCGGGCAGAAGAGGCAGGGCAGGGCAGAAGGGCATGGCACGGCAGGGCTGAAAAGGGCAGGGCAGGACAGAAGGGCAGGGCAGGGCAGGGCAGAATAGGGCAGGGCATGACAGGGCAGAAAAGGGCAGAAGAGGGCAGGGCTGAAAAGGGCAGGGCGGGCAGGGCCGGGCAGGGCAGGGCAGGGCAGGGCCGGGCAGGGCCGGGCAGGGCCGGGCAGGGCAGGGCAGGGCAGGGCAGGCAGGGCAGGGCAGGGCAGGGCAGGGCAGGGCAGGGCAGGGCAGGGCAGAACAGGGCAGGGCAGGGCAGGGCAGGGCAGAGCACAGGGCAGGGCAGGGCAGAGCAGGGCAGGGCAGGGCAGGGCAGGGCAGAAGAGGCAGGGCAGAGCAGGGCAAGGCAGAGCAGGGCAGGGCAGGGCAGAGCAGAGGCAGGCAGGGCAGGACAGAAGAGGGCAGGGCAGAAGAGGGCAGTGCAGGGCAGGGCAGGGCAGAATAGGGCAGGGCAGAAGGGCAGAGCAGGGCAGGGCAGGGCAGGGCAGAAGAGGGCACGGCGGGCAGAAGAGGGCAGGGCAGGGCAGGGCAGGGCAGGCAGGGCAGGGCAGGGCAGGCAGGGCAGAAGGGCAGAGCAGGGGCAAGCAGGGCAGGCAGGGCAGGGCAGAAGAGGGCAGGGCAGGGCATGGCAGGGCAGAAGCAGGGCAAGCAGGCAGGCAGGGCAGAAGAGGGCAGGGCAGGGCAGAAGAGGGCAGGGCAGGGCAGGGCAGCAGGCACGCCGATGACGCGCGAAGCAGCACCAAGCAAGGCCGCTCGTGCATGTTAATGAGTGCGACAATAGGCATAGACAGACACTGCATGGTAGAGGGGGGGGGGGCAGAGTGGTGGTGTGGGCAGGGGGGGATCAGGCAAGTGGGGGTGGATGGGCGATGAGGGTGGGGTGAATGAGATGGGCATTTGAGAAGCTGGCTGGCAGGGCTGGCGTCCCAGAGGACGCCCACCACATTAACCACCACCACCACCTTCCTGTTAATGTCACCACCGCTATCACTACCGCCACGACAATGGTGGGGTGATTCGTGCGATGAAGGTGATGAGGCCTCTCTCTCCCCCTCTCTCTACCTCTCTCTCTCTTCTCTGTCTCTCTCTCTCACTACCTCTCTCTGATTCGGTGCTCTCTCTCTCTCTCTCTGTCATGCCTCCTTTTCTTCATCCCAACGCGCGCATCATGCACGCACAAGCGCGCGTGCATTGTAAAGGCCCGGGTGGGGGGGAGGAGGAGGAGGGGTGGTGGTGGAGGGGGGTGTTAGGGGCGAGTGAGACGATCAGGGAAGCTTTTAGCGGGGCGGAAGGGGATTGGGGAGGTAAGCGTGGGGGGGGCGATAAGGGAGCAAGAGAGCGAGCGAGCAAGAGATAGAGAGAGAGAGAGAGGGGGGGAGGGGGGTTAGGAAATCGCTGGTTACTTGTTCCATTGTTCCTGCGCCTAAGGCCCCGTGAAACCAATTTCCGTGACGTCGCTGAAAAAACGCATCAATGTTTCATGTGCCGTTACTGATAGACCAAGTGTATCATCCCATGAACCTTCAAGCAAAATGGCCGAGAACAAGAACACATTTCTAATAAATAAATAAATAAAAAAAAAAGAAGGAATGCAAACCATTTTCGAGGATGGGAATTCCAATGAGCAAGTGTAAACTTAACAAGAAGACTTGCTGTTCCGCACGAACGAAAGAGAAACAAAGAGAAACACAACGCGTTTCGACCTCTTTGGTCTTCTTCAGGCAAGACAAACAACATTCAAAACGCGCGCGCGCGCACGCACACACACACACACACGCACTCGCACGCGCGCGCGCGCGCGCACGCAAGCACGCACACGCACACACACACACACACACACACACACACACACACACACACACACACACACGTGCGCGCGCGCGTTCAAGCGCAGGCAAAGTCAACATGCAATCATCAGTCCGATCTCACTGACTCAGCAGATCAGAGGCTGGTATATACGGTGTTACCTGAACGGAAAACCCAGCGTACGGAGTGTTTTTCTGATCCCGGAAGTGTTTAGTGACCTA
>JADBJO010000719.1:17500-20000 GCA_016801955.1 Conus betulinus | reverse complement strand
ACACCCCCATCAGGAATAGAACAGCTGTGCGATTGTTTTGTTTCAGACCAGACATCACCCTCTTTCCAGCCACCTGCTTTTATTTGTTTGTTTGTTTGTTTGTTTGTTTGTTTGTCTTGCAGTATTTGTCTCCACCCCTACCTTGGCTTTTGAAACTAGCATGCAGCCATGATGATCCATGCTGAAGATGGCGCCAAGTACTTCATGTTTGTGTCCATTGTTGTGACTGAGATCATTGCTGAGATCATGTGCTCCAGGGAGGATCATGCACAGACCATCAACGCCCTTACTTTGCCTGCACTCTGGGCCGTCCTTCCAGCCCCTCTGTCCAGTTGCCTCCCTTCCCCCTTCGGCTCCACCTCAGTGTCTCTTCTCCAGCTGGTTCTGGGTCCTCCCTTCTCCAACACACACACCCATCCCTACCCCACCCCACCCCGTCCCACCCATACCCACACAACAACACACTCGGGGCCACACATATCTATACTGACCCCCCCCCCCCCCCCACACACACACACACACACACCTGTACGTTTTTTCTGGGGCACTATGATTCCAGCCTGTGCCTGTGCCACCAGGGCCAACTGGTACACACCATAGCATTAAAAAATGAGATGGGGTGGGGAGAGGTGGTGGGGAGGGGGGGCAAGATAATGGTGGGTGGCAAGATACTGGTGGGGGTGGGGTGGGAGAAGGAAGCATGATGGGGAGCAGGGGGGGGGGGGGGGAGGAAAGAGTAGACAGGGAACCTGAAGATAAGCTGTAAGGTAATACCTTCTGCAAAGCTAGCAGATTGGGATTTGTGTCAGCAACAGTCTTTGAACAGGACTTACCGATCCCTGTCTCAGTCATTACCAGAGAATATGGGACAGTAATGTAGGGTGGGAAAAGACCTGAACAAAAAGAAAGGAAAGAGAGAAAATATACAAAACCCTGTCAACAAACAACAAAAGGGAGACCTGAGCCTACACAGTCTTGACATGTTTGGGATATTGCTTGATGGCGCAGGGAGAAAAAGCCGTGAGTCCCCAGAGTTATGTTGCTGCCTCTGACTCAGTTCCCCACCTCGCCTGCCGTCCGTACCCCCTGCCTGCCCCACCCGCCTGCTCGCCTCCCATCCTCCCACCCTCCACCTGTCGGCGGGCGGAACAACGGCTGCAGCAAGCACGTGGATGAACCGACACAATCGCTCCATCTTGACGGTACTGAGAGGACAAGGTTGGCTGACAAAAATCTGGAAGACAGCCCCTGCCTCGTGCACACTGTCTATAAATGTCAGCCCTCAAAGCAACAGCGCTCCCATCATCACCATCACCTGCTCGAACGTCCACTCCCCCAAACAAAACCAGCCATGTCAGTCGCCCATCACACATGCAGAGGATGCCCAGATCAAGGGGAGAGAATGCTACAGGCAGATCACAGGGAGAGAACATACCAGGTGAGAGAATTGGACAGGCTCTGTCTGTCAGGTGGGATGGGTGTGTGTGGGGGGTGGAGGGGGAGGGGAGAGGGAGCAGGCACTGGAGCGTGGCTAATTGTGGAGGTGAGCGCAGACAGGGCCAAAACACAAGGATGACAGGTCTTGCACACCTGACACCCTGGAGTCTGGCACTGTTCCAGCCTTTGCACATAGCAGATTAACAGATGACTGTAAGGTCTGGGAGTAGTTGCATGTGTAGTGTGTAAGTAAGTAAGTAAGTAAGTATGTATGTATGTATGTATGTATGTATGTATGTATGTATGTATGTATGTATGTATGTATGTGTATATACATCACAATCAGAAACAGCTGTGCAGCCATTTTATTTCAGATCAGACATCGCCCCCTGTGCAGCCACCTGCTTTTGTTCGTCTGTTTGTTTGTTTGTTTGTATTGCAGTTTTTGTCTCCACCCCTACCTTGGCTTTTGAAACTAGCATGCAGCCATGATGATCCACGCTGAAGATGGTAACAAATGCTTGATGTTTGTGTTCATTGTGGTGATATAACTTACTTCAGCCATAGGCTCCCATGCGGGATCATGCACAGATCATCGAGTCCCTTTGTTTGTCTGCAGTCTGCGTTGTCCTACCATCCCCTCTGTCCAGTTGCCTCCCTTCCCCTTCAGCTCTCCCTCAGTGTCTCTTCACCAACTGTTTCTGGGTCGTCTCCTCCACACTACCCCACCCCTACCCCAACCATCCCACTCATACACACACAACACATTCAGGTGCACACACATACCTGCCCTCACCTCCCCCCTACTATGTTTTTCTGGGGCACTGATTCCTGCCTGTGCGTGTGCCTCCAGGGACAACTGGTACACCCCAGCTGATGACATGCAAGAGTGAGATGGGGTGGGGAGGGGGAGAGGGACAATACACTGATGGTTGGGAGGTGGAAGAGGGAAGGAAGGTGGGGAGAACGAGGGCAGGAAAATGGGGACAGGGCACCTGAAGAGAAGCTGTACATTAATACCTTCTGGAAAGACAATTGGGATTTGTGGCAGCAACGGTCTTTG
>JADBJO010000718.1:575000-584437 GCA_016801955.1 Conus betulinus | reverse complement strand
CGCTGCTTCCTTCGGTCGCCTTCTCTATCTCCTCTCTCTCGCTCTCTCTCTCTCTCTCTCTCTCTCGGTGGGTGTGGTGTGTGGGGTGTGTTGTGTGTGTGAATTTACGCTGTTTACCTGTATACATATCGATGAAGATGGATAAAACAACTAAAGCGTATTATGACTAGATTCAGATTCGGTGTGTCTGATATTGCTACTCATCATTTTCGTTATAGACAATTATGTGACAGAAATCTAATTTGTCCGTTATGCCAAAAATCCGAAAGAAGATGAAGTTCATTTTGTACTGACGTGTCCAAGATTAAGTGACATCAGAGAGCAATTCATACCACAAAATATTTCAAGAATCCTTGTCTTTTCAAATTGGTCTTGTTTAATGTCATCATCTAATGAACATACTATTAGACAATTTGCTATTTACCTGTATAAAGCATTCCAGATGCGAAGTGTTTATGTAACATGATGAAGACTAGTGTCAATATGCGACATGACATACAACATGCTATGAACATCAGAAAAAGACAACTGAAAGAAACAACTATTGATGTATTCAATCACTGAAATGTTTGTCAAGATGATGCGCTTTGGTGTGCCTGTATGTACATAAGTGTGTGTATAAGGAAGGGGGGGGGGGGGGGGGCAGAGGCGGGAGGAGCGGAGGAGGTAGGAAGCTGTCCGCGTGACTTCTGGGCGAAGGGTGTTTGGAGGGAGAAGGAAGAGGTGAGATAAGTAATATTGCTCATGGCCCAGCCGACTGCAAAGGGCAATATCAGGGCTGTCACCACGTTGAAGTCAACTCACAAGTCATTCATTCACACAACCCTTTAAAAAAACATCTTCTGAAAATACACCGGAAATTTTGTTAAAGATATTTCTACTGTAAAATCTCAGATCAGATGAAAAATGTAATCTCTTTCAGAAATTCGAAGATCACATCTGGTGGGACATATCTGAAAAAGTTTTTTTTTGTGGAGTCTGCTGTAAAAATGTTCCGGTCTCACATCATGCGAGTCCCAGCACTCTAAAGGAATACGTTTCACTGCGAGTGGTACATGACATGAAAAGCACCACGAAGCTTCTTCACTCTTTAAAAGGTAATGAGCTGAAAACAATGGCCAGTGTGCAGCCGACATAAAAGTTTCTTCTTTGCGACCATCAAAGGTAGATGAGAGGCACTCATAGATTTTGGCGGATCTGGAAAAGTTTGTTATCCATCTGTGTATTCCAGAAGGGGTGAGATTAGCAATGGATTTACTGAGTTATGTTCAAACATGCCTCCTTGTCTTATGGCTTGTTTGATGAATGGACAATAAAATATCGTCATTGTAATTGCCATTGTCTTCCTCATATTCTCTCTCTCTCTCTCTCTCATCTCTCTCTCTCTCTCTCTCTCTCTCTCCTCTGTGTGTGTGTGTGTGTGTGTGTGTGTGTGTGTGTGTGTGTGTGTTGTGTGTGTGTGTGTGTTGTGAGAGAGAAAGAGAGAGAGAGTAATCGGAAGAGAGACATGATGATGATGTTGATGGTGATAATGGTGATTATGATGATGATGAGGAGAGGAGGAGGAGGAGGAGGAGGAGGAGGAACGAGACCGGGAGGAAGACACCTCAAGAATGATGAATGATAGACAAGAAGGCATGAGCAAAACATGAGGAGAAATGATTGACAGGAACGGATGTGCAACACATAAACCGATGAACTGTAGACTGGAGAAAACGAGAAGAACGTGGTAATGAATAATGACGCTCAAGAGGGGACGACAACAACGGCTGGAGAAGAATCAGTTATAGTTCCTCATTCTCATCGATCAACATACAACAAAGTTTCAAATTCTGTGGCCCTTCATGCCCTGCTCTCACGGTGACCTCAGTTTCGATGTCCTCTCCATGTCTGTGGCCAAAGTTTGGTTCCATCGGGGTCATCGCTATCGGGGCTGTCGTTGACGGACGTGACGTGGTGGCGCCCTCCGGGAGAGCTCACTCGTGCCGGCTCTGCGACTAAGCAATTATGGTCAGTAGGGGGCTTAGAAGGTGGTGTCTTGCGTATGTTGGATCAGAACAGGCGCCACTGAACTCCACCGAAGTGACTCGGCAGCAGCGCAGTGTCTCCTCAGGTGGGTTTGCCTCTTGACGACTTGACATTGACTGCTCCCTGTGGATTGCCGGTGCAGGGGCTGCGGCGGGACCGACCGGGCTGTGTGTGGACAGGTGTCGGAATGAGCGGCGAGGGTGCACTGCCTCTGAGGTGGCACAGAAGTTGGGACAGAAAGAAAAGAATCAATGTCAGACCATAAGGGTAGAAGAGAATGCCAGAACGATAAATGAATGATGGGCCTGGGACAAAAAAGAAAAGATCGCGAGACTGATGACTGATTGAGCAAACCCGAGAATAATTAACGGCAGAACTTTAAGCACGACAAATGATGGACGGCAATGAGAACAAGAAAACGTGGTATTTGTGAATAGCAGACGGGATGGAAAAGAAAACGCAAATGTGATGAATGACGAGGAGGAATATGGAGCGAAAATGTGATGAAAATGAATGATGGACGGAATGAGGGGAGGAAAAAACATGCTCATGGTAATTAGACGGGATGAAACAATGAGAGTGTGACAACCTTGAGAAAGACCTGGATAACAAAGACACGTAAAAAGCCTGTGAAAAAATGACCAACGCAAATTAGTCAGCACCACTCAGGACAAGATATGAGCTGTCTTATACAGAAAGAACACATCATAAGAGAGATAGAGGACTTTGCTTTGAGCTTTGCAACAAAGAGAGCAGAAGAGGTCCAAGAATGTCAACAGTTCAGGATTCATCAAATGGAGATGACTTTCCAACACTCTGTCGAAGAAGTTGTAGCAGCAGTGAAGTCGCTGAAACATGGCAAGGCTGCAAGCACTGACATCAACCCTGCAGAGCACTTGAATATGGGGGAAAAAGCAGTAACTGATATATCGACTGCCATCTGCAACAAAATCTGGCACACTAGAAAGTGGCTAACGCCAAAGAGACTTGACCACTAATCGTCACACTTCCAAAAGAGGAAATCCTCAATACTGCCAGAACAACTGCAAGATCCGCAATGTAGTTGAGGTAGACACCGCTGTATCTGAAAGACTGAAGTGTCATAGAACAGATCTTTAACCCTTAACCAAAAACGCGCGCAACACCATTTGACACGTATTTGACAGTCTGACGAGAGGCGTTTTAGGTCGTTATTTTGGAATTTGATCTCAGGACAAAGTTAACAACATCCAGCAATTATACGCCAGAGTGGCCAGTGCATTGCTCACTACAGGCGCGACTGGAAAGTGATTCCACATATCAGTTAGGCTTCGTCAGGACCCCTTTATCTTCAATACTTTTCAACAATGCCCGAACGAATCATGAGTAGATCCACTTGATGAAAATCATGGCAATGCAATCAGCACTGCAAAAATTATTTTTCATGAGCCTTCACTTTGTAGGTAACTTTGATGACCTGGATGTCACTGAACAAGAACTCACTAAGATTGTTAAAACTCTGGATGAAACATCTACGAGACATAGTATGGATATCAACACCGAGGAAACCTAGCTAACATCCAGCCACAACACCACCTCCAGTACTGATGTAACCATGCACAGACGTTAAGAACTGTTAAACAGTTCCTACATCTGGAATTCGTTTCAGCTAGGAACTGTTAAACAGTTCATATGTCTGGGATTTATTTCAGCGATGGGGAAATCTAAATCAGACATCCTCTCAAGAGCAGCAGACATCAGTTCTGCACAGACTGAACCTGTGTGGAAAGTGAACGACAAATCTCGCTCCTGCTTGCACTGGTGTCAAGGAAGCGAATCTCTCACAAAGGGGCCTGAGCGCCTGAAAGGAACTGACTTTCGAACGTGGTGGTGAAATGTGCGAGTGGCCGATTAGCGGCAGTGCTCTCTTCTAGCACAGTTGTTCAAACTGTGTGTGAGGAGGCTGAAGTAATCAGGTAACTGATCGTTAGGTGATAGCTGGCATTCAAGGCGAACTTTCCTGACAGCGAAAGGGAGACAAATTTATCCACCAGGACCTCGAAGTATCAAAGCTCAGTCAGCGGAGGTTGCTTAGAAACCAGACCGAGCGCATCACTTTGGAGAACATGAGTCTTGGGCTTGTTTCAGTCGGTATTGCTATGGGGCACTGTGCTGATGCTTTGTCAGGCTGGTTGAATGCACGTGGACGACTTGTCACAGCTTTCTATTGGACAATTACTGTGTGAAAGCGGCCCCGAAGTTGTTGGAAAATTTTTCTTATGTCCATTGGTGTGAAGTGGTTGTTGGCTAAGCGTTTTTTGTAGGGATGTGTGCAAACTGCTGATATGTGGAAGAATGCAGCTAGAGGGGAATTCATTGCAGATGTAAACAAAGTGGTAGAGAAGCAACATGGACAAAGGCGTGTTCTACAGGAGACTCTTTGTTTCCCATCCTTATATCAACTGAACGAAGACACCACGAGAGAGAAGAACACCAACACGAGAGAGAAAGAGAGAGAGAGAGAGAAGAGAGAAAGAGAGATAGATAGAGAGAGAGAGGGGGGGGAGAGAAGTGAGCAAGATAGGGTCGAAAGGACAGTGGTCTTGGCGACAGAAGAGGAAGCAAGGTCTCTAAAAAATGCAGGGCTTAGGTGTCAGACACAAGCTGAGAAATAAGACCGAGTTCGAAACCCAGAAGTGGGTTAACAAGAAAAAGATGATTGCTGCGTCAAACAGGAGCCCGTAGAGACGACCATGGGCAAACCAAGACGTCACTGTCATCCAGTGCTGAAGCAAATTTGAAGTGACTTGTCCGAGAACTATGGTGTGGTGCGGTGTGTGTGTGTGTGTGTGTGTGTGTGTGTGTGTGTGTGTGTGTGTGTGTGTGTGCGTATAAATCTGCCCAGGTAAGTAGCCTTTTTAGTACAGAACCCAGGATTAGGAAGTACTGATCTCTTTTGTTTTGATTCCGTTTTTTTTTTTTTTGTGTGTGTGTGTGTTCGATTTGTCTTTTTGTGTAATCACGAGTAGAGAAGAAACTATTTCTTTTTCTCAGTCGTGTTAGAAAAGCGAATACGTGACATTTCATTCCCAGAGACAGGTGAATGGTTGGTGGGTGCACGAGTGCGCATATACCTGTATGAGTGCAGAGTTAACCTTGGTGTGCTAAGCCTCACTAATACATCAACTTATTCACTTAAGCAATACCATCACGAGTGTGGTGTATTTTCGTTTTCCTATATCCCCACACGACATGGACCTGGAAGGAAAGAACCCAATCATAGAAATGAGATAGCACTGCAAGATACTAGACATCAGATATACCGATCATTTCACCGTTGAACAGGTGCGTCAGACCATCAACAAGCACATCGGGCCATGTACAAAGATTTCATGAGGCCAGCAAAGCAAAGAAACTAGGTTGGCATTGTCATGAAGATCCAACGGCCTCACCAAAATAAATATCCAGGAAAGTATTGAAGGAGCGAGACCAAGGCAAACACCGAAAACATTGACTGACAACACTGCAGAATGGACAGGGAAACCGTCTGTAGAGCCCAAGGCCTCGGAACACAATCGGCAGAATTGGGAGGAATCTGGAAAACAGTTCTTCAGTGCGATGCCCCAGTGACTTCACACGGACCTAGGAAAAAGAAGCTGGCATTAGTGCTACTAAGACAATATTATTCTTGTACTTTTAAATGTTTTTTTTTTTTTTTGTTAACCCAGAGAAGCTGGCATCAGTCATACTAAGACAATATTATTCTTGTACTTTTAAATGTTTTTTTGGGGTAAGCCAGAACGTGTGCTTGACTCTAGGATTGAACCATCTGTTAACATAAAAAAAAATAATGTAGACACACGGCTTTAGTGTGGTCTTAAATCTCAGAAAATAAAACGTTTGCGTTATCATCTTCCTCAAATAGTAAAAAATGTCAGTGTTTTCACCTGTCATCAGAACATCTAGCTCTTTTCAATACTCGTTGCCAGAGTCTAAGAATATATTTGTTTGTCTTTGCAAGGTTAATAAATAAAGTTTCTTATTCATAAACTGGACGAGGTTGGTGACTGTTGTAACGGAGGTTTATTGTTGTTGTTGTACCTTGATCCCATGGTTCAGCATCAATTACTGTCAAACATTTTGACTTTTTCCTTGCTGCAATTATCAAATTCTCAATATGAAACTGCCAAAGCAATAACTAGTAAGTGAGTATCCAAAAATTTCGTCTTGAAAATATTTAAAAGTTTTGTCACCTAATACTTGATGTTGTAGCAATGATGTCGAATTCTCCCCGTTAAAAACTCGTCAGTGTTTTCTCTCCCGAATATGCAAGCCCATTTCATTCCGTGTACATGTTAATGTATCTATCTCCAGTTATTAAATATTTTGTGCATAATTTATAACCTGCAACTTCTTAGATTTGTATTTGTCTAGATGGAAATATCGTCTGAATATCATAGCATATGCATGTCTTTGGTGGTACCTACGGTAGGTCATAAGCAGGAGTAAAACACACAACAGAAGAAATGATGACGTACTGAAGAGCATAGATATTCTGAAAAGATGACTAGACTTTGCCGACTCTTACACATTCAGATTTTCCAGATTGAAAAGAAAATGCTGACACTTATTCCACTGATCTTACATTAATAACAGTTTTGCAATCTCTACGTCATTGTGGTTTTTAATGATAAATACGACAATGAATATTCATAACACAATAGAAGATAGTGAAAGCATGCTACATGACTTCCCATTCAATGCCATAAGACATTACAGCATCAATGAAGAAGAATAGTAAACACAGAAGAAAGGGGTATAAGTACAGCGAGAGAGAGAGAGAGAGAGAGAGAGAGAGAGAGAGAGAGAGAGAGAGAGAGAGAGAGAGAGAGAACATTGCGACTAACACGAAGTTAAGACGTATTCCCAGCATTGTGCAAAAATAAAATTTAAGAAAAAAAAATGTGGTTAAGCCATGTTTGGTTAGGTCATTCAAAGACAGTAAAATTTCGTCAAAACAACAACAGAAACGCATTTTATTTGATTAATTACATACACATACTCTCCCCGCCCCCTTTTCTCGACACCTCTCCACCCCCATCTTTTCCCCTGTCCTCTCACTCCTCCACAAATGAATGGTTTAAACACTGGACAGGGCGTACTGGACGGGGGGGGGGGGGGGGGGGGGGGGGGGGGAAGGGGGGGGGATGCGAGAATGCTGAATGTTGGACTGGCGAGGAAGAGAACGCAGGAAAGGTGAATAATGGACGGAAGGGTGGTGCGAAGAACGAACGGAAGGCGGATAAGAAAAGCGAAGGAACGAGAGAAGAGCGAAAGAATGATGGCCTTTATATATATATATATATATATAAACAAAAAAAAAACAGGACAGCGACAAGAGTAGTAGTGTGCACAATCAGCACAGAATGAGACGAAATGAGAGGCCGCGAATGCCTTGATAATTATGCATGACTGACACAATAACACGAAGAGAACATAAAAATGCTGAGTGTAGGACAGGGGCAGAACATGACAATAGTAAATGAAGAACAAGATGAGGAGAAGAGAACACGATAATGATAACTGAGAGGCGGAACAGGAGCTGGGGACGTGAGAACGATAAATGATGGACGAGTGACGAAAAGTAGAACGAAGATCAATGGATGTGACTGGAAGACAACGTGAAGCTGATGAATGATGCTCTGGAGGAGGAAAGGAGTTTTAGAGCATGAATGATAGATGGGAGAAGAACATAAGAATGAGAAATGACGGGCGGGATACGAAGGGGAGAACTGGATGAGTTGAATATGGAACGTCCATTCTACTGTTCAAAACCGCCGAAAGAAAAAAATTAAAGGGGGTAACAATGGAAATGACTATCGTAAGTTCGCGCAGAAGAATATGTCAGCAGTGCATAAAAGGAAACTGTTTGTGGCAGACAAGAATGAAAAGGGAGGGTGAGAGACTGCAGGACTTCAAAGGTTGGAGGTTAGTGGGAAAAGACCAATATGACATACGAGAATGGGGAATATGGAATTATGAATAAATGTGTTTACAGGGTTTACGGACGGTAATGGCCAAGGGTTTAAAAAAAAAGGATGAAAAGGGGGGGGTGGGAATGGTGGGGGGGGGGGGGGGGGGGGGGGTGTGTGGGGGGGGGGGGGGGGGGGGGGGGGGGGGGGGATGAGGGGTTACAGGGGGAAATTCATGAACGGTAAGTGGAAGACCGGTGGAAGGGGGGGGGGGGGGGGGTTGAAGGGGGGGGGGATACAAAGGGGGGGGTGGTGGTGGGGGGGGGGGTGGGGGGGGGGGGGGGGGGGGGGGGGTGTGGGGGGGGGGGGGTGGGTGGGGGGGGGGGGGGGGGGGGGGGAGGGTGGGGGTGGGGCAGGGGGGGGGGGGGGGGGGGGGGGGGGGGGGGGTGGGGGGGGGAAAAAATAAAAGGTGCTGTCATGTTTGGGGTGTGGCGGTGGGGGGGGGGGGGGGGGGGGGGGTGGGTGCATGAAGGGGTCTCAGGCTCAACCTTCATGAAATATTTAACGAAGACAAACTGCAGTAGACAAGCGAGAATCCCCTGGACAGAGATGGAAACTGGTGGTGGTGTGTCCAATCCTCCCAGCATGTCCACATCATGTTTATACGATAAAGTGCAGGACCTCTGGAAATCATCGAGGAGTGAATTTAAAAAGTACAAAGCGGAGAGAAACTGGACTGAAAAGTACAGTACCCTGAAGTGAAAGAATGCTAGTGAGAAGCACAGGAAAGTGAGTTTTAAAAAAAAGTGTTGTGATGAGCATCAGGAAATCTACATGAGTGGGAATAGGGGCAAAAGTGGGATATCTATAAAGAGTAAAAAAAAAAGTGCGATATCTATAAAGAGTAAAAAGCGGTGTCTAAATAAATTGATATATTTTGAGTTGATCAGGCGTAAACCATGTCAGGGCCTTTAGTATTCATAAAAAAACAAAAAACAAATGCCAGTCAGTATCGAGACCGAGACTCGAAACTCACATGGATCAAAATAACTGATAAAAAAGGCAAGATATTTCTTTAAAAACGACGTGACTCAGCATAGCTGCTCCAGGAATCTCACCCCCACCCATATCCATCAATATCTATATCCACCCCATAAAAGTATGCTCAAGGTAAAGCACCCAGGCCGTTGTAAGACGAGTTCACATACCACCTGCGGCTTCATGTGTTGATGTTTTTACGGTATTGGTGTAGTGATGCATAAACCCTCTACCATTACTCTCTTCCGCTCCATCCATTCCCCCCCACCCCCCACCCCCCCCGGCCAGCCTTCCTGCTGCGGTTATCACGTCTGCCCCACCACCTTGGTGAGTGTCGAAAGCTCAACGTGAATATGACCTCTGAGCGAATTTCTCTGTCACTTCGCTTACAGGGTCTACGCTGAATCAGCTTTAATACTA
>JADBJO010000718.1:567500-570000 GCA_016801955.1 Conus betulinus | reverse complement strand
CTTAGTCCACGTAACAGGGCATTCACGAGTGTTTAGGCGTACTGATACCATCTGACTACGTCGTTGCTTTTTTTTTTTTTTTTTTTTTTTTTTTTTAAAGCACCTGTGGCCTTGGACATTATTTGGTGCGCGGAGGATCAGTTATGTCTAGAACCAAGGAGATGGCACCCTCTGTTGACCCCAGCCTAAAGTCGAAAGATGGGGGACATTTAGATGGGAGGATGCTTGGAACCACCGTCTGATGACGTCGGGGGTGATCCCGGTGCTCGATCCCGTCGCTCGAGGGTTCGGGCGGACGTCCGTCGGGCAGGGGGGGTTGATTGTTGAAACTTGTCGCAAAGGGCAGGAAGTCGGGTTTGATGATGAATCGTGAGAATACGTGAGGAAAAGGCTATCATGGGGCTGAAAGAGACTCTCTCTCTCTCTCTCTCTCTCTCTCTCTCTCTCTCTCTCTCT
The DNA here is from genome assembly GCA_016801955.1 of Conus betulinus. Taxonomy (NCBI): domain Eukaryota; kingdom Metazoa; phylum Mollusca; class Gastropoda; order Neogastropoda; family Conidae; genus Conus; species Conus betulinus. Next base: position 569,544 of record JADBJO010000718.1, on the reverse strand, counting down.
CTCTCTCTCTCTCTCTCTCTCTGTCCGTCCGTCCGTCCGTCCGTCTGTCTCGTCTGTCTGTCTGTCTGTCTGTCTCTCTCTCTCTCTCTCTCTCTCTCTCTCTCTGTCCGTCCGTCCGTCCCTCTGTCTGTCCGTCCGTCCGTCTGTCTGTCTGTCTGTCTCTCTCTCTCCTCTCTCTCTCGTCTGTCTGTGTGTCTGTCTGCCCTTCTGTCTGTCTGTCTGCCTGTATCTCTCTCTCTCTCTCTCTCTCTCTCTCTCTCTCTCTCTCTCTCTCTCTCTCTCTCTCTCCCTCTCTGTCCATCCGTCCGTCTGTCTGTCTGTCTCTCTCTCCCACCATCTGTTGCCGACTCTTTGTCTGTCTGACTCTATATGTGTGTGTGTGTGTGTGTGTGTGTGTGTGTGTGTGTGTGTGTGTGTGTGTGTGTGTGTGTGTGAATGCGTGTGTTTGTGTGGGCGCGAGCGCGCGCGAGTGAGTGAGTGTGTGAGTGTGTGAGAGTGTTTGAGTGTGAGTGTGTGTGTGTGTGTGTGTGTGTGTGTGTGTGTGTGTGTGTGTGTGTGTGTGTGTAAGCGCTTACAAGCTACCTATCCAATCAAAACGGTTGCCATTATGATAGCTCTTTTAACATACCAAAGGGTTTCAAAGTTATAGCAGCTTTGATGCTACCCCTTACAAAGGCAAACAAAAGGAAGGTGATTTTTTTTTTCTCTCTTTTTGAGGTTAACCTGACACTAAGTGCAAACAAAAGAAAGGTGACATTTTTTTTTTTTTCTCTTTTTTGAGGTTAACTCGACATTAAGTGCAAACAAAAGGAAGGTGATATTTTTTCTCTCTTTTTGAGGTTAACCTGACACTAAGTGTAAACAAAAGAAAGGTGACATTTTTTTTTTCTCTCTTTTTGAGGTTAACTCGACATTAAGTGCAAACAAAAGGAAGGTGATATTTTTTCTCTCTTTTTGAGGTTAACCTGACACTAAGGTAAAGTATAGGTGTCAGAATTCTCAACACCTCGTTTTAAATGCCATATCATACCGACTATATTCAAACGTGTCAGAATTTACTCTATTTAATTCCCCTGAGCTTTTTAAAAATTCCGTTTAATATGAATCATGTTGAAGCCTGTAAAAGTATAGGTCAATTCTCCCTTCCCATCCCCACCCCATCCCATTTCAAATGTTATTTCATATCAATCATACGGAAACTTGTCAATAATCTCAAATACCCTCGACCTCATTAGAAATTTCTTTTTCTATCAACCGTTCTGAAACTTTCAAAACTGAAACAAGAAAGAAAGCATCGTCTCCGGATCGCACAGAACAACCAGCGAGAAGGTAGTATATACCTGCCCGAATCGTAGTCAGAATCTGATTTTACTGGCCTCCCCTTCAAACTTCATTTCATGTAAACCATATCAACTATGTAGGGTTTGCTCTGTCAAAATCGAATTTGAAACTCTCCAAAACGAACAGAAATGGTTCAATCTAATTGTGAAATCGGCTTTAATATTTTGTGATATGCAAAGCGTTTGCATTATGTCTATTTACATAGGTGAATAACTCATTCCATACCCCATACCTGCTTCACATTTTGTGAAAAGAAAAAAAAACAAAACTGGCTAAACATGTTTTCCGACTGATGCGGTTTTACATTTTCTTTAAAGAGGAAGAAGGCAGAAGAAGGAGAGAGTGGGAGGAAGAGGGAAGGAGAAGGAGAGAGAGTGGGAGGAAGAGGGCAGAAGAAGAAGGAGAGAGTGGGAGGAAGAGGGCAGAAGAAGGAGAGAGTGGGAGGAAGAGGGCAGAAGAAGGAGAGAGTGGGAGGAAGAGGGCAGAAGAAGGAGAGAGTGGGAGGAAGAGGGCAGAAGAAGGAGAGAGTGGGAGGAAGAAGGCAGAAGAAGGAGAGAGTGGGAGGAAGAGGGCAGGAGAAGGAGAGAGTGGGAGGAAGAAAGGGGCAGGAGAAGGAGAGAGTGGGAGGAAGAGGGCAGGAGAAGGAGAGAGTGGGGAGGAAGAGGGCAGAAGAAGGGAGAGAGTGGGGAGGCGTGGGGTAGGA
>JADBJO010000718.1:560000-562500 GCA_016801955.1 Conus betulinus | reverse complement strand
TGGACATCATGAGAAAGGAATGATGAGCGTGGACATCATGAGAAAGGAATGATGAGTGTGGACATCATGAGAAAAGGAATGATGAGTGTGGGACATCATGAGAAAGAATGATGAGTGTGGACATCATGAGAAAGGAAATGATGATGTGTGAGAAAGGACATAATGAGAAAGGAATGGCGAGTGTGGACATCATGAGAAAGGAATGATGAGTGTGGACATCATGAGAAAGGAATGATGAGTGTGGACATCATGAGAAAGGAATGATGAGTGTGGACATCATGAGAAAGGAATGAGAGTGTGGACAATGAGAAAGGAATGATGAGTGTGGACATCATGAGAAAGGAATGATGAGCGTGGACATCATGAGAAAGGAATGAGTGTGGACATCATGAGAAAGGAATGATGAGCGTGGGACATCATGAGAAAGGAATGATGAGTGTGGACATCATGAGAAAGGAATGATGAGTGTGGACATCATGAGAAAGGAATGATGAGTGTGGACATCATGAGAAAGGAATGATGAGTGGGGCATCATGAGAAAGGAATGATGAGCGTGGACATCATGAGAAAGGAATGATGAGTGTGGACATCATGAGAAAGGAATGATGAGTGTGGACATCATGAGAAAGGAATGATGAGTGTGGACATCATGAGAAAGGATGATGAGTGTGGGACATCATGAGAAAGGAATGATGAGTGTGGACATCATGAGAAAGGAATGATGAGTGTGGACATCATGAAAAAGAATGATGAGTGTGGACATCATGAGAAAGGAATGATGAGTGTGGACATCATGAGAAAGGAATGATGAGTGTGGACATCATGAGAAAGGAATGATGAGTGTGGACATCATGAGAAAGGAATGAGAGTGTGGACGTCATGAGAAAGGAATGACGAGTGTAGACATCATGAGAAAGGAATGATGAGTGTGGACATCATGAGAAAGGAAAGACAGGTGTGACATACTGAGAAATAAATGATAGATGTGGGCATCGTGAGAAACAAAAGATGAGTGTTGACTTTGTGAGAAAGGAGAGATGGGTGTCGACAGCGTGAGAAAGGAAAGATTAATGAGGACATCATAAAAAAGGGCACATGGGTGCTGACATGAAGACGGAAGCATGGATGTGGACATCTTTAGAAAGTACAGATTACGTCCGACATCATGATAAAGGAAAGACTGGTGTGGACGTCCAGAGAATGAAAACAGGGACATGATATCACAGGAAAGGAAAGATGGACGCAGATATTAAGAGAAAGAAAAGGTATCCCCAGGAAACTATGAGAACGGAAAGATGGATGGAAACGCAATGAGGCATTAAAGATAAATCAGGAAACACATGACAAAGAAAAGATATGAGGACATTATAAGAAAGAAGAGATGAATGAGTATATTATGATAAAGGATGGATAAGGACATTATGAGAAAGGATAGATGGATGAGTGCATGATAAACAAAATGTGTATGAGTTCGTGTTAAGTAAAGAAAGAAAGGTAAGGACATGTTGAGAAAAGAAAAGATGGATAAGGACATCATGAGAACGGAAAGATGGATGAGGACATTATCAAAAAGTAAAAAAAAAAAAATTGACGAGAACACTATGAGAAAGAAAAGATGGATGGAAACATTATCCGAAAGGAAAGATGGATGAGGACACAATGAGGAAGGAAAGATGGATGAGGACATAATGAGGAAGAAAAATGGATGAGGACACTAAAAGAAAGCAAAGATGGACGAGGTTTTTATGAGAAAGGAAAAGATGGATGAGAACATTATCAGAAAGGAAAGACATTATGGTGAAGACATTATGAGAAAGGACAAATGGATGAAGGCTCCATGAGAAAGGAAGGATGGATGAAGAAGTGTTTTTGTGGGGAAAGAGACCAACACTTTTGTGAGGAAAAAAAAACAGATGGATGAGGATGTTAAAAAGAAAGAAAGAAAGACGGGCGAAAAATATATCATGACAAAGGGAAGACAGATGAGGGCATCGTGTGCTGGATTATAGGTACATGGTGAAACAGGAAAGGACGGACCAGGACATCGTAAAGGAGGAAGGATGCATGAGTAAACGCATGAAAGGAAAAATGGGGGAGGCCATGCGAGAAATACGGAAGGGAAAATCAAAAGAACAAAAGGAGGGAGCAAAACAAATGGTGTCAAAGGAAAGGACTGATGCAAAAAAAAAACTGAAAGAGAAAAAAGGACGGGTGAAAAACGTGGTGAGGAAGGAAAACACACGAGGACATGGTCAGAAAGAAAAGGATATACGAGAACACCACATGTAAGAAAAGACACAGTGTTTGAGAAACATGAGAGGAAAGGAAAGAACGAATGAGATATGGTGAGGAATGAAAGGACGGATAAGAGACGGTGAGGGAAAAAAGCGCGAATGAGGACACCACAGGTTAAAAACCCTAGGAAAGGTTACAAGGCGTCAGAAAGAAAGCAATGGATGAAGACGTTGTGATAAAACGAAGGATGCGAAGATGATAATAA
>JADBJO010000718.1:542500-545000 GCA_016801955.1 Conus betulinus | reverse complement strand
CACACGGGCACACACACACACACACACACACACACACACACACACACACACACACACACACACACACACACACACACACACACTCACTCACTCACTCACTCACTCGTACTCACGCACGCACGCACGCACGCATGCACGCACGCACGCACGCACGCACGCACACACACACTCATACGGATATTTGCACGCAGAAACACACACACATCCACACACACACACACACACACACACACACACACACACACACACACACACACACACACACACACACACACACACACACACACACACACACACACACACACACACACACACACACACCACACACACACACACACACACACACACGTACCAGAGAGGACGGTGGTGGAGATACATGACGAGAGAGAGAGAGAGAGAGAGAGAGAGAGAGAGAGAGAGAGAGAGAGAGAGAGAGAGAGAGAGAGAGAGAGAGAGAGAGAGAGAGATGTTAATGAAATGAGCAAGAAGCAGTATATCTTCATTATTTATTTAATCTGTATGTAAGAAAACAAAAAAAAGTCGGATAGCGTGAGGCGTTCGCTTTTCTTAGAGTTTGCCAAGGTCATCTATTGCAGTGAGTGCATGGAGACATTCTTCTCTGTATTGGGTTCTTTTCGGAAGGGTTTTTGATCTAATTTGTCATTTTTACTCTCACTGGTTTTGGATTGACGGTTTGATTGGATTTTCTTCTTCGCCTCTCTCTCTCTCTCTCTCTCTCTCTCTCTCTCTCTCTCTCTCTCTCTCTCTCTCTCTCTCTCTCTCTTATGGATTCTTTTTCTCTCTCTGTATCCCTTACTCTGTGTGTGTCTGTCTCTTTGCATTTAACTCTCTCTCTCTCTCTCTCTCTCTCTCTCTCTCTCTCTCTCTCTCTCTCTCTCTCTCTCTCTCTCTCTCTCTCTCTCTCTCTCTCTCTCTCAGACAAGGACGATTATTCTTAAAGGTCATAGCCCCATAGATGTGGGTAAATAAATAAGAAACTGCGCGTTACATTTATATAAATTCATTTGACTGGCTAATAAATAACAAACTGCGCGATTCGTTGATATAAACTCATTTAACCAGCTTTACATATTTACTGTCTTGACACATAATTTCGCATTCTGGATGCTTTATACAAACATAAGGCAAATTGTTCGATGGAGTTTTGCATTCGATGATGTCATTAATATAATTTGTTTGAAGAAACAATGTTTTCTCAAGTACTTGCGTAGGATTAATTGCTAATAACTTGTAGTTCAGGGAAAGAGAGATCAAAATAAAGTTCAATTTCATTACTTTTATAACGGTGTGAGATGTCAAATTACGATCAATCAAATGCCTGTAACAGTTTAGAATGTATACAAATATCTGTTACACCAAATTCGAATTCAGTGACAATATACATGGCGGTTACAAATACGCCATGGTCACTGATGTTCTTCATTGGATTTATTGGTATTTTGGTTGAATAGGAGAGAGGGTGTTAGGATGAAGGGCTGTGATACATTTTTAGCTGTAGAGCCACAGAGAATGTATATCTCCGAGGGTAAAAACTAGAAGTAAGTGCATTTTTTTTTTCATTCTGGACTTGTCCTAGGAAAGGTACTATCAACCGGACGTTCACGTAAATACTATCTAATCATTAAGAGACGAAGAGATTTATAAAATGAACTGTCGCTGGATACGACATGATGCTGCTTAATTTGAAATGAGCAGTAATGTTACTGATAAAGAACAGCGCCACCGTTGAGATACGATACGACCCCTTACATATACTGTAGTCTGGCTACAATTTATCTAACATCTTTCTCACCTTCCAAGTCTGTGACACTGCACCCACGCCGCTCATTCTGGGTCCCCTACCTCAGCCACAGCATGGTCTGCACTGCCACAGCCCAGGCACCGGCAATCCACAGGAAACTGACGTCATGAGGCAACCCACCAGAGGAGACACTGCACTGCTGCCGAGTCACTTCGGTGGTGTTGAGTGGAACCTGTTCTGATCTGACATACTCAGAACACCACATACTAACCTCCTCCTACTGACGACAGTGACTGCTTTATCGTGGAGCCAGTGCGTGTAAGCTCTCCTTCTGGAGGGCGCCGACCCCATCCTTTTAACGTTGATCCCCATGAATTGGCCGATACTGATGCATACGGCAGTACCTCATCAAAAAGAAATGACATAGAGAGGAAATGGAAGCTGAGGTCACCATGCGGGCATGGCATGAAGAGCCACGGAATTTGAGACTTTGTTTTTGCTGATTGATGAGGATGACATGATGGATTTCCATTCTGGTCTGAGACTGCACGACATGGCTGTACACTATGTATATTTCAGAAATGTATTTCGGCGTCAACCAAGCCTCAGAAACACAGATACCTGCAGTGTTGGTCAGACAATTTTAGCAACACTCTCAAAGATGCATCCATGAAGTCGACGACACTCAACTGTGTAGTGCCATTCTGGGTACGCGTCCGTCAGGGCAGAACAATCCCA
>JADBJO010000718.1:532500-535000 GCA_016801955.1 Conus betulinus | reverse complement strand
CTGTAGTTGGGTGGGGGCGTCGAATACACCGCGCGCGTCAAACACACCCACACACACACAACACACACACACACACCAACACACACACACACACAGAGAGAGAGAGACAGAGAGAGAGAGGAGAGAGAGAGAGAGGGAGAGAGACAGGCACAGACAGACAACGAGACACACATCACACAGAGGAGAAAGAGAGAGACGAGAGAGAGAGGTGAGGTCGAGGGACCGAGAGAAGAGAGAGAGCGAGAGAGAGAGACAGGCGTCATAACAACGCAGCTTGTTGCGCCTATCTCTGGAGGATTCCGGAAGATGAACTCAAAGATAATCTAGCTGTCAGAATGGTATATCTGGATTCGAGTCCCCGCTAAGGATTTTGACAGGTTGAGATGTTTGTTATCCGTTCTTTTGTTGTATTTATCTTTTTTTATTTGATAAGAATGATTTTGATTTTGTTTCAGATTTTTATTGAAACTACTGTATTCCTGTCATCCTCGGTTTATATATCAAGAAGACTTATTCGGAGCAGATCATCGATGTGGGATTTTTTTTTTCCCCTAGATATGGTTTTAAAACAGAAGTCTGTTCAAACTTATACCACTGTATACACGAGCATAGTCAAAAGAACAACCTTAAACTTTACAGTGTGGAATCCCTGACATGTACGGAGTTGCATGCAAACTAGATTCTAGCACTAGAAAACTCTGCAAATAGTTTGCCCTGGCAAAATGGAAAAAAGGGTCCATCCTTAGAACAGCAGACACTGCTGGAATTTGAACCCTAGATCTCTGAGTGTAATGACAGGCCTCTCAGGTCTTTCAGACTGTCTCTGTATATCCGTGGAAAGTTATGGGTATCAGATTTCCGCTGTGGCGTGTCTTCGTCACTAAGATTCTCAGTTTGTGTTCTTCCCTAAAGTGAAGTAGTTCTCCTCTGATGATATTTCTGATTGTCTGTACTCTCTCGTTTTCAGCGTCACCTCACTGGCATTAGGCTTTACACTGCTCGTTCTGCTACCTGTTCACAACCACACCCTGGCGTGCCCCGTCGCAGTCCTAGCACCGGCAGTCCACAGGGAACAGTCAACATCAAGTCACGGTGAGACGAACTTCCAAACTGCACTGCTGTCAAGTCATTGCATTCGTGTTAAGTGATGCCTGTTCTGATCCAACATACCCAGTACAACGTGCGGTAAATCCCCAACTGAGGGCAATAGATGCCTACTCACGGAGCCTGCACGCAGGGCGCCACAATGTCCATCTATCTACACGAAGTCACGAAGGGCATAGACGTGGAGGGGAAATGGAAACTGAGATTACCTTGAGAGCAGGACAAAGAGGGCCATAGAATGAGACTTTTTCCTTACTGATCAAGGTAATTTTTTTTTTGCATATTGATTTATGAAAATGGGGATGTTGCACATGATGCTATGGAGGTCTATAGGTGACGTGACAGGACTGTACTCTGCGCTTCCTTATATAATGTAACCCAGCGTCAGCTAGGCCCGAGAGATACAGACACCTGCAGTGCTGGCCGGGAAGTTTGAGCAAGTCTCACAGACACATCCATTATGTGGATGAAATTCAGTTGTGTGGTCCCAGTTTTTTTTCCATTTGACCCCATAGCAAGCTTAACTCTGGTTAAGAGCTTGTCGGTGCAAAAAAAAAAAAATAATAGAAAAGGTCCACTGGAGTCTGCTGTCGCGAATACCAGATTCAGCAGGGTTTCCTTGTAAAGGTTGTTATCATTGGATAGAGTGCAGTTTTTCTTCTATGGTGTGAAGACGTCAAAACACATTCTGTGCTTGAGGTTATGGACCTTCTGTCTTTTGTATGGTTTCTGGAAATCAACAAATCACTCTAAAAATGTGAATGGAAATCTGCAAGAGTATGAATTTTTGATATCCTGTAGATTCTCTCCGTTTTTTATTTGTTTTTAGTTATGCAGGAAAAAATGCGTGGAAAGACGAATAGGAAAGCCGATTCATTTAAAAAAAGAAAAAAAAAAAAACCAAACATGTCCTGTCCTTATTGTTTTTGAACAGCCAAATGTTTAATTCTGAAAAAAAAACATACTTCAAAGCGTCTGATGTTAATTCACAATAATGACAGGTATTTCCTTGTCCTACATATAGCTTGTCTCTCTCTTCTGTGGTGTTGCAATACGGTAGGAATAAAGACCTGGCAATGAATATATTATGTACCAGTAATGAAAAATGAAAAGTGACTGATAAAGCTTCAGATTTCTTCTTTCCATTACTTCGAACCTATACCTATCTCATCCAATACAGCCAACAAAAAGCATCCAGGAAAGCAGTCAATGTTATGTGAATAGACGACTGATTGTAGTAGGAGTGACATCCAGTCACACACAAAGGATTTGGCTGTAGACTGCTGCATAGAAATGATGTTCTGCTTGTAACATCTGTGGAACTTTCAGAGAGACAAACACAATTTAGTTCGACAAACTAGGTTATAGATTGTGTACGCTATTCCTTTTTCCCAAA
>JADBJO010000718.1:517500-525000 GCA_016801955.1 Conus betulinus | reverse complement strand
ACACCACTATGTCCCTCCAACAACAGTTTCCATCAACCTGTCCACACCACTATGTCCCTCCAACAGTTTCCATCAACCTGTCTACACCACTATGTCCCTCCAACAGTTTCCATCAACCTGTCCACACCACTATGTCCCTCCAACAGTTTTCCATCAACCTGTCCACACCACTATGTCCCTCCAACACACAGTTTCCATCAACCTGTCCACACCACTATGTCCCTCCAACAGTTTCCATCAACCTGTCCACACCACTATGTCCCTCCAACAACAGTTTCCATCAACCTGTCCACACCACTATGTCCCTCCAACAGTTTCCATCAACCTGTCCACACACCAACAATGTTGAAAACACAAACTCACTACGGCCATAAACGCAAAGAGAAATCGAAACCAAGGTCGCCAGCTTGGGGCGTAAAGGGCTAAAAAAGAAAAAGGTCTGAGAATGTTCATCTGATGATCAACGGGATTGAGAATGATGAAGATAATGATATAGAGTTTGAACAGTGACACAGCTGCATCCTGTCCTTCCTTTCACACCAACATGCAAGCAATGCTGGTCAGGAAATTTGAGCAAAGCTCTTACTGACACATTCGTGAAGGAAATGAAACCCGATTGTGTGTGGTTGCAATAAATTTGAGCAAAATTCCCGTTTACACACTGTCAAAGGGGATAAAAACTCGATTGTCTGGTTGTAGTGTTCCCATGTGAACCCACAGCACAATTTGTTCAAGTTAGGGGTCGACTGGGACCAAAAGAAAATCCCACAAATAAATGCCTCAGATCAGACTCAAACCTACGACCCCCGAGCCAGCAAGTCTGCAACCTATATATTCTATTTTCAAGCAGAAAAAAAAAAACGTAGTGAGTGTGAAGTCCGTAGATCACAGGCTTCAACTTTTGTTACCATCCTGAAAAAAAAAATCCCAACATCAACAGATGCGATGATTCTCAGACAGAACAACCGCAAGATACATATACTGGCTTCACCTGAACTGACGTTTTCTGCAGATGACAGAACTTAGCGTGGCTTACTTGTCTCCTTTAAAGAATAATATATCATTAAAAATTGTATTTTTCAGGGGACGAGCCAGATAGCCTTTTTGTTATTTAACAGTATATTACATATAAACCAAATTAGTGGATAGAACAATAACCAACAAAATAGAAGGATGGAAGGGTGTTATATCACATGATTATGATAGAACACCGTTTTCGAGTACAGCTGTTGTTCGTCTGTCGTGCCCAAACAGGCCAAAATGGATGGCCTGTAATGCCAGACCCGCACCTCGCCTCAGTCCGTCCCTGAGGCATTACATCCTCCATCAATCACAGGCCGGTCCCAGCTGATGTCCCCTAGTGTCCCGTGGTGACCTCAGGTGGTTGGGGAGGCAGTGGGGCTGAAAAGTCATCTCCTTTCTCATCCCTCACTTCCTGCTGCACTGAACGAGTCCATTACATGGTCCGATCCCATTCGCTTCTTTCACTTTGGACCCCCCCTCTCTCTCTCTCTCTCTGTCTCTGTCTCTGTCTCTCTCTCTCTCTCTCTCTCTCTCTCTCTCTCTCTCTCTCTCTCTCTCTCTCTCTCTCTCGTTTCCCGACCCTACTCGTTCTTACCCGTTTGTTGTTGGGTATCATGTTCACGTCACCACTTCCTGGTCACTTGTCTATCAACAGAGAGGTACGTCGCCGTGGAAAGTATTGATCAATTGTAGGAGAGCTCATGGTGTAACCTACAGCACGTGTGTGTGTGTGTGTGTGTGTGTGTGTGTGTGTGTGTGTGTGTGTTGTGTGTTGTTATGTTGTGGTGTGTGTGTGTGTGTGTGTGTGTGTGTGTGTGTGTGTGTGTGTGTGTGTGTGTGTGTTGTGTGTGTTGTGTGTGTGTGTGTGTGTGTGTGTGTGTGTGTGTGTGTGTGTGTGTGTGTGTGTGTGTGCGTGCGTGCGTGCGTGCGTACGTGCGCGCGCATGTGTGTGTGTGTGTGTGTGTATGTGTGTGTGTGTGTGTGAGTGTGTGTGTGTGTGTGTGTGTGTGTGTGTGTGTGTGACTGAGATATTAAATAAAATGAGATGGAAGATAAAATTTAGAGAACCGAACAGTTTCTAATTCAGCTTTTCTCTGTTTTTAATCATTTTGATCTTCGATGTAAACAAGTTAGTTAGTTAGGCCGATCTCTCGATTGAGCCTCTGTGACGTACTCCTCCATTTGCTTTTGTCAAACATAGCTGCCTTGATCTCATCGATGTTTTCGAGGCCCGTGTCCCTTTTGAGAAGATCAATGAAGTCTGTTGTCTTCCTTTTCCTGTTCGCTCTCCCCCCAGTTGGCTGCCACAGTACAAGTTGTGAAGCAACTTCCTCTGGATGTCGCATACAGTGACCGGCTAGGCGATGCCTGCGTGTTCTGATCTTGTCACTAACCTTAAGGAGGTATCCATGTAGCTCTTCGTTAGTCATGTGCTGCTTCCAAGAGACATTTAATGCCATCCTCAACGTGCGAGTATACGTCCCATCAAGACTCTTCTCCATCTGCTTTGTTAAGGTCCATGTTTCCGAATTGTAGAGCAACACAGACTCGACAGTGGATATAAAGAGACGAATCTCTAGTTCTTTTTTGAGGTTAGAAGTCCATATCATCTTCAGCTTGGTGACATGCAGACCAAACAAGGGCTTTTCGAACAAAGATCTATTTCTGACTGCTCTCCATCCATCCGCCCAGATACTTGAAATTGGTGACTTGCTCGATGTCTCCCCCATTGATAGATTTCATATTGTTTTCACTACTTTCGTTGTAGATCATCACTTTCGTTTTCTAAGCATTGCAATGCAGTCCAACTTTAGCTGCTTCAACTTCGACCTGTTCTAGTAGCCTCTTTGCTTGTGGTATTTCATTGGATAGCAGTGCTATGTCGTCAGCAAAGTCGAGATCTGTCAAGCTGTCAGCAGAATATCGTCGACTTCTGGGCTGCAAAGTAAAACCAGGTTCTTCTTCTTTTTCCAGCTATAGCCATTCTCATCAGATAGTCCACGACTACAGCAAACAGATAAGGTGCAAATGTGTCTCTCCTTGAAGTACCCTGCTGAGATTTTAAAGTATTCTGTTTCGCCATCAGGAAAGAGGACTTTAGCTCGAGTACCCTCGTACAACTTGCTACTGGCTCTCACTATCTGGTCAGGAATGCCGTATGCTTCTAGATTCTTCATCATCTTCCCGCGATGTACACTGTCAAACGCTTCGCTGAAGTCTACAAACACAATAGTTGCCTTGAGACTGTTGTGCTTTACTCCTTCGATGATTCTACGCAGTGCCATGATATGAGCGGTTTGTTGATCTGTGTGGGCGGAAGCCATTTTGGTTGTCCCGCAGCAGTGGGTCAAGATGTGCTTGTATTCTGTTTAATAGCATCTTATTTACTGCGAGACACACCCGATATTATCTGTGTAGGTAAAAGATTGGAGGGGGGGGGGGGGGGGGGGCTGTTCCCGTATTTTGTACTGCTCATCTGTATTTCAGTACACAGTTTTTGGAAAATATCCTCTGATAGTTTAAACACTTAGAACAAAATTTCAAAATGCCCATCATGGCCCATTCCGTTGCTCTACAGTTTTTGTTGCCTGTGTTGTTCAGCCAGGACTACTTTTTACTTCACGTGTCATTCAGCCTACACCACTTTTTACTGCGTGTGTCATTCAGTCATCAGTACGTTTTACTGCATGTGTCATTCAGTCATCAGTGCGTTTTACTACATGTGTCATTCAGTCATCACTATTTCTTAATACATGTGTGTTTCAGTCAGCATTACTTCTTAATGTGCGTTTCGTTTAATAGTTACTTCTGTTTACTATATGTGTCGTTCAGTCAGCAGTGCTTTTCACTATAATTATGTGTGGTTCTGTGATCACTTCTTTTTACTACATGTGTCTTTCAATTCAGTGATCACTATTTTTCAACACATGTGTCGTTCAATGATCACTACTTTTACAGCATGTGTCTTTCAGTGATCACTACTTTTTACTACATGTGTCGTTCAGTCATTTTTTTTTTTACTACATGTGCCATTCACCCATCACCCCATTTTACTACATGTGTCACTCAGTGATCACTACTTTTTACTACGTGTATTGTTCAGTGATCACTAATTACTTTTTACTACATGTCTCGTTCAGTGATCACCCCTTTCTACTGCATGTGTCGTTTTGTGATCACTACTTTTTACTAAATGTGTCTTTCAGTCACCACTACTTTTTACTACATGTGTCATTCAGTCATCACACCTTTTGGCAACATGTGCCAATTAGTTATTTTCACTTTTTGTCACATTTGCCGATAAATCATCAACGGCATCTTCCAGGGACGTCTTAATGGAATGCCCTGAGTGTGTCTGCATCCTATGTGAACACAGCGCAGGCTTCCAAGAGTGGTACAGGATTGCTCCCGGCTGGTTTGTTCGGCACTTGAGGACAGTACTTCACTTAATCCTGCTTGCACCTTCTGGTGGTGTATCTTTTTTCCCTTTTTTTTTTTGCATCATGTGTCAATCATCCTACACTACTATTTAACCACGTGATCTCTAGCCAGCTACACTTGTCAGTACATGTATCATTTACCCACTACAAATGTTACCAATATGTATAATTCAGCCGCTGATATGTTTCGTTTATGTATGTTTACGTGTATCATTTAATAAGCAATGCTTTTTTTTTAGTACCTGTATGAGGCAGTTACCACTAATTCCCAAGGGGTTGAGCACTATTATATATATATATATATATATATATATATATATATATATATATATATATATATATATATATATATACTTGTCAGTCAGAAATACTTTTTAGCACACATATAATTTAGCCACCTTTAATCGTTACTACTACATTTATTACTCGGCCAACAATACATTTTCCCACACGAACCGTTCAGCAACCATTATTGTTTTTTTTTTTACAACATTCAGCTGATCACAGCCAACTTCGGAAAAGGGAAATGCCACTTCCTTCTGTAACGCCTTTCGGATCTGTAGGAAATGTGGAGTTGGTTGTGTGATCCACTATAGCGGACAGTATAACGTACTCCCACTTGTGGTTCTCATTCATCAAAGAAGGACATTTGGCGATAGGAATGTGTATGAATGAACATCGATCGTGTGCAAATGAGATTTGTGTTCGGGATGAGTGTGCACGGGGTGGTAGGAGGATGAACATTGTAGTGGTCAAAGTACTCGCTCCCCTAAAGCGAAATGTTTCACACGACTGGCCGTGTTTACCAGGTTTGTATCCTCGTGTGAACTCACCCACCCGAGACTACCCCGATTTCCATAAGGACCTGTTCGTCTTTAGACATTGGGAAAATATAGAAGAGAGAGGGGGGGGGGGGGGGGGGCGAGAAAGAGAGAGAGAGAGAGAGAGAGAGAGAGAGAGAGAGAGAGAGATCGAGAGAGAGATCTAATTCTTACACCCCAATTGCCTGTTTTGGTCATAAGAACAGCTAATGTTTTAAAACTATAATGATTATACAAGAAGTTCTGAATTAGTTAAGAGTGTGACAATATGTGCCATCCAAACTGCTATCTTTCTTGATTAATTAGTCAACTTCCATACAGGTGCTTAGGTAGAAAATAGAACAAAAAATAGGGGGGAAAAATGGGAGGAAGTTTTTTTTCGATAACTGAACCTCTGCTCGTTTGTTTGTTTTGGAAGGAGGGAGGAAAGCGAAAGTGGTGGGGCTGGGGAGTTATTCATTTTTTTTAACTTCACGAGATGATCAGACAATGTCAGTACAATCTTATGCAAAATATGTTCTGCTCCTGCTAAAAGGACAGGTAGCAAACAGTGTAGCGTTTGCCTGTCCAGGGTCTGATGCATCACAACACTCCACTCTTGGCACAGAGTCTTTTTAAGGAACAGTCTTCTGTTAATTCATTAGTGTTCTTTGTTGTTGTTGATGTTGTTGTTGTTGTCGTCGTCGTCGTCGTCGTCGTCGTCGTCGTCGTTGTTGTTGTCAATAATCTTTGACTTGAACAGTCAACAAAGTTCTTTACATATGACTAAACTTCAGATTAGCTGGGTACTGAAAAGTAACATTTGAGCTGATATTTTCTGACAATTTTTTTTTTGGGGGGGTAATGATAGGAAATAACCTGAATAAGTTGCTTTGTTGCGTCGTGCATTTGTACGTGTTGTATAATTCTACCAGCCAGACATTGTGCCAAAATTGGGCTGAACCTAAAAGCTACTGGGAGTCCCAATGCGCTGGACAACTATGACGTCCGTGATCGTTGTCACCATATAAGCCTATTGACCCTTGGTTCATCAAATGCAGTTCATCAAATGCAGAAACCTGTACGTACATTTATTTGCTCGGGCACTCAGAGGCATGCAGTTTTAACGTCCAGATGATACTGCATACGGCGATGCCCAAGCTAGGAAAGCGGGCGAGGGAGGAGGAGGAAGAAGGGAGGAAGAGGCGGACAGACCTAACACTACGCCGATACCACCAGAACGAGAACACATCAAGATGGCCATTGAACATGTCAGTTTCTGTATTTGGGCACCAGCGGGGATTCGAACACGCAACGTCGGTGTGCAAACTCGGAGGTCTACCATTGAGCCAATCAAGAAATCGGGCATAAGACTGGCAGAAAGTTTCAGCAACGAAACGTGCGTATACGTTTTCAGTAAAGAAACGTATGAATAAGTATCGATGCCATCACATCAAGCATGGATAAGAAAGCGACCTTGTTAGCACGTCAGAATATGGGCACGGACACACGCGGAAGATTCGATTCGCCCGACACGATTTGATGTATCTCCTACTCTTTTTGTGTAGCTAATGTTCGCCGCAAAAAAAAAATCGACTGAACTGCCTCGCCTGAATGTCAGACTGTTGTTCCTGTGTACACCTTCTTGCACCATGATGGTCACTGATGGTAATCAGGCAGAAAAGTCATTTCTTGAGGGACCATCTTTGCCATTCCCTGCCTGCCCAACGGGCTTGATGAATCAATGATGTGCTCCGATGCCAAGTCCGTTTCTTTGGTCTACCCTCCCCCCCCCCCCTCCCCCATTCTTCTCCTGCGGCTTCTCCTTCTCCACCTCTCTGCTTTTTTTCCGTTTGTCGCCCGTATGGTCATGTCGTCACTTCCTACTCAGTTTGTCATCCATTTTCGTGACGTTCTTCTCAAAAATCTGTTTTGAACCGCACGTTTAGGCCACACTGATAACTTTTTATGTCGTGTGTACATTGTTCATGTTTATTTCAAATGACAACGTGTTTTGTTTCCCTCCCGGGGTTCCATGCAACACAAAAAAACATACCTGTTACATTAACATGAACACAATCTTCTTCTTGCTTGCATTCAATATTTGTTAGATCATCATGTTCATTTTATGGCCATTAAGGACCTTAAAGGTATTGACAGACATATAGCTAGATAGCTAGATAGCTAGCTAGCTAGCTAGACAGACAGACAGAGAGACAGGCAGGCAGGCTGGCAGA
>JADBJO010000718.1:477500-495000 GCA_016801955.1 Conus betulinus | reverse complement strand
GGAGCGTCCTGCGCGTGCCTGTACCCATCGTCAACACAGCGCAGGCCTCCAAGGGTGGTACAGGACTGCTCTAAAGGCAGGTGAAGACAGTGCTTCTCTGGGTCCTCCCCAGCACCTCGGGTGTTTTTCTTTTTCTTCTTTGCCTTAACTAGGCTGACCCTGGAGAAAGGTCCAGTGACGGTGAGGAAAGACCCTGACCACAGGGAAAGTCCTGTTGACAGTGGGAAAGACTACAACTTTGGATTCTCTCTTGAGGGCACATAAGACCGTATGGCGAAAAGCTTGGCTGTGTCTGGAGTGGCACTGTCTTCATCTGTCCGTGGGCAGGGGTGGTTGGGTCTGTGGGGTGTGCTCGACAGCTGGAGGGTGGTGTTTTTTGCCGGTGGGCTTTGCAGTCATGAAATACGGGCTGGTACACCCATGGGGACGCTACTTTAAGGCTGTTATGAGTTGCATCCTGTAGTCTGATTTACCTCTGTTCTGGAGCAGTTATGTCCCTTGATATCTTAATGGAGCGTCCTGCGCGTGCCTGTACCCGAGTGTGGCTGGAGAGACCGATTCTCGAGGCACACACCCGTGGGCAGTAGGGGCAATTGAACGTGGCTAATGTGGGAAGGGAGGACACCAAGGCCTTGCGTTTTTCTCTTGCAGTAGTCATGTGGTTGCGGCGGTTGTCTTCAAATTCTTCCTGGGCCTTCCTGGTTAGACTTCGCCATACTGCTCTGTCTTGGGCACAAACCTCTAGGTCTTTTGCAGGTGTGTAGCTGTGCTTCAGATTGTCTTTTACACAGTCTTTGAAGCGCTTTCTGGGGCGGCCTCTGGGTCTCTGGCCCTGAGTTCTCCGTAGAGCAACTGCCGAGGCAGTCTGTGAGGCTCCATACGGATGACATGTCCAGTCCAGCGAAGCTGGGCCTTCAGTATCATGGCTAACGCACTGATCATTGCCAGTGATTGATGCATTCCAATGGCCCTGTAGTGTAGCACTTAACAATATTCCTTTAAGGCCCACTGTTACGCTGTACAACACACCACCATGGTCCTGTGTTTTGCACTGTACAATACACTCAAATGACTCTGCAGTCTTGCACTGTACAATACACTCAAATGACCCCGTAGTTTTGAATGTACAATACACTCAAATGACCCTGTAGTTTTGCATTGTACAATACACTCAAATGACCCTGTAGTCTTGCATTGTACAACACAATCAAATGACTCTGCACTCTTGCACTGTACAGTACACTCAAATGACCCTGTAGTCTTGCACTGTACAGTGCACTCAATGACCCTGTTGTGTCTTGCATTGTACAACACACTCAAATGACCCTGTAGTCTTGCACTGTAAAATACACTCAAATGACCCGATAGTCTTGCACGGTACAATACACTCAAATGACTCTGCAGTCTTGAACTGTAAAATACACTCAAATGACCCTGTAGTCTCGCACTGTACAATATGTTCAAGGGCCCTGAACTGCAGCACTGTGTAATGCACTCCGATAAAGCTTAAATGCTGTACTGTACAATGCACTCTAATGGCACTTTACTGCAAGACAGCGACCATTGACTCAATAGCTTTGTGTTATATAGCAGTGTACAATGCACTCCAATGTCCCCGTTGTGTTGATTTGGACAATAGATTTAATTGCCCCGTAGGATTGCAGCGTACAGTACACTTGTGTGTCCCTGTGACCACCAAACTTAACTGTCTTACTGAAGCAAGTGAATAAAAGATACAAGATAGAACAATACTATGCAAATGTTATTGATAGAAGATAGAACAATACTGTGCAAATATCATTGATACAAGATACAACGATACTATGCAAATATTATTGAGAAAGTGTCTAAGTTTACTACAGAATGGAACTTTTCACACATCTACCCTTGTCATTGTATAATAGATATATACATGTCCAATCATCTATCGTAAGACTAAGTCGAAATGTTTTATGCTCCTTGCCCATTGGCATATACTTTTTCGCCACCTTTTTTTCAAACTTGACAGTCATGGGGTTCATTGTCATTGTTGTGGGTATTATTTTTTTTTGTGTTATTATTATGATGCTGTTCTTATCATCTTTAGTATTATCATTATTATTATAATCATCATAATAGTATTATTATTCTTTTTCTTCTTGTTGTTATTATTATCATTTTTTGTTGTTGTTGTTGTTGTTGTTGTTGTTCTTCTTCTTCTTCTTCTTCTTCTTCTTCTTCTTCTTCTTCTTCTTTATTATTATTATTATTATTATTATTAATATTAATGTTCTTGTTGTTGTTGTATTATCATTATTTTTATTATCATTATTATTATTGTTGGTTATTACTGTTTTTGCTGTTCCTGTTATTTTCAGGTTATGATCATCTCACTTTCTCCCCCCCTTCCCCATGTGCTTCCTTCCCCTTTCTTTCCTCACCCACTCTCTCTTCCCCTCTCCCTGTTTTCTTCCTTTTTCTTCTCCATTCATGTGCTTGTCTTCTAAGTTACTTTTCAAACAATGCAATGACATGTTTATTACCAGCAAAAAAGAAAAACTCAGTGGCCCTGTAGGATTGCAGCGTACAGAAATACACTTTAGTGTTCCTGTGGCGATGACATTGTCAGTCCTTTTGCAGGATTATTGGGGATGGTGGATGTTTACGATGAGAAAGACTTGTGTAACGCCCGTGGTCTCAACGACTTCTCGCTATCCTTGCCTCTTCAAAGAATGGATCTGCTCTACTTGGTGATACTGATGGGTAATGTACACTGGCTGTGGAAGGAAGGAATAATTGAGAACGGTCATTTGCCTTGTGATGCAGGTTTCGTGCTCATGACAAGACGATAGAACTGTCTGTCTTCATTTTGTTTGTTGTTGTTGTTGTTGTTGCTGTTGTTGTTGTTGTTTTTTTTGTTGTTGTTGTTGTTGTTCTGTATGTGTATCTTTCTGGCTACCTGTACTTCTTTCTTTCATTCTGTGTAATTTATAGTCTCTCTCTGTCTCTGTTTCTCTCTGTCCCTCTCTGTCTCTGCCTGTATGTCTGTTTGTTTGTCTGTCTGTCTGTCTCTGTCTGTCTGTCTCTCTCTCTCTCTCTCTCTCTCTCTCTCTCTCTCTCTCTCTCCATTTGTCCGTCTAAGAACGGTATGGTTGGTTAGAGCTATAGATAGTGGACCGCGCAGTGTGACCATTGATGTGAAGCAGGTTTATGGTTTCACTCATCCACCTTTCCCAGCTTTCTGTTTGCCATCCTGTTCTTTCTTGCCCTCAAGCAGGCAGACCCTTGAATATCATGCCCTTAGACCTCCTAGTCGCTTCGTCCATCTGCAAAAACGTCTTCGCTCTTGTCACTGTGCGTTACGGCGATCAGATAATCATGCAAGGGCTCGCTGGCTGATGTCATAGCGAGTATCTGATGGTTGGGCCTCATCATGAGAGTACGGAAGCACACACGCACGCACACACACCACACACCCACACACACACACACACACACACCACACACACACACACACTCACACACAACACACACACACACACACACACACACACACACACACACACACACACACATACACACGCGCGCACACACACACATACTCTCTCTCTCTCCTTCTCACTCACTCACTCACTCTCTCTCTCTCTCACACACACACACACACACACACACACACACACACACACACACACACACACACACACATACACACTCACTCACTCACTCACTCACTCACTCACTCACTCACTCACGCACACACACACACACACACACACCACACACACACACACACACACACACACACACACACACAGAGAGAGAGAGAGAGAGAGAGAGAGAGAGAGAGAGAGAGGAGAGAGAGAGAGAGAGAGAGAGAGAAGCGTAGTACTGTGTAGTGTTCAAGCTTGCGGCATTCCATTTAATCGGCGAAGTTGCGCGTCTTTTTTTTTCCTTTGGTGACGAGGATGTGTTTCTAAGTACTGCGACCAAGGTCAGCAATGTGATTCCATTTATCCTCTAAAATGATTGATTATGTCAACCCACCGGCATCACGAATCAGCCCATCTGTCCGCAATAGCAAAGCAGACCATCAGTCAGAGAACAGACCATGGTAGTTCTCTGTCTGTCCGTCTGTCTGTCTGTCTGTCTGTCTGTCTGTCTGTCTGTCTCTCTCTCTCTCTCTCTCTCTCTCTCTCTCTCTCTCTCTCTTAATTAGTTATATGCATATGTTTGTGTTAGTGTGTTAGTTCGTGTGTGTGTGTGTGTGTGTGTGTGTGTGTGTGTGTGTGTGTGTGTGTGTGTGTGTGTGTGTGTGTGTGTGTGTGTGTGCGCGCGTGCGTGCGTGCGTGCGTACGTGTGTGTGTGTGTGTGTGTGTGTGTGTGTGTGTGTGATCTTATCCGCGTGTATGCCTGCGTACGTGCATGCGTGTGTGCGTGCGTGTATGTGTGTCTGTCTATCTGCCTTGTCTGTCTGTGTGTGGATGAACATGTGTGTGTGAGAGAGACAGTGTTTGTGTGTGTGTGTGTGTGTGGAAAGGGGGGGGGAGGGGGGCTCCCGCGCGCATGTGTGTGTGTGTGTGTGTGTGTGTGTGTGTGTGTGTGTGTGTGTGTGTGTGTGTGTGTGTGTGTGTGTGTACAGGTTTGTGCATGTGTATTTGTGCACGTCTTTGCGTGTGTTTGTGTGCGCAAGCTTGTGTGTGTGTGTGTGTGTGTGTGTGTGTGTGTGTGTGTGTGTGTGTGTGTGTGTGTGTGTGTGTGTGTATTTATTTATTTATATATATATACATATATATATATTATATATATATATACATATATATGTGTGTGTGTGTGTGTGTGTGTGTGTGTGTGTGTGTGTGTGTGTGTGTGTGTGTGTGTGCGCGCCAAGAACAGTAAAAGTAGTCCTTGGAGCCAAATGCTGCATGAGCTGCCTCATGCCCCTGCTGCCCTGTTGGTACCTGGTGCTGCTGGAAAGGAGCAGGGGAAACAACTGTTCCTTGCCATTGGGTACCCTGCTTTTTCTTCCTCGTCCTGCGTGATGCCAACCGCGCTGCTGGTCCCTGGATGGACTGCTGAATGCCAGGATTCGCAATACTGACGTTCTCTTGTGGACCTACACACTCCTGTGTACACAGGTTTGTCTCGGAATTTATGTGGTTTTCACAGGTCGATGCCCTAATGTTATGTATCTCAAGTCGAAATCAGTCACAGTTGTTTTAAAACATCAGGAAACCGAATTTTCTTTTAAAAAAGACAAAAAAAATTTGAAAAATCTGTCTTCCAAAAAATCTTAGATTAGATCATCTGGTGGAAGATTTCTGAACAGACTGCCGTAAAGTGTTAATGTTTGGCATTACATAAGTCCGTTAGGACTATAACAACACATTCTGTTGTGAGTGAGTTGTGCACAACATGGAGCGCTCCACGTAGCTTCCTCTCCTTTTAAAATATAGGAGTAACTATAAACAGAGTGGCCTGTATGCTATCAGCGCAAAACTATCTTTTTCACGGCCACCAGTGGCAGAAGTTGAAACCCTTCAACATTTGGAAAGATTTGCGTGTGTGATCCATCTGGGTGTTCCAGTCCCTTGAGAGAGGTTTTGGATGTAAATCTACCTTTCGGGAGTTTGCACAGTTCTTTCTTTGTAGCGTTTTTGGTGATGTGACTGTCCATCGCACTGCCGACATGACTGGGAACCCAGTCAAAAAAAACTATGATGTAAACATCAGGTAACAGAGAGGTACACAAAAGAGAGAGAGAGAGAGAGAGAGAAAGAGAGAGAAAGAGATGGGAGAGTTTAGGGTGCTTAGGGTTAAGTTGTTACCAGCGATGGTCTTCAAAGCAATACAGGAGTCAGAGAAAATAAAAACTTTTTATTGTTTAGATGCAGAGACCAATTGGAGCGACGGGACCAATGCTGTGAAGTCATCATTTTCGAAGGAACTTTCTGGGGGGAATGCGTTTCAAACAATTTTTGATTCAGAGAGAATAGTTGAGCAGTAAGAAACAGAAGCACTACCTCCGAATTGGAATTATCTGTTAATATTTCAAAGGATGGAAGTTCAACAGAAAATGCCTTGTGCGCCAGGCTTTACGTCTTCATAAACAAAGGTTGAACAGTCTCTTTGGTCTGAATTGAAGTCTAGTAGATATACGAGGACTTCGCTTATTTTGGAGCTGCCCCTAGAAGAGGTGCACAGATATCTTTTCTGTTTGCTGACGTCACCGCTAGGAGCAGGCCTGCTGGACAGTTGGTCATCCGCTAAGCTGCGGAGATTCTCGTTCCAGTGCTGGGCCAGCAGCTGTGGACGATAGGATCCCAAGGTTTTTCTTTGGGGACAGTCAGTAAGACTTGATTCAGGATCTCAGAGTAAGAGAGATAAATCTTTCCCTCTCCTGCATTTTACTCTCTGTCAGGGACTGTTTTCACTCTGTTGGCCATGATAGATCTTCGAATTTTAGGGGCTTTGATCTCTCTTTTTAGTGGATTAAGCTCATCATTATGTTTTTTTAATATCTGTCTGCTTGACAGGTTGTCAGGAGAATATGACAGCCGATGAAACATATGTGGAAGAGGTGGTTAGTCATCTGAAAGGAGACGAGATTTCTCAACACATGCAGTGTGTGACATAATGCAGTTTGGATCACACATCCCAGTCTCTCAGCTCTAGGAGGTCTTCAGCCTTAAATCCTGATTTGTGACGTTGCACTGCTCTCCATAGGCACCACACGTGTGGGCTCAAGACATATGCGAGAGAGCATCCTGAATGTCAGCTTTGCTTTGTTTTTTGGCGTGGATGGTGAGGGAAATCATCAGGCCGTTAACGAACTTGGCATCAGTGTCAAGACAGGAAGGCGATGAGAGCCCCGAGACAACGTCATCTATAATGCAAGACCGCGTGTAGAAGGAAATGGGGTTGGCGTTAACCCGCGACGATCTGTGCTTCCATTGCGTGATAATCCTCTGCAATGTTGCCATCAGAGTCGTGTGTATTCACCGTGTTGGCAAGGAACAAAGTCAGCCAGACAGGTGTAGGGGAGGGAGTGGAAAGAAAAGCAGGGAGTGAGGGGTGGGGTGGGGGGTGAAGATGCCTTTGGAAAATGCCTTAAAACAGAGAAAATTCAGGAGCAGGAGTGTGTGTGTGTGTGTGTGTGTGTGTGTGTGTGTGTGTGTGTGTGTGTGTGAGTGTGTGTGGTGTGTGTGTGTGTGTGTGTGTGTGTGTGTGTGACGAGTGTGTGTGAGTGAGTGAGAGAGAGAGAGAGAGAGAGAGAGAGAGAGAGAGAGAGAGAGAGAGACCGACAGAGAGAGAGAGACAGAGAGAGAGAGAGAGAGAGAGAGAGAGAGAGAGAGAGAAGAGAGAGAGAGAGAGAGAGAGAGAGAGAGAGAGAGAGAGAGGTCTGCCAGTAACTGGTCATATCGAGACATTAGGCCATACGATTACCAGCTCACCATTGACAAAAGAAGAAAGATGATACGGCGTAAGCACGTCTCAACAACAGCCAGCCTATCTTTCAAAAAATCCTGCAAGACACAGTGCCAGGCAGACAAAGACGACAGAGACAGTAGAGGAGGTGGGACGACAGCATCAGGGAGTGGAGTCAGGCCTGTCCTTATGCACCAGCTCTCAGAAGGCCCAGAGAGAACTGCAAGACATAGGGAAAATGCCATGTGGAAGTCAGCAGTGCTATCTCCACAATCCATACCCGGGGTGGCTAGAGAGGGGAGGGCTGAAGATAGAAGCACACACACACACACACACACACACACACACACACACACACACACACACACACACACACACACACACACAGAGAGAGAGAGAGAGAGAGAGAGAGAGAGAGAGAGAGAGAGTATACAAGCCCTGTTAACATATCACCATTTGATGACCAGGTGCTGATGTGTCATAGTCTTTTTCCAGGTGTTCCTGCTGTACTTTCTGGCTGCTCTGGAAATACTTTGCATGGAACGGATCACCAGTTACCCCATGGGCCATCCGAGAAATCAATGGACCTTTTACCCGTTGAAGTAGGTTGTTACAGACTAAGCATGCCAATGTATGTGAATGTGAGAGTGCATGCGTGCGTGTGTCTGTCTGCACGCCATTGCCTTTGCATGTTCCTATGTGTATGCATGAAAGGAGAAGCATAGCTCGTGCTTGATTAAGAGAAGGGGGGGGGGGGGGGGGGGGGGGGGGGGACACGATAAACAAATAAATCTAATAATAGATCTAATATATATTAAGGCATGCAGGAATGATTTGCAGAAGAATAAAAAAAAAAAGTTATATACATCTATGTGGGCCTATAGCTGATTTTAACTCATATTATTGTTAAATTTGTCAGTGTACTAGGCTGTATATCACGCCTACGTTGACATGTTGGAAGTCTCAACACCTGATGGCTGCAGAGGCAGTGAACTTCTACAAATTCACTGCATCTTGAGCACAGCGTCATCAAAGGAAAAAGTCATAGTCCTCTCCTGTCCCTTTAACATAACCTGAACTGAATCGGGTACTCATATACTTCTCGGTGGAAAGAAAAAGTTTTCAAGCCGTGAAAAATCCGATTCCAATATTAGTTGTGTGTATATTTGATACGACGCAAACCATCATGCAGGACACGGTGCCTGGAGAACAAAGAAGACGGAGACACTAGCCACCCTGGTTAGCGTCGCGGACTCCCGCCTGGTAGGCCACAGGTTTGATTTCCGTCACAGACGTGTGTGGGTTTTTTGTGCCCCGTCCGGCTTCCACTGAGATTGAGTTTGCTGTGGGCTCTCTTGGGAAGATTGGGACCGCACAGTCGAGTTTCATCCACTTAATGAATGCGTCACTGAGAGTGAGGCTCAAATTTCCTGACCAACACTGCAGGTGTCTGTTTCTCTCGGGCCCGGCCGGCTGACGTTGGGATATACTATGAAAGTAAGCATAGAGTACAGCCCTATCTGGCAGTCTTAGACCGGAACGGAACTCCGCATGTAATATTCCTATACCGACGACTTGCACACGTGACCATAGACGTGAGAGAAAAAATCCGAATTGGGGTTACCATTTAGACAGGGTATGAAGGGATTATAGAATTTGAGACCAATCTGAACGAAGATCAATAGGATCAGAATAACGAAGATTGATACTATAAGGATCACAATGACAAAAGAGTGGTACTACAAGGATCACAATGACGAAGACTGATACTATAAGGATCACAGTGACGAAGATTGGTACTATAAGGATCACTGTGATGAAGATTGATACTATAAGGATCACAGTGACAAAGACTGGTAGTATAAGGATCACAGTGACGAAGATTGATACTAAGGTACAGTATAAGGATACCTCAGTGTACGAAGACTGGTACTATAAGGATCACAGTGACGAAGATTGGTACTGTAAGATCACAGTGACGAAGATTGGTACTGTAAGGATCACAGTGACGAAGACTGGTACTGTAAGGATCGCAGTGAAGATTGATACTGTAAGGATCACAGTCACGAAGATCAATACTGTAAGGATCACAATCATGAAGATTGATACGGTAAGGATCACAGTCACGAAGATTGATACTGTAAGGATCACAATCATGAAGATTGATACCGTAAGGATCACAATCACGAAGATTTGATACTGTAAGGACCAGAACGACGAAAGTTGGTGCTACAATGATGAGAATGACGAAGATTGATGCTGTGGAGTTTGAGACTGGGATTCTTGTTTTCAGAGCTGTGCTGACACACGATCGGGCGAGTGTTCTTGTGGTTCGTCTGGGCGGGCTGACCATTGGCTTGTTCGTGGGCACTTTGATCTTCTTTGACAGACCAGGACTGATGGATGCCATCATCATTGTGTCCTTCCATCGTATGAACGTGCAGATATTTAGCAAAGGTCTGGTCTGGTCTGTCTGCCTATATGTCTGTCTGCCTGTCTGTCTGTCTGTCTGTCTGTCTGTCTGACTGTCAATTTTGTCTGTCTGATTGTCAGTCTGTTGATCTGTCTGTCTGTCTTGCATGCCTGTCTATCTGTCTGTCTGCCTGCCTGCCTGCCTGCCTGTCTCTCTCTCTCTCTCTCTCTCTCTCTCTCTCTCTCTCTCTCTCTCTCTCTCTCTCTCTCTCTCTCTCTCTCTCTCTTTTTTGCCTGTGCACCTTGTGTTCTTACGTGGATACGTGTGGGTGTGTGTGGATGTGTGTGCATGCATGTATGCATGCGTTTGTATATGTACTTGTGTCTGTGAGTGTGTGTGTGTGTGTGTGTGCGCGCGTGCGTGCGTGCGTGCGTGCGTGCGTTTTTGTGTGTGTGTGTGTATGTGTGTATGTGTGTGTGTGTGTGTGTGTGTGTGTGTGTGTGTGTGTGCGTGCGTGCGTGTGTGTGTGTGTGTGTGTGTGTGTGTGTGTGTGTGTGTGTGTGTGTGTGTGTGTGTGTGTGTGTGTGTGTTCGCACGTAAACAGTTAGAAGTGGTTCATGGAGATATTCCCCATCTGCACATTAGTTTTATGCATTTCAATCTTTTTTTTTTTTAATATTCAGGATCATCGCTCTGATGTGATTGAAAAATCCACTGCATTCTCCCGGAGATGACTATCGCGATCATCAGGGCTGTGTACCGAGTAGTAATATATGATATATATATATATATATATATATATATATATATATATATATATATATATATATATATATATATCCAACTAAATTTGACATGGATTTTTTTTGCAGTTTCGCAAAAAAAGAAATGTGATGCTGAACAATTAAGTAGTGGGGGAAAACAAGTGCAGGTTTACAATGTGACTCCACTGAGATAACCAAATATACTGGAGACAGAGAGAAGGTTCGTGGTGCACATGTCTGTCGCAGGAAGGTATATTTTTATCTCAAGCACGCTGAGCAAAGTGTGCTTACCTGCAAAAGACAGGTGTGTACAGACAGTGACGTGAAATTCACGCAGGCCTAACAATATACAAAAAACAACAAACAAACAAAAAAACTGAAGCACTTCAGATAGATTTTATATTGACATACACATCCAAAGTGCTCATCCATGTTCTTTCTTTGAAACGGAAGAATCACTGCTGATGAAAAACGTAACCCCCACCTTTTGGAAACAGATGAATATGTTTAAAAAGAAAGAAAGAAATGCAGAGAACACCTCTAACCCCCCCAACCCCCCCCCCCCCCCCCCCCCCCCCCCCCCCCCCCCCCCCCCCCGCCACGCCCACGCACCTTCACCCCCTATTCAAAAAGGCTGAAAAATATCTTTGTGGCATAAAAAAATCTAATGTCTAGAATAGCGGTATGACACAGAAATGGTTGTCATTTTAAATATTAAATATTCATAACCTCTTCGTCAGTGTTGGAAATTTTAGACTCTCTAAACAGTTGTATTTTAATGAGCGTTTAGTGTTTGAGTGGCAGACAATGGTTATGTGTGCATCAAAACAAAAACTTGAAAGAGAAAGGGGAAAATGCGTGTGTGTGTGTGTGTGTGTGTGCGTGTGCGCGCGCATGCGTGTTGTGAAGTAGAAGAGAGAGAGAGAGAGAGAGAAGAAAAGCGCGACAGGACATAAGCCAAAGGTAACTGGACAGTTACAGAATAAAAAACACTTTGCAAGAGACTCTCCAAGAAAAAAAAACTATACAGGTCTTCAAAACAAAGCAGTTAGACTTTGTAAACTGTCCAATGTCATTGTCTTATGCTGTCAAAATCTGATTTTCTCTTAGTGCATTAACTTCTCCGATGTCATCATTTTTATTCTCTAAGGATCAGGCATGTTTCCCTACGTTGTGACGGCTTTCACTCCGTTGCCATGCCACGTACCCTGGCCAAAGGCCACTCTTTGCGCTGTTCTTCACCGCTGGAAGATTCTGACGTCAGATGGTGGACATGACGTCACGCGACCGTCTCTTATATTGCTTACGAAAGAAACAAGCCAACCCAGATCGCGTGAGGGTTGTTGATTGTGTGTTCTTGGATATATTTGTGTGTTTGATTTTCTTTGTTCCCACAGAGGCTTTTTATTTTTTTAGCTAGAGAGATAGTAGGCATTTCACACACACACGAGCGCCACCCAAACAGTGAGATAGATAAGTAGATGGATTGATTAATTAATTGATATGGATTAAAAAAGAGAGAGAGACAATGTGTGCATGCGTAAGTATACATACATTATACACATCTTTCTCAATAGAAAAAGAGATATGTGTGTGCGCACGCGCATGTATTCAATGCATTCTTATATATATATATATATATATATATATATCTCATATATATATATATATATAATACTGAATAATCAAGTAGTCGGGGGGAAAACAAGTGCAGACTAACAATTCTTTATCATTATAGAAACGATTTCGTGAAAATTTGATATTTTAAAGAAAAGGGTTGAAAATAAAGAAATTGATAAAATGTGTATTATAAATATGAAAACCCCTTTCACTAGCTGCATGAAGGAACCATCGCAATCCCTCTCGTAAACAGATCGATATGTACGGCCCAGGTTTAAGGCCTTTTATATGCATTGCCTGGTTCTAGGCCTTTTATCCGTTGGTTCGGACTTATCAAGAAGACACGCCTGTTCGCACTTTCCCCCCTTTGCGTCAAATAGAGACACACCACAGTCCGTAATTCTGTGGTGTTTGCACCATCAAGGTTTCAAAAAAGAATCCAACAGCACCCCCAAAGCAGCCAGCGAAGATAGTAGAATAAAACAAAACGAAAGTGTGTGGAGGATAAAAGTTGCTGAAAAACTAGAAACATTATGCAAACAGTATAAAATGTAGGGGACAATCTTTGAGCCTATGCTTGAGGATCCATTTAAGGATGCAAGGGAGATCAGAAGATTTGGAACAGTCTGAGTGGGTCAGCTCTGCTCTTCAATTACCCAAGCGTTGTCAGCGGCAAAGAATTGTGCATAACAACCTTTACTTGGATCTCCGAAAGAGATGCAATCGCCCACTGATT
The DNA here is from genome assembly GCA_016801955.1 of Conus betulinus. Taxonomy (NCBI): domain Eukaryota; kingdom Metazoa; phylum Mollusca; class Gastropoda; order Neogastropoda; family Conidae; genus Conus; species Conus betulinus. The sequence goes on along the minus strand of JADBJO010000718.1, from coordinate 482,063 downwards.
GACCAAAAACAATGTAATGCTGAACAATTAAGTAGTTGGGGGAAAACAAGTGCAGGTTAACAATTCTTCCATCATTATAGGAATGACTTGGCAAAGATTTGAAATTTTTAAAAGGGTTGAAGATGAAGAAATTGGTAAAATGTATATTATAAATATGAAAACCTTCACTAGCTGCATGCGGGAACCATAGCAATCCCTCTCGAAGGCAGATCTATATGTATCGCCTGCTCCTAGGCCTTTCGTCCGCTGAATCGGATTCATCAAGGAGACACGGCTAATTGTGTGTGTGTGTGTGTGTGTGTGTGTGTGTGTGTGTGTGTGTAAGCTTACATACATACATACATAAATACATATTGTTTATGATTATATATATATATATATATATATATATATATATATATATATATAAAGAGAGAGAGAGAGAGAGAGAAGGGGAGATAGAGATGTATGTGTGTGTGTGTGTGTGTGTGTGTGTGTGTGTATGCCCGCGCACGCGCACGCACGCTCGTGTGTGTGATAGGAAGTTCATTTTTTCGAAACCAAACATAGATTTCACATGATAACATCAAAAGATGCTTTATAAATGCGATGGATATAAAACAAACATTGACTACATTTAACCACCAAAGCGTGTACATATGATGCAACTAAATTCTCGCACATACTCAGCTATAGCCTCCCCCCCCCCCCCCCCCCCCCCCCCTTCCCCCCCGCCCACCCTTTCTTTCCTCTTAATTTCCCTTCCACAGAATGTCTGCATGTGGCTTTCAGTCGAACGGCTCTGACTTTACCCAGGAGGCTCCCCTCCCGCAGTTGATCCCGCCCAGCCGTAATACATTCAGACATCACGCCGCCGCCGTCTTCATGGTGACGTTCATTCTGTGGCAGATATTTGTGCCTCACTCTCATCTCACCATAAAGGTAAGACCGTACAAAAATGGTCACGAACATGATGTACCGGGAATAATTTCATTAAATTCAATGATACTAAACGATGCGCTAAAGCATATCTGATCTGCTGGGATATTTTAGAAATGTGTGAAAATCGAAAACTTGGTGAAGAAGAGATGTTATTCCACAGATTTTATGTTACATTATTACATCATGAAAGGACGTACAGAGGTCAGCTTTGTTAAGTAATCTCGCCATCATCATCATCAGCAGCAGCAGCAGTAGCAGCAGTACAGCGGTAGTAATATCATTATTTCATAAAGTGTCTCACATTCTGTGCTGTTCCCTTCGTTGTTAGAGATGTCATCTCTCTGTCCATTCCCCGCTCCTTGGTATAGATGATTTTCCTTGCCAAGGCCCCAGTCGTTGCTATAGATACTCTCCCCTTGCCCACGCCCCAGTCGTTGCAATAGATACTCTCCCATGCCCACGCCCCCAGTCGTTGCTATAGATATTCTCCCCTTGCCCACGCCCCCCCAGTCGTTGCTATAGATACTCTCCCTTGCCCACGCCCCAGTCCATGCAATAGATACTCTCCCATTGCCCACGCCCCCAGTCGTTGCTATGGATATTCTCCCCTTGCCCACGCCCCAGTCGTTGCTATGGATACTCTCCTTGCTCATGCCCGAGTCGTTACATAAACCCTCTCCTTGTCCATGACCATGGTTGGTAGGTTTCAAAGCCATCGATGTTAGCAAGTTCTAGTGGTCTGTCTTTGAGACGTGGTGGTGGAGGGGGGGGGGGGGGGGGAGGCCGTTCTCTCTCAACCTGGCTTCGCAACTATACATTTGTTGTATTCAGGAAAGGGGTTGGTAGATGGTGCCCCTGCGCATATTGGATCAGAAGAGGCAAAGCGGCACACAACTGGAGAGAATTCGTATCTTGTGGGTTGTCTCATAACGACTTCAGATCAACATACTCACTGTGGACAGTCAGTGCAAGGTTTATATCAGAACGGACCTGAGTGTAGCTGTGCATATACTGGGAAGCAGGAATGAGCTATAGCGTCACCGTGTCTGTCGAGAAGATGAGACCAAAATAAAAGAAACGTAGTTATAGGCAGAGATCTACGCTCTCTACAAACGTGGGCGTCACTACGCACAATATATCTATTATTTTGCCTCACACACACACACACACACACACACACACACCACACACACACACAGGAAGAGCTAGAGAGAGAGAGAGAGAGAGAGAGAGAGAGAGAGGAGAGAGAGCTTCCCATTAGCCGAATTTCAACACACACACACACACACACACACACACACACACACACACACACACACACACACACACACACACACACACACACACACACACACACACAATCTCTCTCTCTCTATCTCTATATATATATATATATATATATATATAAATATATATATTATCGATGAAAGTACAGTCTTCACTCGGTGAAAATCCACACGGCAAAAATCCACTCGGCGAAAGTGCGCGCCACCTATAATAATCATTTTGTTATCCCTGCAGCATGCAATCTCTGTTGTAATGAGACAATAACAGATATTAAGTCATGAAATGTCGTCTATAAGATTTCCTGTTGTTTAACATTTTAGATTTTCTCGTTTCTCCTGTTCTTCACTTTCTCCACTAGTTGCCTGTTTCCCATTGAGTAGACCGTAAGCTGTCTACCCTGACTTCCTCTGCTTTCAGTGGTTTTGAACCAGAATAACTCTGTGAACTCCAGGTCTGTATACCCAGTCTATACAGCATCTCGACAGCTCCACGGTTATTCTGATTCTCAATTTTCCAGGATACCTCATACCGGAAGTAAGACTTCCAGACAAAGGATTTTTTGTGTTTTTTTTTTTTTTCTTTTCAAGCCTCAACATCATGAAACAGATTTTCTGACATCCTCCGACTCCTCGCATCTTTTAAATCTGGCCTTAAAATTCATTTTTTCTCTCTACAGAAGGTCTGGTTGTGGCATGCCCGTCTAAACGTTGTGTAATTTTGCAGGTGTGTCATGTGTAAATGTGCCTGTGTGTACGCATACGTAAATTAAAGAAATATGTATCCACATATTCTTTTTATGTTTAGTTCGATAGGTGCATGTTGGTATGTGTATGTGTAATATTGACGTTATGTTATGAAGAAAGGTTAAGTATTTAGTATGAACGTACCATTTTTTTTAAGCACCAACAGTACAGCACAGCAAATGGACACATGGTCTACACGGCATCTCTTTGGACATGATGGAACTCTCACAGAGCATTCAACGTCCGAAAACCGCTCACATGAACAAAGAGACTTGCCAACAAGAGGACATACTGCCTGTGGTAGGTAGAGCCAACTTGCACTTCGAGGGTTTGTTAACATGTCGAATTGTGAATCGAGGTCTGAAAGTAATCAATTCTTTTCAAAAGTTGAGCAAATCTTAGTTTTAAAACTAAACTAATTCACTAAAGTATATTCACTAAATTTTATTACACCAAATGTAAAGAAGATCTAAGTGGCTGATTATTTTGTTGGGATTAAAGAGATTCTGGTGAAAAAAGACGACCGGTACGCTGACCACCTACCAAACACCGAGCTAAGATAATCACTAGGCGGATGCTAACACGTGGAACATCTAATTCCATCGTGATGCCAGGTGTGTAGCTCAAAAAGGACGAAGACGGATTTCTCTTCACCACCATCTATTGCTCTGTCGGGTATAAACATAAACCAGTGAAATCAACAGTCTTCAAATACATCTGGCCATTGCTTTCAACTTTTTGAATATCGTGTGCGTCTCCTTGTTGCCACATTTCGCTCCAAGGGCCAACAGGCTGAGTCGCACTTTATTTTTATTTTTATTTTTATTTTTTTCACTTTTTAACATGCGCGCTGGTGACCTACTCGTTTTGTGAGTGAACCAGTACTTTAGGAAGAAGAAGAAGAAGAAAAAAAGAAGACATGACCTTCTCCTTAGCTGACGTCACATTTCAGGCCTTTGCACTCACCTGTGACCCCATCTTTGTGCCTGCTTGAATGAAGCGCCCAAAATTCGTTTGACTTTAATCTGTCTGCTTGGAACCACATGGCCTTGATGGCCATATGAAATAAAATGAGGAGAATTAACTGTCAGACACAATACAAATCCTCAAAACAATCTAATTTCGCCAGTCTATAAATACTCGACTCCTTAACCAGGCCTTGTCGAATTAATTTTTGGTGTGTAGCCTGTATTTGAGTCATTCAGAAAACTGTCGTCTGCTGTGTCAGTCCTTGTCCTTAACTTTCTTTTGTGCGGCATTCTTGAGTGCATTTCTCTTCTGGTACCGCCCCACTCCCCCCCCCCCCCCCCCCCCCCCCAAAAAAAAAAAAAAGGGGGGGGGGGGGGAGGGACAAAAGCTAAGAATAAAAGAAACGAAAATGAAATAAAAGAAAGAAAATAGAAAAAGAATGAAAGAAGTCTGGTGTCGGCGGTAAAAGTTAGGGCCGGTCCAGCTGCCGGAATCAAGCAGCGTAAGTTTGTCGCGGTGGTAGACTCACCAAGCATGTGTCTCGCCCGTGACTCCACGTCCACAAGCATTCTGCTGGGTACGGTTACCGTTAGTGTGGTGAATTCCCGGACAGACTACGTTAAAGGCTGGACTGGACACTGAG
>JADBJO010000718.1:465000-472500 GCA_016801955.1 Conus betulinus | reverse complement strand
TTCAATGGAAAACCATCCTCATTTTGATGAATCCTGTACGTTAAGCAGATTTCGGTCCACCTTTTCTGGTTTTTCTTTTTTTTTTTTTTTTTTTTTTTTGGAAGAGTTCAGGGCAATATCAAGTCCACCTTTTTATGATATCTTCTCTCTGTGAAGGACACTTGAGTTGCTGTCATTGTTCTGAATTGTGCTGACCTTGCTCTCCATTAGTGTATACAGTAACACCTGCAACGATCGTAATTTGCCATCAAAGTTTTCAGCGATAAAAATCAATATTACATTCTTTTCCCTTTAAAATCATCATCCGATACTGCAGTATCAGTATAAAAAAAAAAAAAAAATCAATAACTGCAAGTGATCATGATTTCTGAGCAAACAAAATGTGTTGTGACATTCATTTTGTTGCTTAAAACGATAATTACAGATTTGCATTATTCCGATTTAATAACGAGTTTGCGCATGGATGGGTGGACAGGTCTTAACAAGATGTGTCATTTTGCAGTGTTTGCCCACATTCATGCCAGCGCTTGCTGAGAAAACGCCAAGGTCATGGTTCACTAAGAGCACCCTTCACACACACACACACACACACACACACACACGAGCACGCACGCACGCACGCGCTCGCGCGCGCGCACACACTGACACACACACACACACACACACACACACACACACACACACACACACACACACACACACACACACACACACACACATAAACACACACACACACACACACACACACACACACACACACACACACACACACACACACACACACACACACACACACACACACACATTCACACAAATACCTGCTCGCACTCGTACACACTCACACAGACAACCAAAACCACATACTGACATAGATTCACTTCAGTTTCACATAAGATTCAAATACGGTTGTTGTGCATAAAACGTAAATGTGGTTGGTCATTAACGCGACGTTATCATCTGGGCGAAATGTGGGCAGGCTACAAATGGTGAAGGGTGCTCTCCAGACTGTCTACACGGTTCAGCCTTTCCGGGTCTTCGTCGGCGCCATGGCCATCGACCTTCAAAGCTCTGCGGCTAACACTGACAGCAGCCTGCAAAGATCCTCAGATTACAGTGACGATAATCAGCAGAGATCCTCTGATGACACTAACAACACTCGACAAAACAAGACTCATGGCACTGACAACCATCATCCAAATACCGCTGATGGCACAGACGACAATCATCCAAACACCACTCATGGCACAGACGACAATCAACAAAACACCACTCATGGCAATGACAATGATCATTCAAATATCACTGCTTGCACAGACAACAATCAACAAAACATCACCAATGGCACTGACATCTCTGAACAAAAAAAACCACCAACTGCACAGATAGCAATGGACGAAACACCACAAATTGCACAATAGACAATACTCAACCAAACGACATCACCACCAGTTGTACAGAGATGAATCAACTAAACACCACTCATGGAAATAACAGCCGTCAATCAAACACCACCCATGACACTGACAACGATCAACAAAACACTACTGTGTTCAGCAACAACAAGCAAAATGCCAGTGACGCGGCTGGCAACGATAAGCAAAGCGCTACCGACAACACTGGCGGCAATAAGCAAAGCGCCTCTGACAACGATAAGCAAAGCACCATCAATGGCACCGGCAACAATAAGCAAGGCACCACTGACAACACTGGCAACGATAAGCAAAGCACCGCTGACAATTCTGGCAACGATAAGCAAAGCACCGCTGATGGCACCGGCAACAATATACAAGCCACCGCTGATGGCACTGGCAACGACAAGGGAAAGCACCGCTGATGGCACCGGCAACAATATACAAACCACCGCTGATGGCACTGGCAACGATAAGCAAAGCACCGCTGACAATTCTGGCAACGATAAGCAAAGCACCGCTGATGGCACCGGCAACAGTATACAAGCCACCACTGATGGCACTGGCAATGATATGCAAAGCACCGCTGATGGCACCGGCAACAGTATACAAGCCACCGCTGATGGCACTGGCAACAGTGGACAAGCCACCGCTGATGGCACCGGCAACAGTATACAAGCCACCACCGATGGCATTGGCAACAATATGCAAGCCACCGCTGATGGCACTGGCAACAATAAGCAAGCCACTGCTGACGGCACTGGCAACAATATGCAAGCCACCGCTGATGGCACTGGCAACAATCTGCAAGCACCACTAATACGGCACTGGCAACAATATCCAAGCCACCACTGATGGCACTAGCAACAATATACAAGCCACCGCTGACGGCACCGGCAACAGTATGCAAGCACCACTAACGCCACTGGCAACAGTATCCAAAACACCACTGATGCACTGGCAACACTATCCAAGCCACCACTGACGGCACTGGCAACAGTATGCCAAGCATCTTTAACGGCCTCTGGCACAAACAACGGAAACAAAGCACTGATGATGACTTTGGCACTGATGCTGAAAGCCCCACTGCCGGGACTGGCACTGTTAATCAAAGCACCGCTGACGTCGCTGCTACTGATAATCAAAGCACCACTGACGTGTGCAAAATCAGAGCACGATGCCTTTGGCAATGAAATGCAAAGCACCACTGACGTCGCTGGCACTGATAATCAAAGCACCACTGACGTCGCTGCAACTGATAATCACCACTGATCGCAAAGCACCACTGACGTCGCTGGCACTGATAATCAAAGCACCACTGACGTCGCTGCTACTTATAATCAAAGCACCACTGACGTCGCTGACAACATTATGCAAAGCACCTCTGCACCACTGACGTCACTGCGCCAGCAGTTACTTTATGCAAAGCATCACTGATGTCACAGGAAACATTATGCAAAGCACCCTCTGATGGCGCAGACAACATTATGCAAAGCGCCACTGATGGCACAGACACATTATGCAAAGCACCACTGATGGCACAGACACATTATGCAAAGCCCCACTGATGGCACAGACAACATTTATGCAAAGCGCCACTGATGGCACAGACAGCATTATGCAAAGCACCACTGAGGGGGTTGAAGATATAATTCAAAGCGCCACTGATGGCACAAACAACATTATGCAAAGCGCCACTGACGGTGCTGGCATTGATAATCAAAGCATCATTGACGACGCCGGCAACATTCTGCAAAGTACCACTGACGTCGCTGGCACTGATAGTCAAAGCACTATTGATAGCGCAGACAACTTTATTCAAAATACCACTGTTCGCGCTGATCACATTATGCAGAGCACCAGTGATGGCGCGGACAACTTTATGCAAAGCACCACTGATGGCACAGACAACATTATGCAAAGCGCCACTGATGGCTCTGACAACATTATGCAAAGCACCACTGATGGTGCAGAACATTATGCAAAGCACCGCTGATGCAAAGCAAAGCCCTCTTATGGCGCATACAACAACATTTATGCAAAGTACCACTGATGGCGCTGACAACATTATGCAAACCACTGATGGCTCTGACAACATTATGCAAAGCTCTGACAACATTATGCAAAGCACCATGATGGCTCGGCGCTGGCAAAGCCCACTGATGTATGACAACATTATGCAGGGTACCACTGACGGCTCGACAACATTATGCAAAGCGCCACTGATGGCTCTGAGCACATTATGCACATGATGGCTCTGACAACATTATGCAAAGTACCACTGACGTGCTGGCTCAGAGCACCACTGATGGCAACATTATGCAAAGTACCACTGATGGCTCTGACAACATTATGCAAAGTACCACTGATGGCTCTGACAACATTATGCAAAGTACCACGGATGGCTCTGACAACATTATGCAAAGTGCCACCGATGGCGCAGGCAACATTATGCAAAGCGCCACTGGTGGCGCTGACAGCATTATGCAAAGTGCCACTGATGGCGCAGGCAACATTATTCAAGGCGCCACTGATGGCGCTGACATTATTCAAAGCACACCTGATGGCACTGACAACATTTTGCAAAGTGCCACTGATGGTGCTGGCAACATTATGCAAAGTGCCACTGCTGAAATTGGCAACAGTATGCAAAGCATCAGTGACGGGACCGGAAATGACATGCAAAGCACCATGAACGGTGTTTTCAACGATCTGCAAAACACCGTTGATGGCCCTGGCACTAATATGCTAGGCACCATGGACAACACGGGCAACAACATGTTAAACACCATTGACGGAATCGGGATCAATATGCGAGGCACTAATGATGGGACTGGCGGCTGTTTGCTGAAAATTTTTGGCGTAATTGACACACAATATGCACGGCATCACCTTTTGCGTTGACAACAGTATCCAAATCATCCCTGAATAATTGACACTGACAACGATCAACAAAACACGATTAACAGCAACACACAACAAAACGCCACCCATGTAACAGGCAAAACCAACACCACTCATTCATGGCAGAGACAACTATCAACAAAGCACCATTCATGGCACAGACAACTATCAACGAACAACCATTCATGGCACAGATAGCTATCAACAAACCACCATTCATGGCACAGACAGCTATCAACAAAACATTCATGGCGCAGACAAAAACAAACCACCACCATCATGGCACAGACAGCTATCAACAAAATTCATGGCACAGACACTCATCAACAAACGCACTCAGGCACAGACGCTATCAACAAAACGCCACTCATGGCACAGACAGCTATCAACAAAACACAACTTGAGAAAGGAATAAATACAATTAACATGTATTCAAGACTGGCACAGTGAATGTTAGTTTGTGTTTGTTCGTTTCTCCAGCTGTCGTGAGTCAGGTACAGCAGGTGGGCGAACTTGCATATCGGCGAACTTGGAACATCTTTTTTTTGGGGGGGACTGTCTCATTGTTTGGGGGGGCTGTGTTTTGGACGGTTCTGGCATTTCTGCAAGGCGATTTGGTGTCTTCAGCAGCATTCGTTTGGATTTATCGGCATATGGTTATAATCATCAAGAAAGCAAGGGCTACCCTACTCGTTCGTTGTTTACTGGTTCACTACTCGCTGCCTCATTCAAGATTCCCTATCACACACCAGTCAAACCGAACTTGTTACTGTCCGACCGTGTGTTTGTTCGATTATAATATTCCAAATCAAAAAGGCTGTGCCAGTCTTGAAGAGATGGGAAGTTTTTTTGTTCATTTCTTCAGTTATTCTTACTGTGTACATGTGTCGGGTGCAGGGTGTATGGGCTAGCTTGGAACATCGTTTTGGGGATGTCTCCTAATTGTTCTGTCTGTTCTTTGTTGGTATTTCTGCAAGGCGATTTGCTGTCTTAAGCAGCAGCTGTCGTCGTTTGGAGTTATGGGCGGGTAATCATTACATCATGGGAGCTAGAGTTACTGTTCTTGTTCATTATTAACCATGACGGCATTTCGCATTTAGGTGAATGACTGTGGCGGGACTGTGTTACAGGCTATTTACAAGCATGTCTGGTGCTTGTTTTTTTTTTTTTTTTTTCTGTTTTCTGTTTTCTTTTCTTTTTTTCTTTTTTTTTTTTTTTAGGTGATGAGCAGACGAAGACCGCAATACTAGCAACTGATTCTTAACCGTCCAAAAAAAAAAAAAAAAAGCTTCTTCATAAATAATTGCTGTAGCTAACAAAGATGGATTTTAAAAACATCGTGTGCATTTACAGGTGTTATGCAGCCGCCAGTGAGCAAGAAACTTACCAAACAACATTGGTCCCTTGGAAATCTGATGTGTCGTAGTGTGCTGTCATTTGAAATGTTACTAGGGTAATGGTGACCACACAAATAAAGATAAAAAAACCATGCACTAATGTGGATTATGTGCGTCTTCTCAAATTTGATCACCTTGTTACATTCTCATTGTTATTCAATGAACACGAGTGTATGCATTTTGACTGTCTATCTCTGTCCCTTTTATAAACACAAAAACGCGCACACGTTCGTACTCACGCATGTACCCATGCACGCACGCACGCACTTACGCACACTTACGCACACACACACACACACACACACACACACGCACGCACGCACGCACGCACCACACACGCACGCACGCACGCACGCACGTACGCACGCACGCACGCACGCACACACACACACACACACACACACACACACACACTTTTTTCGATTAATAATTTTTTGTCACTGCGTTTGAATGTTCATCATTAACATTTCATGCGTTTGTTTCTAATATGACAGTAATAAAATGAAGCGGAATGGCTGTGGAATGACTCGGAGGAAGGCCTAGTACTACCTACCATGTCACGATTTTCTTTTTTTTTCTTTTTTTAAAATTCTTTTTCAAGGTGTCAGCCTTTTTTTCAGGACGCTACGTTTTTTCTCATATGAGCTGACAACCGTAAAAAAGCCCTTTTGGTCGGCTGGGCTATAATAACAAAAACTATGCAGAAGCACACGCATACATGCGCACGCTCGCACGTGCGCACACACACGCGCGCGCACACACACACACACATAAACAAACGCGCGTGCGCGCGCGCTTGTGCACTTGTGCACTCTCTCTCTCTCTCTCTCTCTCTCTCTCTCTCTCTCTCTCTCTCTCTCTCTCTCTCTCTCTCTCTCTCTCTCTCTCTCTCTCATCTCCTCTCCTCTCTCTGTCTCTGTCTCTGTCTGTCTGTCTGTCTGTCTCTCTGTCTCTCTCTCTCTCTCTCTCTCTCTCTCTCTCTCACACACCACACACACACACACACACACACACACACACACACACACACACACACACACACACACACACGACGGAGGCCACGGCTGGATCATCATATAATTATGAGGGAGGGGGTGTGAGTCAAGAATATTCCACCAGTAGGGGTGCAGTCAGCAGCGCGCTTAAAAAGCCACTTTTGCCAGCCAGGGGGGGGGGGGAGGTTCCAAACCCCCCAGAACTCACCCTCCCCTCCAAGCTCAGTCGTCCGGCCTCCCATTCACGTGCACTCGCACGAAGGCTCGTGCACACGTACGCGCGCGGAACTGAACATCCTGTAAGAAAAAGAAAAAAAAAAAAAAAAAAAGAAGAAAAATGCTGAAAAAGCAAAACAGCCCAAGAGGGAGTTGACTGAAGCCTCAAGCTGAAATAAAAAGAGAGCTGAAGGTAAAGAAAATAAGAAAAAGAATCTACGACGAGTTGATTAGACACTCTAGTTAAAAAGGAAAAAAAAAAAAAAAAAAAAAAAGAAAAGAAAAGAAACAACGAATCAAGCAAAAAGAAACCAGAAAGCAACTACAAAAAAAAGAAGGGAAAGAAGAAGGAAAAGAAGAAATGTAGTAGAAGTAGTTGTTGTTGGGGGTGTGGTAGTAGTAGTGGTGGTGGTAGTGGTGGTGGTGGTGGTGTGGTGGTGTGGGTGTGGTAGTAGTAGTAGTAGTAGTAGTAGTAGTAGTAGTAGTAGTAGTAGTAGTAGTAGTAGTAAGCTTAATAGTAGTAGTAGAAGAGAATAAAGACGAAAAAATCAGTTTCAAGTTCCGTCTAAGTGGCATTTC
>JADBJO010000718.1:397500-460000 GCA_016801955.1 Conus betulinus | reverse complement strand
TGGTAATAGTCATAGAAGCTGTAGTGTTGTTGTGGTTATTGGTATTATTGTTGATTTTTATTATTAATATTATTATTATCATTTCATGTGTTATTGTTCTTGTTGTTTTTGGATCATTTTATCTTTAGATTTGACTGTTCACTATTTTATGATCTTCATTTCTGTGGTTATTTTCTTATTTTTTTTTCATCATTTTTATTTTATATGACTACCTTTCCCATCTTCGTTATTATTATTATTATTATTATTATTATTATTAACTACTTGTAGATTCATGAGATTTTATCCTATAATAGTCTTTCCCATATCATTATTGCTGTTGTTTTGGTGGTGGTGGTGGTGGTTGTCATTATTATTGTTGTGGTGGTGGTGGCTGTTGTTATTATTGTAACCATTCTTCATCTTCTCTTTCTTCTTCTTTGTTATTATTATTGTATTAGTGCTGTTGTAGAACTTTATTATTGTTATTGTTGCTGTTGTGTTGTTATTATTGTTAGTAGGGAAGTAGTAGTCGTCGTCGTCGTCGTAGTAGTAGTAGTAGAAGCAGAAGTACAAGTAGCATTAGTGGTACAACTACAAGATTATAATACTATTTAGGCCTGTTAGATTGGATGCCACTCGTGATATTTTTGGGTGAAATTTTCAGCTGGCACGTCAAACACACATCAAAGCTTGTGGGCCAGTGATCAGTCATTCTCTTTTATTCGATCTTGTGGCATATCGAAAGTGTAAAAAAAAGAAAAATCGCTCCTGTTGGAAGTATTCACACCTCATTCTGAGATATGATGAGCTTTCGATTGATCTGGATCGAAACGAGTGACAAGTAACACTGGGACTCGAAGAAGAAAAGAGTAGGCCTAGAGTCCCTTTGTTTTACTTGGCTGGTGTCCGCTCGACACACCTTTACCGTGTGACCGTGCAATTGGCAGTGAGAAAAAAATACCACCGAAGGTGAAGCGAGGGACTGGCAGTATTACAACCTGGTCAACAAGTTTGAACAAGGCAAATTAATGATTAATTTTCTTTATTCTTAGCAAATGAGATATATATTGCAGTTTGATGTACACATAATAGACTCTCTCTCTCTCTCTCTCTCTCTCTCTCTCTCTCTCTCTCTCATGCACACACGCATGCACACACACACACACCACACACACACACACACACACACACACACACACACACACACACACACACACACACACACACAAGCATGGGCACATTTTGTTTAGAGCATACCATTAAGTACATAAAGAATCACACACACACACACACACACACACACACACACACACACACACACACACACACACACACACACACACACACACACACACACGTCTACACACACACACACACACACACACACACACACACACACACACACACACACACACACACACACAGTGACACACACACACACACACACACACTCTCTCTCTCTCTCTCTCTCTCTCTCTCTCTCTCTCACACACACACACACACACACACACACACACACACACACACACACACACACACACACACACACACACACACACACACACACTGATGACTGACACATTTTGACAAAATCTTACACACATAATATAGTACTCACATACGGTGAACATTATCTCTCTCTCTCTCTCTCCCCCACTCTCAAACACACACACACACACACACACACACACACACACACACACACACACACACACACACACACAATGACGCACACACACAAACAAACACACACAGAATGATATTAGTCAACAAACAAACCATCATATAGTGAAATCAAGAAGTATAGGTACTTCATGATGCTTAGTATTAATTTAAAAAAAAAAAAAAAGAAACTGATTCAAACTACATGAGAGCTCTAACGGATTATTTTGTAAATTTGTCTTATTCTTTAGCTCTTTGTCCCTTCACTTTAAGCTTTCAGGGGACATATGTCCCATGATGACGGGGGAGAAAAAAAGAATCTGAAGCTCTGTTAGTATATATTTTTTTTTCCTGAAAAAAATCATCATTTAAATCTGTATCCTCTCCCCTCCAACCTCTTCCCTCCCCAGTTCCACTTCCGGTCCATGTCATTCAGGCAACAGTTCGCATAGAGATTGAAACCAGATAAGGGACTGTTTGTTTGTCCTTTGTTTCCATTGTTTTGAATGTTGTTCATCCTGTCCGAATGTTAATAAAAATGTGTGGTTGTTATAAGCAAACATACTTTTCAAATGGTCGCATATAGTACACAGATGTGTGCACATAATAACACACTCAGGCACACACACATACATGATATACACACTCCTACAAACATACACACACACACACACACACACACACACACACACACACACACACACACACACACACACACACACACACACACACACACTCTCTCTCTCTCTCTCTCTCTCTCTGTGTCTCTCTCTCTCTCTCTCACACACAACACACACACACACACACACACACACACACACACACACACACACACACACACACACACACACACATATGCACACACCAACATAGAAAGACATACATATTTAAACACATTTTGCAAACACAGATGTGTGTAGATAACAACTGATGTGCACATACAAACAGAAGTATAAAACCCTAGTTACTGTGACCACACAAAGTTGCTTTTGAAAACACACACACACACACACACACACACACACACACACACATACACACTCACACACACACACACACACACAATATATCATAATAAAAAAGAAAATGATGACTTACTCAAGTTACTGTAATTAGTGTATGTGAGTGAACAAAAGTTTTAAATATGAATTGCACAAATTAAATTCATACTTCAAAGAAATAGAGATAAAAATTTACTGTAAAGTTGATGTAAGATACTGTATAAATGTTGGTTGATATCTACAAAGTAGAAGGTGGAACTTGAGATCCTACAAATCTCCATTCACTTGATAACATCTGTATAAATAGTATCATTATTATTGATAAGCAGGCCCAAAATCTACTTACGATTGTCTACCCAGGGGGTGTAGGGTGGGGCAAAGGGAGGGGGAAGATGGGGGAGTGGAAAACAAGAAAGGGTTATCTGTATGCTAAGTTCCAGCTACGACATGTATTTTATCAAATCTCATATTTAAACTCATGATGCCAGTAGTGATATAAATCATGGATTTTCTTCATTATCTAGACATACAGACAGACATACTATAAATCATCAGACAAAAGTGCTGATATTTTCAATCATCCAGACATCAATTTTCAGAGTTTTATTGATTTATGGTTATTCTGGATATATCTGAACAGCATGAAAAAAAAATTATTTTCAGTATCTTTGGTTTCTCATTTAATCATAGTTTTAACCTAAGACAAAAAGTAAAGTAAGCACATCAGCTGTGTACAATTGCTGGCATTGTGAATATCATTGGCAAAATACTGACTTGTAACTATGTATTAAGTATACATACATATTAGTCTCTGGATAGAGGGACTAGTGAAACAAATGAACTGTGTTTTTTACGGATAGGTAGATACTAGATAGCTAGCTAGCTAGCTAGATATGTACATACATATGGATATAGATACATGCATGTGTGTGTGTATGATAATGTGTTTGTGTGTCTCTCTCTCTCTCTCTCTCTCTCTCTCTCTCTCTCTCTCTCTCTCTCTCTCTTACATATGCATACATATGTCAGTATGTCTGCCTGTATGTCTGAATGAGGAAGAAAATCCAAAAAATACAATGTTGTACTTGTAGTATTTCTAAATCTAATGGAGAGTGGAATCAGACCACTGTATGTGATATTGATTAAAAAAGAAAAGAAGCTTGATTCAGAAACCAAGTATCTGATCACATTCTAATGTTGCTTTGTTCTTTGTCTCAATAGATTGAATGGTGCGAGTTAAAAATAAATCATCTGTGTATCATTCATGTAAAGCATCATTCATGGTAAAAAAAAATCATCTACAGGTCCATGTATCATTCTCGTTAAGCATCAGCTCATCATCAGTGTTTGTGTTAATTTGTGGTGGAAGGTGTGCTCCTCTAGGGGATGGACTTTGGGAGTTTTCTGGATGAAAATTGGAGTAGTATTTTTTTCTTGTTTTGTATCAAAATTCACTTCAGCCCTGTCTCCTTAAGAGTGCCAAATGAAAAGAGCAGCTTTGGGGTACTAGTTATTGAAAAGACATTTCTATTTTTTTGTGGGATTGTTAAAACCGCTCAAGAATGGCTCAGGTGTAATTTAACGTAGGCTTATGCACTTAACAGTGTTTTTGCTTGGACTTGTTTGAGTAACAGACCAAGTTGTTCAATCGTGAACAACAAAAAGACTTACATCTTAAAATGAAATGCAAGTTCAAACACAAAACTTTTCTTTGAATACAAAGATTAAAATCATGAGTAGAGGTTATTTGTAAACAAAGTAAGTCAGTCCAGCCCTGCTTGGGCTGGGTTATTCTCATTTTATCAGATCATAAAAAGAGGGCAGGGAAATGTCTCATTGATCTGAGTCATCGTCCAGTGTGAGCTGGTTTTTGGATGACTGACCAGTATGAGAGGCTGAAGAATCACTCTCCTGTTTGCTGGTACCACCACTTGATGAAGACAGGCTGGGTGGTTGGCTGTCCACTTGGCCATGTGTTAGCTTGAATTCTCATTCCTTCATTGGGCCACTTGTTTGTGGATGATAAGATCCCAGGGACTGGGAAGTTACAGAACCTGGTTTATACTAAATCTTAGGTGAGTGGTTGGTGCTCCATCTTAAAGTATGAGGACTCAGCAGCATAAGGAGACTAACATAGATTATATATTATCTTAAACTTTACTGACCTTCACTTTTGTTTCTTTACTGTGAGTGAGGTAGAGTTGGTTTTAGCCAGTGGTTTGAAACAGGGGACAGATATGGGGTAGGGAGTGAAATGAAAGACGGGGAGACAAAATGAAGACTGGCATATTAAAATGACTTAAAAGCTGGTAACCCAAAGGGGAGGGAGGGAGGGGGAGAGAGAGAGAGAGAGAGAGAGAGAGAGAGAGAGAAAGAGAGAGAGATGAAGGATGGGAAAAGAGAGGGGCTGAGTTATGATGACATCAAATAATCGATAGTGTTGTATTTGTGTTGTTATAAACAGTTTATGTGAGACAGATTTAAAAAAAAAAAAAACGTTTTAACTTATGTATTAAGACATCTGCTGTTATGTCTTTTTTTTCAGAGGCATTTTTCTGTTATTCGGATGTCATGAAAATCTGTCTCATTGAAGACTTTCTGGAGAAAATCATTGAAATGTTTTGAAGCGTTTGGAATTGAATTTCCCCTTGCAACTTGTACTGATACAAATGATGATCGTTTCACATACTTTCCGAATCCTCAAACTCTGTGGGTTTTGATTGACACCACAGTTCTGCTTTTGACTGTAACTACAGGTGCACTTGAAGACAAAGTGAGCTACTATGAACTGCTCGGCTCACGTGAAATTCACACCCGCTCGCGACGCAGCATTGGTGCTCAGGAACAACAAGGAGCAGAGCATGAGTTGCGGCTGGATATCTTCAACATGTAAGACAAGAAAAAAAAAAAAAAAAGTGTTAGATTGGTTGATGTAGTTGGTTGGGTTGATTTGGAGTTGGGTCTGTGATGGCTATCTTCAGTGTATGTAAATGAACAAAAAGTTGGGTTGGTTGGTGTAGCTGATTGATTGGTTTGGAGTTGGGTCGATGCTGGATATCTTCCGCATGTAAGACGGAAAAAGATGTTGGATTGGCTGGTGTAGCTGCTTGTGTGTTTTGGAGTTGAACATTGATGTCAAAAGATGACAGTGAATTTTAGAAGACCCCAGAGAAGTAGAGGGGGAGCAGTGGCTGGATTTTGACAGGACTGGCAGGTATGGAAACATCCCCCTGTTCAGTTCAGTGGTTTATTTAATGTCTTTTCATCGCCAGATGATATTAGACACTTTTATCAACAACAAACAACAAAAAAAACTCCACACTTAACTCCACCGTAGTACTTTCAAACCCACATTTGATCTATGCATATTTACATTTAGTGAAATGCTGTAGTGGTACACAAAAGTGTTGATTTTTATAAAAATTTTGCAACCTGTGACTGCGAAATAATCATGGCAATTTCAGCAACATATGAGCCATAGAAGACAGCATTTACATGATCAAAGTTATTCATCTGAATACCTTTCTCCCCTCCCTCCCCTCAGCTCTCCTCCCTCCCATTACATCCCCTTCCCTTGAATGAAACAGCTACTGTCGGTAAACTGAGTAATGTTGTATAGTCCTTCCTCATTTTCTTTCTCCTCGTTATTCCCTCCTCTCCCCCCCCCCCCCCCCCCCCCCCTCCCTCATTACCTCGCTGCCGCTGCAATCTGTCCCATGAATGAGACACCACTTTTCATCATTGTTGCCAGTACTTGCCTAACTTATTTCTCATCCTGTCTCTGTCTGTCTGTCTGTCTGCATGCTCCCTCCCTCTCTCGCTCTCTCTCACTTATTTTGTGTCCCTCCTCTCTCTGAAAACATTCTGTAAACCTTGTAAGATTTTAAGAACTTTCATACCTCTCTGTCTCTCTCTCTCTGTCTCTCTCTCTCTCTCTGTCTCCCTCTCTCTCTCTCTCTCTCTGTGTCTGTGTTTCAGTTGCTGTCTGTCTGACAGTCTTGTCTGTCTTCTGTCCTTTTCTTCTGAACTCTGTTTCTGTCTGTCAGTGTCTGTCTCTGTTACTCTCTGTCTGCCTCTGACACATTCTCAACACTTTGTAAGATTTCTAGATTTTTTCAAACTTCTCGCCCTCCCCCCCCCCCCCCCCCCCCCCCTGTCTCTCTGTCTCTCTGTCTGTCTGTCTGTCTGTCTGTCTGTCTGTCTCTCTGTCTGTCTGTCTGTCTCTCTCTCTCTCTCTCTCTCTCTCTCTCTCTCTCTCTCCTCTCTCTCTCTCTCTCTCTCTCCCTCTCTCTCTCTCTCTCTCTCTCTCTCTCTCTCTCTCTCTCTCTCTCTCTCCTCTCTCGCTCTCTCCCTCTCCCCTCTTTCCTCCCCCCCCCCCCCCCCCTCTCTCTCTCTCTCTCTCTCTCTCTCTCTCTGTTGTTGTTTAACATGGTACCTGGCAATTTTTTTTTTCGCTCATCATGTTTTCGTGTGTTGCAACGGACGGACAGACAGATGAATTGACAGACAGACCAACGGAGGTTTGTTGTTGGTTGGTTGGTTGGTTGGTTGGTTCGTTCGTTTGTTATGTGTGTGTGTGTGTGTGTGTGTGTGTGTGTGTGTGTGTGTGTGTGTGTGTGTGTGTGTGCACATATTGCCATTCGAAATGTATGCACTTCGTTTGTTTACTTAATAAATTTTCATTTTACCACTGTTAATGTGTTATCATAGTCAACAAGTCAGTAGAAGCAAAAATCGTGCAGTATTGGTATTTCTTTGAATGTAGAATATTGCAATGTTATTAACAGACTGGGAACACTTTTTTTTCACCCTCAAAATCATCTGTCTCAAATCAAACAGACAAACTAGAAGATGAATATGGTGATGTATTTCAACTGTTAACATTCAAGCTGCCCCTTGCAGGACGCTGGTGTGTCACCTACACCCTCGGACAAACTTTTTCTCTCCGACCTTCAAACTGGTGGTGGTAGATGGCGACAAGGAGGAAGTGGTCAATGACTTTGACAAAGGGCAGTTTGTCGTTGGAAGCTGTGAAGGTAAATGAATGACATGTTTTTAATCGAAGTTTCTCTCTGTCTAGTCTACTTGAAATAAGTGTTAACACATTTGTAGCTAAGGTTCAGGGGTTGGGAGGCTTTGAAACAGAAAAAAAAAAAGGAACGAAGTAAATTTACTCTTTTGATTTTTTAATTTGTACTTGTCTTTTTACTTTGTGTATATAACATACCATACTTCATGATTATATATCGCATGTTTCATTTTATGTCGTTTGACACTCCTATCTCCTTCATCACCACAGAGGTGGGTTTTTTTTTTTTCATTTTGTTTTTGTTAATTTCATTTCATTTTTCTGTCACGCCATTTGTTCTTTCCCCAGTGACATTGCTTCCGTGACGCCCACTGTGGCTACCCATACCATTCTGTCTTTTCACAGCCCAGCACTGCACTTCATTTGGAACAGTCAGTAGCAAATCATGAGACAACCAGCCGTCAGGGTGCAGTGGTTAGCTAGCAGATTCTCGGCAAATTCCATCAGAACCCTTTTGCTGAATTTCTCTGCCCCGACCCTTTCTACTCGAGCTTTAGTTGGTGCTGGTTAGCTAGCAGATTCTGCTTCTGGCCATGGGTCAAATTCCCTCAGAACCCTTTTGCTGAATTTCTCAGTGCTTCTACTCGAGCTTTAGTGCTATGGGCTCAGTTGAGAGTGGAACCACACAGTTGATTTTCATCCATTTAATGGATGCAATTCTGGAAGTGGAGCTCAAATTTCCTGACTAACACTGCAAGTGCCTGTATATCTCTTGGGTTCACACTGAGATATATTATGCAAGAAAGCATAGAGTACAGCCCATTAGAGAACAGCCCATTATTGCAGTCTCAGACTGGAATGGAATTCTACAGCATCACTCTTGTCATTGTCATCCTCATTGATCAGCACTGATAAAGTCCCTACTTCTTGTCCTTCATGCCCTGCGGTCAGTTTTGTTTTCCTCTCCATTGGTTGGTTCATGTTAGGGTACCTGGTACTGGCAGTTTCAAGGGGACTATTGTTGGATGGTTGTGGAAGCGCCCACTAGGAAAGGGGTTGGGGAGACTGCCACTCATGCTGGCTCTGAGATTAAGCAATCACTGTCTTCAGCAGGGAGTTTTGTAGGATATCCTACATATGTTCAGTTAGAACAGGCCTCACTGAAACACCCTCTGAGGTGACTTGGCAGCATGCAGTGCTTGGCCTCTCCTCTGGTGGGTTGCCTCATCACAGCTTGACATCGGCTCCTTGTGGACTGCTGGTGCCAGAGCTGCAATCCACAGGAGTGGCTGTGGACGTAGAGCTGGAATCAGTGGCGGGATAGGGGTGGGGGGAGTGGGGGAAGTGCCACTGATTCGGCGCAAAAGATGGCACAATAAAAAAATGAAAGGTCTTCTTGAGGCAACCCGCCGGAGGAGGCTCTGCACTGAAACTTGCAGTTAATGTCACTTTTGTTTTGAGCTTTACTGTTCTAATGCCCTGTGTTGACAACAATAGTTGTTCAGACATGAAGCCAGCATGAGTGAGCGTCCCTCTTTTACAGGACGGCATATACCTGCAGCGCTGGGTCTGGAAAATGGAGTAATGCTCGCCAGGTTTAATCCATTTAAGTGAATGAAGCTTGACTGTGTGGTTCCAGTCTTC
This sequence comes from Conus betulinus, assembly GCA_016801955.1. Classification (NCBI taxonomy): domain Eukaryota; kingdom Metazoa; phylum Mollusca; class Gastropoda; order Neogastropoda; family Conidae; genus Conus; species Conus betulinus. The sequence continues at coordinate 450,682 of JADBJO010000718.1, read as the reverse complement.
CAATTTGACCCTGTAGTATGTTCAGCTCTAGGTAAACGCTTGTTGGGGTGGAAATACTCTCTCCTGTCCCCCTCAATCAAATGCCTCTGAACTGGTCTGATGAGAGTTTGTCCCATGACATCCCACATTCATGCTAACCTCTCTACCCACTGAATTTTTCTTTTTTTTTTTTTCCTTCTTTTCCCAGTTGATTTAATTAATCTTTAATCTGTGTGCGTCTCTCTCTCTGCCTCCTTGTCTATTTTTCTTCATGCTAGGACTGCACATCTTACTCATTGTCACTCATGTCAGTCTTTTCTATGTGCATATCTTTCTTTTTCATCAGACGTTAAGATAGCAAAAGGAGTACTTACTGGACCCACTGGTGTTTTTCCATGTTTTCTGCAGGGGATTCTGAATCTAAGGTCCATGGCTACTTCCCCGACAGCCGCTTTGAAGGAACCATCTTCTACCGTGGCGAGGAGTACAGAATAGAGGTAGGAGACCTCCATTTTCACATTGGTTACTGTGAATGATATTGATAGTACGTTTTTTTAGGTCATGTAGAAATGGGGGTAAAAGTACCCTCACAGCTGAAAATGCATATAGAAAACCCATGAAAACGTTAAGAGTAAAAATTATTTCTCGAAGGTATTGTCATGCACTGCTAACTGGGTGTGGAGCTGTGTGTGTTTGAACAAAATTTTATCAACTCTCTGAGAGTCTCAAGTCATGGATCTTTGTCTCCGCAACCCAGACGATTGCCAGTTGTTGAGCCATTAATGAAACCAAGCATTTGGTCAGTGAGAACATTAGCTCCTTCGCACTAGAAGACTGTGTTCAGAATGGTGAGAGCTCTCTTTTTAAAAAACTTCCAGCTTGTTGCAGAGTTACTCTTACCTGAGAGTGAAATTGATCATGATGATGAAGAAAATGAGACTTTGGCATTTATGCATATACGCACATGCATACATACACACACACACACACACACACACACACACACACACACACACACACACACACACACACACACACACACACACACACACACACACACACACACACACACACACACACACACTAACACACACACACACTAACACACACACACACACACACACACTCTCATAGACACACACACACATACACACACACACACACACACACACACACACACACACACACACACACACACACACACACACACACACACACACACACACACACACACACACACACACACAGACATGCACACACACACACACACGAACACCCCAAAAATGCTAAATTTCAGTTTAGTCCAAACTCCTGAAAATTTGTGTTGGAGGTTTTAACAATGTGAATGCACTTTGGTCTGAGGTGGACCTGAAGCACTGTATTTGTATTTACTATGGTAATATTTGGACTACAGAGAAACACTTTTTTTCCCCTCTTTAAATCTAGCCAAGGTGTCTCTTATTTCAAAGTAACCTGCGTGTACAAAAATTGGTGTACATTTGCAGCAGATTTACAGAACGCTGACCGACACATGAACTACTTTCAGCATCAGTGTCATGAGAACTCAAAGCACAGGTGTATACTGATGTATTTCCCTTCAGTTCAGACAAAATTTGGCTCATTGGCATTGACTTCCTTGATTGCAGAGCTGAAACACATTAATGCATTCTCACATTGGGAAATTCAAATCCAGGTGACTTGAAGAGTCGGAAAACTAGTAATTGAAAAGTTGGTTTTAGGTTGAAAATAAATTAAAAGATCATTGAGAAACAAATTGGTAACAGAGTGATTGCTAAACTATGTCAGTAACAGAAGACACAATGGCTGGTGTAGGTGTGGATCTTACGTTCCAAGCAACTGTGTTGTTTCCAAACATTATGATAATTGACTTGATCATCTTATTTATGAAGAATTTATATGTTTGCATACTTTAATCTTTTAACTACTGATTTGCTGGTCCCCCATCAAATTAGCTTCTGATCTGCTCATATCTGCCCATTGGAGGCAGCCTCACATTGCTTTCTTATTCAGGTTAATTGGGAATCATTAAGTCACAAAGTTTCTGTGTGTCTGCTTGAACATTTTGAATGTGCTTAGAATTGAGGACAAACAGTTTTGACTTTTTTTTTTTTTTTTGCTTACATTTTGTTTACATTCATCGTAACAGTGACGCTGGCAGTACAATGACAGTCCATTTGACGTAATTGTGGATGATAAACATACCATGCATGAACTGACTATGGTGGCACAGAAGACAGTATAAATTGTAAAGGTGTGTGTGAAATCAACTCAGAGTGATAAGCAGTGTGTTATGTGACTAAGAAGTTAACTAAATCAAGTCACAGCCAAAATGGACCGGTTTGTCCCACAGATCACACAGATTTTGGCAAGTTTAAAAAAATCTTAAAAAAACAACCACTTCACCTAAGAGCATGAAACATACACCACTGGATAATAGAAACAATATATTCATCAAAAATGTTTACCTTGAGTGAGGAATCAACACAGTTCACATGATGTGAGTAATCCAAAATGATACACATTTGCAGAAAAACAAAAACTTTTTGTGCACACTGTAATCTACTTCTTCATACTCTCTATCCTCCCACACAAGTTCAGTTACACTTCTGAGCATTTGGTATGACCTACAGAGATGTTGTATTTATGACAACTGCATAAAAACTTGAAACTTGACCACAAAATGCTTGATTCACTTTCATGTTCTGCACGAACCTACTTCACCTGGGCACAGCCATGTTCAAAACCATGTGTGATCGCAAGAGCTGAGAGTAGGACAATTCAAGTCCACATAAACTACTGCAGAATACGGGAAGAATGGTCTAAGGGAAGCAACTGCAAGAAAAGGCCCTAAGCTGTCCCTGAAATGAGATATATTGCCCTTTGATAAAAAAAGGCAGTATTATTTTAAAAATCATCAGACTCTGTGGGAAGTATGCATCCGACATGCCTTCAAGCGATGTGAACAGTGTCGGAAACCCGCTTCCGACAAGGCTCGATTGAGTTAAAGACCTGGATTGATTCCTGGTTTTCTGACTGAAGGAGAGTGACAGCAATAGTCAGTTTGCAAACTTTGTCAACTTCAGACACATACACATCAAACAGCATCCTGCCACTAAAGTTTTGTACAAAATTTGGTACACTTTGGACTTTTTTTTTTCTCTTTTTTATAATTTTTATCTTGAAGTTAAACAGTACCGCATGCTGCAGTTATATAAACTTAGCTAGAAGTAAAAGATTATCAGAATACAAGATATGTAAAATCAGCACCTACACTGGCATCGAGCATCTATTTCATCTTGAGAGCATTTGTGTGTGTCTGTGTGTGTCTTCGTATAAATTGCATAATGTTTAAATTCTTATTAGAATTTTAATGTACTGATTGCTTTGTGTTCATGGTCTGTTACCAGTCTGCAAAAAGACACATTGATGAAAAGACGGAAGGAGAACTTCACGGAAAGATGATTGCTTATCGCTCATCAGACATAAAGTGGGAGACGAATGAGAAAGGGAAAGGGTATGCTTGCATTGTTTGTGGTGCTCTGTGTGTGTGTGTGTGTGTCTGTGTGTGTGTGTGTGTGTGTGTGTGTGTGTGTGTGTGTGTGTGTGTGTGTGTGTGTGTGTTTGTCAGCATGTGTGTGTATGTGTGTGTGTGTGTTTGTCTCTGTGTGTGTGTTTGTCAGTGTGTGCATGTGTGTGTGTGTGTGTGTGTGTGTGTGTGTGTGTGTGTGTGTGTTTGTGTGTGTGTGTGTGTGTGTGTGTGTGTGTGTGTGTGTGTGTGTGTGTGTTGATGTTATATTTAGAGGAAGAGGAATGGAGGGTGTGGAGGGGGGGATAGAGGATAGAGGAGAGGAATGTGCTTTTTGATTAAGAAAATAGGGGAGCAAAAAATACGCATACACAGTAATTTAGTTGGCCTTGGTTGTTTTTGGGAATGGGGAATTTTTTTTTTCTTTTTCATATGTTAGAGTTTTTTTTTCTTTCTGTCATTGTTTGTCACAGCATGATCTGGAAAAGGAAGAAAGAAATTATTTAGAGCAGACTGGCTTAGTTCAAAAGAGAAGAATTTTTTTTTTCAGTTATGCATGTACAATTCTGCATGCTGCAATCAAATGCAAGATACTGTAAAGAAACTGTTTCTACAGGCAGGTGTAAAATCTGTCTGATTGATGTTTATGATTGTTTTTGTTGTTATTTAGAATACTAATGTAAATTGAATCATCTGAAACTCAATTTAAATCAGGGGACTGTGAAAGTGTCAAAAATGCATTAGAAATCAGGTGGTCTGTGCCTCGATGATATGGACTTCATGAACTGTATTTTTCATGAAAACCTTGCTTGTTTGTGCACTGGAGGGTAAATAAGAGATTTCTTTTGGATTTGTTTGTAAAGGTCTTCATTCTGTGGTGCCAGTCATGTTGATGATCCAGAGGATCATGTCCATTCTGTCAAAGGATCCACTCACAAGCCTCCCATGGACTCTACAGGTAAATGTGTCTGTTCTGTTGGTCATTCAGATATAAGCCACGTTTTTGGTTTGCTTGTTTTGTTCGTTTAGCGGACACTCATCATCCAAAAAAAAATAAAGAAAGGAATTTTTATGTTTTGTGTCACTCACTCAGCATGCTCATGAAGAGGGACATCTCAGTGCGAATGGTGCATGTAGATAACATCCATGGGGTGGGGTGGGGTGGGAGGTGGGGGTGCACTTACGGCCCCATGGACAAACAATGGACACGGCGTTGTTGCGTCGTCTGCACACTTACATAGGTCTGTGGCTGTGACAGATGATTTGTGTGGGAAGAAAAAAACTCGCAGGTGGAACAGAGAATATAAGACATGGAGACAAAGAAGCAAAGGTTGAAAAAGAAAGATCTTGATGGTGGTGAGGTGGAACGCTGTCCTTAGATAAAGCACTTTACGCAAGGATGCATAGTGCCAGAGAAAAGAGTCCAGAGCAGATGCTGGCTGGGCAGTGCCATCAAACACAGTTGGTCTTGCTTTGCATTTTGTGCTCAGGTTGAAGCGAGATCATTTCCAAAACTAGGAGTTTATAGCCTGAAATTTGTTCAGTACAGTGACACTGTACTGCTACCTGTCCCAGCACCTGGTCACTGGCCACGTCCAACAGGAGACTCTCTGCACGTCTTCAGGGTTACTTTGACAGTGGTCAGAAAAGCCTATTTTGGTTCATGGCAGTGTAAGATACTATCAGTTACGCTGTGTGCTAATGAGTGTAGGTGAATTCTGAAGTTGCTGAAGCACACATTGAGTGAGCATCTGTTCTATGTGTGAGCCATCATAATAATGGTGGTTGTGATGATAGAAAAATGTGTCTCATTTAAAAAAATGTGTAATGGGATTACTGTTCACATTCATTGTGATACATTCAGTAAATACATACATTTGTTGCTTTGAAAACATTTGGAGTTACTGTTCCTTTCTATCATTGAAGTGAGTTGGAATTGTTCCGAAATCTGACTGCTGTACAGGTTAGACTCATATCATGTCTTAAACAGCTAACAGTGCTCTGTTCACTTGTCGTTGGTGCTACATGCATTACCAGAATGTGGGCAATGACTACACAAATATAGTTTTACTCCCCTTCATTCAGTCAAATGCTAATGCTTTTTTTTTTTTCTTTCAGCAGTCTGTGGCCTTCTGTATTTGATGAGATTCTCTTACAGTAACAGATTTTGGATCATACTTTTCTTTCTGGACATAGTACATTACACTTGAAGCCGTAACATCTGATCCAGTGAATCGGGTGTGTATAATTAGAACATGTGATCCTATCCACAAGGGAAGGTATGAAGTACAAGCATATTCTGTCGGAGAATGCTGCTACTGTTGTTGGGCTACCCACTGCTGTAATTATGCCTGTTTTGGCTTTAACTGAGCATATATGAATGTACACAAACATGGGCACTTACAGAGGAGTGAATGACAACCCCACAGGTAAACATTCGCTCACCCACACTTACACAAACAACACAAACACATACACATACACTGACACATACACATACACATGTACACACACACACACACACACACACACACACACACACACACACACACACACACACACACACACAATATAGGTACATAGAAACACGCATACGTGCATGTGGATGCCATTTGAGTCATCTTCATAGAATTCTGTTCATCTTTGTACATGTGTCTGATTATTCTTTGTACACATGTTCTGATTATTCTTGAAGTTTCATCCACATCAGCAGACATTTATTTTCAGACATTCCTTCACGGAAGAAACGAGCAACAGTTCCTAGTGCCTGGAACACATGTCGAATGATCGCTGTGGCAGACTACAAATTTTATCGTTTCATTGGAAATCGTGATATCTATGAAACGGCTGCATACATTGTAAGTAACAGATTTTCATTTTGAAAAATGTGGATTAGCGCTTTTGTTTTATATATCCAAGACATGTGTTAGGTGTTTAGTTTGGGGGTTTCTAGTATTGCCAGGCTTTTGTAATACCTCTGCTTTCCATTTTTGAAAAAAAAAAGAACATGTTGAATGTACATCTGTTTATGAATTTTTTCCCACTCTTATTCCCTGCCTTGGCCATTACTTCCATGCAGTTCATTTCAGGTTTTCAGTGCTTACTGTGGAGATCTTTAGGGGACAGAGGGGTGGATGGGGATAGGGGTGTTTGTCCATTTAAGCCCACAGCCTTTTCAACAACCCTCATAAGGGGCCAGGACCAACTCATTTCTGCACACAAATCAGTACTCATGAAACAAGTGGACAAAAGGATTTTTGTTTTTAATTAAAGCTCAAAATTAATACAGATGGTTGTCAAAGAATAATTGTCCATTTGTCATACTGTTTGCTAAAACATATAAACGTAATTTGGTTTTGTTTGTCCAGCTGTGGTTTTGTAGCAATCCCAAATGATGTATATGTCTTTGTGACCAGGCCTCAGTGATAGAGGTTGTGGACGACATCTACCGCAACACAGTGTTCAATGTAGGCTACGACGTCACAGGAATGGGTTTTGAAATCGCTGAGGTAAGGAACTGGAGTTAGCTGAGTTATTGCTTCCTTTCAGGTGCAGTTTTTAACCTGCATATCTAGGCTGGTGGGTTATTTCACAAAATCAGTAGAACTGATTGTGATGAAACTTGGTTGAAAGATGCAGTGTTGCCTGAGAACAAGCAAGTGACATTCTGGTGCAGAGACATTTGCTGATCTGGATTAACCCTTCACACCGCCAGACATTCTATTTTGCATAAATCCCCATCACCAGCCATTTTTCAAAAAAGCTCTTTGTGTATACCAGCATATGTGAAACGCGGATATCTCTGGAACTAAACAACCAAATCTCATGCTACTTTTTTGTAAAATGGAGGAGATACACTGTACTTTTATTATATCATAACATGTTAGTAATGGTAAGTCAACAACAATTTCAATTTTTTAGTGATTTCAAGTGAAAAAAAAAAATGCAAAATAAAAAAAAAGAATGTTATGTTTCTTCTAAGCGTAAAAAAAATACAGAAAGAATGCCAACAAAACTCTCAACAATGGAGGAAAAATACTCCACTCACAACTGAAGACCAGAAAGTATGGTATTTCCAACAGAAAAGTGCATGAAACAGCCACAAATACAACTACTCCAATAGCAGGGAACACACACACACACACACACACACACACACACACACACACACACACACACACACACATTCTCATGCCTAACTGGTACACATGTAAGAAAGAAAAAGGGAACACACACACACACACACACACACACACACACACACACACACACACACACACACACACACACACACACACACACACACACACACACACACACACACACACACACACACACACACACACACACACACACACACACACACACACACACACACACACAAACACACACACACACACACACGTCCCTTTCACTCTCAACAGTAATATATATATATATTTTTTTTTTATGAACACAAAGTCATTCATGTGCCTGTTGGTCTCTGAACCCTTGTCATTCAGTTGATCAGCTGTACACCCACTCGAAAGACGTCTGTGATACTCGCCTCTCACGTGTCAGTTGGCCACGCCCCCTCAACCTCGACCAGCAGCGAGAGTGGGCCCACAGCGTGTGTGTGAAGTTCATTCCTAAAGTCTTAGTTGGCTCCCTCACATAGAGTTAGTGAACAGTCAGTCAGTGTTGGCTGCTCAACGCAAAAACACTGGGGCACACGCGGTAGGGTAGTAAGTGGGCGTCTTATCAGCCTGTCATAACAAGTTGGCAACGGTCCAACGCTTCACGTGGAATAATTCGGTCAAGCCATCACTATCGTTCTTTTACTCGTGGCTGTCTGGGTCTTCTTCATCTGTATTAGGAACAACCAACTGTCTATTCATATTCCCAGCACTTGATCTGTGGTAAATGTACGGCAAGGTCAAGTACGTAAAGTGCTTGGTGGTGACGTCATAGTGAATGGAAAAACAATCGGAATAAAGTCAATAAAACACTGAACTGAATAGTGTTCTGACAAAGCAAATGGCTGTGAGCATGAGCCAGACCATCCCCCAACTATGACGTTTATTGCTGGCTTTTTATCTCATGAACTAGGATCGTGAGAGTATCGGGAGTTAGGTCACCCTACTTTGTCGCCAAAAGGCGCCCATGGCGATCTGCCAAGTCGTCGCTAAAAAAGCGCCCATGGCGGGTGAAAGGGTTAAAGAGTGGATCCAGGATATGTCCAAGCAAAGTCAGTAAGAACTATTCAACCAATTTAAATGAACGGAAAGGTAGAAAATGCCGCCGAGGATGAACCCATTAGATTTTGTTGGGCATACAGATCAAATGATGGATCTGGATCTAAATGACTGGCAGAGATCTTCACAAGTGCCTTTTCTACTTATTTTATATGCAATCAAACCTCTATTATAAGACCTTGTGTTAAGAGACCTCCTCTCTCATTGAGACTGAATTTTTTTGCACGGATTCATTTTACTATTAAAACGACCCCTCTTAAGCGACTTACTCTAAAACGTGACTTGCGACCTCCGTTTTGTTGACATTTACGACCATCGCAGCATTCGTATACGACCCTGAGTCAAGGGAAACAACTGCAGACCTGCCCCCAATCAAGAGTCGCTTCCCTTGTTAAAAGGAAGATGGCAGAGATCGTAGGCAAAACATGCGGAACATGAAAGAGAAAGCCACTGAACTTAGAAGAGAGAGTGGAGGTGATTAAAAGAAGTCATGGAGGTGAAACAGCAATATCGATTGCTCGAAGTTATGAAGTTGGCAAGACCCAGATTCAAAATATTATACATGTTTTCAGTATGCATTCAGTGTTCTTGAGACTTTTTGTGCTTGGAGAATTCATCTGTGAGAAATGTGTGTGTTTCTACAACTGTCGGTGCCTACCTCCATTATAAGACCCCTCCAATTTAAGACCGAATTTTCTGGACACATTTTGAAGGTCTTATATAATAGAGGTTGGACTGTATTATGATTGATGTTGCTGTTGATAACGTCAACCGGTTTCCCCTGTTCTTTTAGCACTGTATTCCAAATGCTGTACACTGACCCTCATGAAGGATTGGCATTCACTCCCCCAATGAGGTTGTGTGATAGGAACACAGTAAAACCAGGGTTCTCAGAATTGGTGCAGGCAGTTATAAATTTGGGGATTTGAGTGGAAGCACTTTGCAAATGACATTTAAAGCACACACACACACACACACACACACACACACACACACACACACACACACACACACACACATGTGCACACTCGGGTCCCAAACTTTTGCTTTAGAAAGTTAGCAGCCCTGCTGCTGAGCACTTAATCTGAGTGCTTGATCCTGTTTTTATTGATCAAAGGGCACATTCCTTACTCTGAAATAAAGCTAGAGTTATACACAAGTGTTTGTTTTCAGTCCCACTGAACACATAATCTGGGTGCTTGACTGTTCTTATAGATGAAAGGGGATAGCCAGTACTCTAAAGTAAAGCTAGGGTTATACACAAGTGTTTGTTTTCAGTGTGACCACCTAGCAGTCTTTAGTAAAGATGAGTGTGGAATGTGTAAATTTCCCCCCCCCCCCCCCCTTTTTTTGAGTACAAGCCTGTATTATTTTTATTATGCTGAAGCCTTATCTTACACATTGCAGAAGAAGACTACCTTTTGTCTGCTTGTGTTTGATACAGATGCAGATCCAGGTGAATCCCACATCAGGATACAATGCTGATCGGGCAGACTGGGAGGCTTTGGAACTCTACAGGTGTTATATGTGTTGTACCATTTGTGTGTGTGTGTGTGTATGTGTGTGTGTGTGTGTATGTGTGTGTGTGTGTGTGTGTGTGTGTGTGTGTGTGTGTGTGTGTGTGTGTTGTTCGTTCTATTTATTGGCAGCTGGTTAATTAGACCAGAGAGAGGAAACGAAAAAGCATGAAAGTACTTGACTACCAAAAATAAATGTTTTTTATCCTCCGATGAATTGGTAGGTGTCAGTGCCACATTGCTGAAAACGGGAATGGCTGGACACACTTGGGCACACTTAGGAATGACAGACTGCACACAAAGTGAATGTCAGAAGAACACTATCTCCAGCACATATCATGAAGTTGAATTTTTGAAATATGATTCTAACAGGGAAAAGTCCGCTTCTTTTTCAACAGATCTGGTGCACGTAAAAACATGCTGCAAGTGCAATCATCAACAAAAGAAAGCTTGAGGGAGCCGACACCGCCACTTACACCAGTATAAAACAAAAAAGAACAGTAGATCCTAGTGAGAAAGAATCTTATAATGTGATTCCTTTTTTTTGTCCTCTTTTGCGTAATATTGCTTACCTTACTCTTTTAGGAGATTAGGGTGGTCGTTTCATTTATTTTTGTATTATTGAATATTTTCAGTGGGTCCAAAGAGAAAGAACACGTAAACAGTGTTTTCACATTTTTGTTAACAGTTAATGCAGTGACATGTCTGAACCTTTATTTGTTTTTCAGTTTGATTTTAAATGCTTTGTACGTGTAAATCAGCAAGAGTTGCATCCTTATTTGGTAAGTTACAGAGAATGCTTTCATGATCATGTTTTTTCATGATCATGTTTTTTTTTTTTTTCGGATTGCTAGGATGGCTACAGTTCAATGTAAGGATTGTGGACTCTTTCCAACAAGTTCTCCTGGATGTGAAGATGTCAACATTCATACTGTCACCAAAGAGTTGAGAAAAATGGAGAAGACTGAGCTGGAATTTTTTTTTTTAGGGCTTTTATTGCTTTTGGGAAAAATGCCTCTGATGTTTGGGAAATTCAACAAGTGGCTCAGTGTATACAGCACGTGACCGTTGAAAACAAAATGCAAAAATGTGTCACAGGATTATAGATAAATGAAATCAAATTTAAATTTTGTCTGATGCGTTTACGCTTGGTTGCTAACTGCTGTTGGATGTTTGAAGTTCTTTTGTTTGAAATACATTCACATTTCCAGTTAAGCGATGGCAAACTGCAACAAACTTACAAAGCCTGGACATTTGACCTGAAAAGGAAAAAAGAAATCGTAGATCACAGATCATAGATAGATCATGATGTTTTCAATGGACATTTTGTGGTTGGGGATAGGGCATTTTCAGTTGACATTTTTGCATTTGCAATAGATGTTTTCAATTGATATTTTTCTGGGTGGGATTTTGGACTGAGTGGGTTATGAAAGTACATGAAACCTTGAAACCCTGGGGAGTTTGAAATGATTTTTCTGTTATAAACTGAAGGTGCATGATAATACATGTATACTGTATTAGCTCAGACTGATCCAAAGCTCTTGTGTAGTCACAGAATCAGACAAGCAGCTGTCCTAACATATTTACAAGATGCCTACATTTCTGAGCGTTCTGACCTATGTAGGCCATGTGGGCAGATGTTTGGACGTGATACCTACTTTGCGGAGTTCTGTGCTGCCCATCTCTTTACCCATCAGCAGTTCTCGGGCAACGTGCTTGGCCTGGCCTACATTGCTTCTGAAACTGAAGGCTCTGCTGGAGGGATCTGTTCTCCCAGTGAGTACTGCTCTAAAGCATTTGTTATTACTAAAGAAATCTCTCTTTTTGTAGAGCTAATGTGGTGGTTTTCCTTAATAAGATCAGTCTTACATAACTGGCAATTTCTCATATTTGCCAGAGATATCCTCATATTTATGAGATATCCTTATTTTATCAGATTTTTATGAATCATTCAAGAATCCACAAATTGGTGTAAAAATCCCAGTTCAGAATTTTTTTTTTTTCAAAAGTGGTGGAGTTTGGGGATCATTTAGGGAAATGGCTAAAAAAAAAAGAAGCTGCAAAATAGATTTGGATGGATGGTCAGCAGGAGCCACCAACAGCAGATTATGGAAGATGTAATTGCTTTTTAAGCCCTGCTTCAGGGTATGTGTGTGTGTTTAAAGGTTTGGAAAAGTTTGGAGGGACTGAAATACACTTTTCAAAGCCATAAAAGTCTGAAACGAATTGTCTTAGGTTTGTAAAAGTTTGTAAACTTGATGCTGCTCCCTCTACACACACAGAAAAATGATATTCTACCAGTTTCAAGCAAATTCAGTTTCCAGCATGGTCTTAAAAAAAAAAAAAACTGACATGAACTTATTAATTGCTAATGTTTCTATATTTTCTTTTTAATTCACCACATATGCGCATTATAAACAGAACTCACTTTATAGGTTAAGATCTGTCCATGACAGTTCTGACCGGTTAAAAGAAAGCATTGACTGGATGGTAATACATTTTATTTTCCAGCTCGCCCGATCAATGATTATGTAACGGCACTGAACACTGGATGGAGTACCACTCTCAACAGCAATGGCGACACTGTACTGGCTAAGCAAGCTCAACTAGTCACCGCTCATGGTACATTGTTCATTTTGTTTCCTCCAAGTTGTTGTTGTGTGTTTTTTTTATATCCTCATCATATGTTTAAGGAAATATAAGAATTTTGATTTTTTTCCCCCCAAAAATATAGCCATCATTTAGGGGCTTAATGGTTGGTGTCCGCGGTATTTTGGATTAGAATGGTACCACTGAACACCACAAAGTGACTCAGCTACAGGGCTGTGTCTTTACTGTCAGGTCGCCTCTTGACATCTAGCTGTTAATCGCTACCCTAGAACTGTTGAAAGTGAGGATTATGACAGCACCAGACTTAAGTGTTATTGTGAGAAGGGAGGCTACAATAAGATGAATGGGATAAATGCTAATGAAGGGACACAGAAGATGAGAGAGCAAAAGGAAAGGAAAGAAAACACAGGAGGAAGAAGTTAGCACTGACTTGGTGGATGGCAAAGAAATGACCGCAGAATTAAACGCTTAGGTTTGCTTTTTGAAGTTTATGACCTTTTACGTTTTGTAATGTTCCAATGTTCCAAATTGAATAAACTGGTTTCTTGTCAATATTTATCTGTGTTGTTTTGGTGTTATTGCAGTTTTGTTGTTGAGTTTTTTTTGATTTTGAAATTCAGCTGACATCTTTGAAACTGCCTTGATTTAGTATAAGATTGCTTTGACATGATTTTTTAGCTGTCTTGATTGCGAAAGTTGTAGGCTCAGTGCTATGAGTATTTTACACAATAGAACATGACAAACATCTCAAAAAAAGTGTTATGTTATCTCCACATTCATGGTATTTCTGTATATTCCATCACCACTGATTAGATTGATTAGTCAGATAAAAGTATTTGTTGATGGACAGTCTGCTGACTCATTGAAAATAAAAATTTTTACAGAGAGTGGTTTTAGTTATATTTAAAAAATTAATCTGACTTAACACAACTAACTACAGCATATTTTCTGTACATATTTGAAAAGTTTATTATGTTTACTCAGAAAGTGTACAAACAAATTTCTCATGAGTGGTATCTGCAGATTCATGCAATTGAAAGAAAGTTACATCAACAAGGTAAAAAAAAAGGATAAGTATACTTACATCAAAATATTTCCACTGTCCATTTGCAAATGCACTGGGAGGAATTAGAAATTTCTATCTGTGTTGTTTGTTTCGTCATATAAACATGTTCACTGTCAGACCATCCACTTACTACAAGTTTGATCACCACTCAAAATGAGGATTTTCTTCATTCTACCATCTTGTTTGGGTAAAAAAGATCTTTGACATGTCTCAAATCAACATTTTCAGAGCGAAAAGTTAACTGTTTATGGGAAAGAAAGAGTGCATAGTTATGAAAATGGTCAGAGTACTGGCCTTTCGAGGTTAAAATTTCTGTTTGTGGCCATTGAGTCAAACATGTAAAATGATGCAGCATTTGTTGTTGTTGTACCCTGGCTAAAAGACTCCAGAGATCAGCCGAACAGCCGAAGCACTTGAACACTATGGTACAAATGCATCAGCTAGGGATGGAGCATGATGTGTGTGACCATTTTTTGATTACCCTGCCACGTGGGCAGCCACACTCAGGCTTCGAGGGATTTTGGAGACTGATGGTGTTATGCTAGGAGCTTGTCACACTGCATTGATATACAGTATTGGATGTATTCATGGGTGATAGATCTTAATTTCGTTCGTTGGGAATGTGACGCATACTGTACAGACCAACTGTCATGTTTGGCGTAACGCATTTGTGCTGATGAAGTTTTTCTGTAATTTAAAAGAAGAAAAGAGCAAATCCAGAATGCTCAAATTATCCCAACCCCTTTTACTTCATCGTTTTAGGTTTGTGTGTCCACAATCAATATTTTGACCCTGGGTTTATTGCTAAGACCTGAAAACCTCACTGACATTAATGTTTACACACAAGAAAAGACACATAGGATGGCACATCCATGTTGTTTCACATTATGACTGAAATCAATGTACTGTGTAAAACTGCACAAAAGTTGCTCTTTAGCTTTAGGTCTAATGCTGTCAATTTCTTTTTCATGTGCTGATGGCCTTGGCAGAACTGGGTAAGTGTTCCTTTTTTCTTTGATGGTAATGCACATTCCTTTAAGTCCACGCTATATAAGCTGCAATTTAAGGCATGTACACAAAAAACTGTAAACATACATACATGAAGGGCATATTTCTGCATGAACAGCTCACTGTCAGAAGCGGTTGAAAAGTCCCTAAAGCCAAATCATAAACAGAGTATTGAAGAAATCATGCATGCACTGTTGCGTTCACCATTTATATGCACAGATTACCTCATTGCTGTCTCCTCATGTGGATTGTCTCATGTTCAGTCTAGCTGCTCTTAGTGGACTGCCAATATTGATGTGACAGTATGTTTCTGGGTGTAGTTCTGCATGAGGTTGACAGGACTAAGCAGCTGAGGAGTGATACGGTTGAAAGACAGGAAGAAGAAAAAAAGAATTCCTGATGACTTGCTTGATTTTCAAAGACCACACATACTGTCAACATAATTCAAATGGCAAGATCATGATTGAATGTCTATGCACATGAGTGTGTGAGCATGTAACATAATTTTGTGAGTGTGTGAACTTGTTATGCAACCTTGGTTATTACTTTAGTTTTAATTTGACTTATGTAGTTGACATAGCTTTAAATGATACGTCAATGTAAAACAGAAAATATCTCTGATATGTTCTTATTCAATTAGCACAGTTTAAAAACGTCTGTGTGCATGTTCCAGTTTGAAAGGTTGTTGTAAATAGTATAGTTTAACCTTAGAATTAAAAAACAACAGAAAAAAAAAAACAGCTATGAAAACCATCCCAATAAAGACACCCACCTAAGACCTTTAATAAAGACCTTCCCCCCAAAAAAACCCAGTAAAGACTCCCCCAGTAGGCACTCTCTCCCCTCTCTCAATAAAATCTTCTGCTTAGAACCTTCCCAGTAGACCCTTCCCTCCATCCCTAATCACAACGCTACCAGTGAAGAATCTTCACCCCAACCCCCAACCCCACTCCCAGTAAAGACACTCAGTGAATACCCTCCAACAGAGCTGTCTCCCACCCTCTTTCCAGTAAAGACCCTCCAGTAAAGACCTTCCACAGAGAGACCCTTTAAAGGCCCTCCATTGAAAGACCATCCTAAATGAGACCTTGGTAAAAGTCCCTCCCATTAAAGATGCTCCAAATAAAGACCTTCACAATAAAAAGCCTTTCAATAAAGACCTTCATTTAAAAGACCCTCAGTAAAGATACTCCAAATAAAGACCTTCCCAATAAAGACCTTCATTTAAAAGACCCTCCATGAAAGATACTCCAGATAAAGACCTTCCCAATAAAGCTGTTAATGTAAGAGACCCTCCCATTAAAGATACTCCAAATAAAGACCTTCCCAATAAGACCTTCATTGAAAAGACCCTCCCTGTAAAGATACCTCAAATAAAACCCCAAATAAAGCCCTTAATGTAAGAGACCCTCCCATTAAAGATACTCCCATAAAAAGAGCTTCCCATAAAGACCTTAGTTAAAAAAACCCCCTCCCTGTAAAGTCCCTCCCAAAAAAACCCTCCCAACAAAGACCTTTCTAACAAAGAAACCTTCATAATGTTCCATCCATCAGAAACTCCTACCTAACAAAGACTTTTCCAGCAAAGACACCCTCCCAGATAAGTTCTTCCTAGTTACAACTCTCTCCCAACAAAGACATGCCTAACAACAAAGATACCATCCCAAACAAATGCCTTCTGATAAAGATTTTCTCCCAGCAAATGCCCTTCTAACAAAGACACTTTTCCCCAAAAATCCCTTCTTATAATGACTCCCTCCTAACAAAGACCCTTCTAACAACAAAGACACCCTCCCAGTGAAGTCCCTCCCAGCACAGACATGCTCTCAGCAAAGATCCTGCCGGTACCCCAATGACACGTCCAGTAAATACCCTTCCAGCTAGGTCACCCAAAAAATCCATAGCAATAAAGATCCTTCCAGTAGAGTGAAGTCAGTCCCATCCCCCAGCAAAGTCAGTCCCCATAATGATCCCTCCAGCTAAGGCGCCCTCCAATAAGCCCTTCCCAGTAAAGATCCCTCAGGAAAGAAGACACCCTCTCAATAAAGTCCATGTGAATGAGAGCAACGCCACCCTCCCAATGAAGTCCTTCCCAGTAAAGATCCCTTCCAGGAAAGACACCCCTCAGTACAGTCCATGTGAATAAGTTCCACCCAAGAAAGACACTCTGTCAATAAAGACTCCCTTTCAATAAAGACTCTGCCCTGATAAAGACCCTTTCACCAAAGACCCTGCTAGTGAAGACAACTTCCCCATGAAGACTCAAAACATGACCTCCCCCAGCAAAGATCTCTGAAAACAGCAATCTCAGTAAAGATCCTCAGTAAAGACCCTCCTAATAAATTCTCTAAATGAAGACTTTGCGCTCAGATTCAAGACTGTTTTCTCTGTGACAAATTTCTCCTCCTCTGTGCTTGATTTATTACTCAGTTACTCTCCTTTACAATACACTCCTCTTTTTGTCAGCGTCTTCTTTCCCCAGCTCTGAGGTTCACCATCGGTAGGGTGTTTGTTAATGGGACAGTTCTTAGTCCCCACCATTAGACTAGCCACATTCTGTTTTTCAGGGGTGGTACCTTGACAGACACTCTGTGTGTGTGTGTGTGTATGTGTGTGTGTGTGTGTGTGTGTGTGTGTGTGTGTGATTTATTTGTTTGTTTTCATCCATCTCATCTCAGCATCATAGCTTACTCTTCTTTGAAGGATGGTGTAGTTTAATAACATACTTTTGACTCTCTGTGTGTGTGTGTGTGTGTGTGTGTGTGTGTGTGTGTGTGTGTAAACACCTATTTATGGGATTGCTTTTAATAAATTGCAGTTCTGTGCTCACGCACACACACACAGAGTACAGAAGGACTTGAACTTCATTTTGTTTGTTTGCTTATTTCCTTATTTTGAAAAAAAAAAAATTCTTTTTGACAAGGAAATGGGCTTATGAATAATAACAACAAACCGTAATAAGTATGCCAGGAAAAATAGTAGCTGTGTAAGTTTTAATGCTTGAAATGCATTTCTGGATCAACAGGGAGGGTCTCTCAGGAGTAGTGTTTGACAGCTTTCATTGCACGACACTTTTCAGCCTTTTTTTTTTTTTTTTTTTTTTGTAAGAGAACTTACAGAGAATTCAATCTGACAGGTCACAACTGGGGTGCTGAGCATGATCCAGACACAGATGAGTGCTGCTCTCCCTCTTCCCTGTTTGGGAGTGGAAAATACCTTATGTATGCCTTCTCTGTAAGCGGTTACGATTCAAACAATGATGAGTAGCATCTCTTGGTGAAGGTTGTGTTGTGTGTGTGTGTGTATATATATATGTGTATATACATATGTGTGTGTGTGTGTGTGTGTGTGTGTGTGTGTGTGTGCAAATATGTGAGCGCTCCTGATCAGAATGGTTCAAGCAAGCAATGATCTGATTTTGTGTGTTTTTTTCAAATGAGTATCTGTGTCACTGTGCTGATATGAGTGTGTACAGCTTGTATGAGTGTGTGTGTGTGTGTGCACATGTGTGTGAGCATATGTCTATGTCCATGGATGTTTACTCTGTGTGTGTGTGTGTGTGTGTGTGTGTGTGTGTGTGTACAGGCTAATGTGTGTGAATGTGAGCATGCATGTGTGTGTATGTATGAGTGTGTTGTGTTTGTTTCTTTGTGATTGTATTGTTGATCAGTTTTTTCAGCTGAAAATGTCATGGTTCCATTTTAACATTGTGTGTGTGTGTGTGTGTGTGTGTGTGTGTGTGTGTGTGTGCAGTTTGTGAATGTATGTAGACATTGTGTTTGTGCAGATAGGTGGCATGTAGAGAGAGAGAGAGTGTGTGTGTGTGTGTGTGTGTGTGTGTGTGTGTGTGTGTGTGTGTGAGAGAAAGAGAGAGTGAGCTCATGAAATAGAACAATAAACTGAAGTTTACTTCAAAGGTTTTGAACAGCAGAACCTTCCAATGAAAAAACAGTGGAAGGAGAAACAATTATGAGGCTCCATGGCGTCTTGCTGATCTTGAGCTATCTCCCACACTTGGGAGTCCACAGTGCACACACAATGGGATCTTGCGTGTGAGTGCACAGAGAGCACTCTCACCACAGTCCCATTTTCACAGCCTGACATTGAGTTGTCATGTTCTATACATAGTTTAATCTGCAAGAGGGCTGATGAAAAGTAGGGGTCTTGATTCTACAAAACATATAGTCACCAGGAAAAACAGTCTCCAGAAAATTTAGTGTATCTGTGCTGCATGCCTGAATATTTATAATCTCATTTGCATGTATGTGTTTGTGTACATGTGTGTGTGTGTATGTGTGTGTGTGTGTGTGTGTGTGTGTGTGTGGATTTGTTCTTTTAGCCTGTCAGGTGTATGTGTAGGTGTTTGCCTGTCTAGCTGGCTGTGTACATAAGGTGAATCAGATGCAATGTTACACTTAAATTCAGCCTCTTCGGAATGCTGTGACAGACTTGATGAAATGCCAGAGATGACTGGGCAGGGCTGTAGTTGTAACATGGAAGGTCTCATCTTGTTCTGCTGTGTGCAGGTCTTTTCCCAATGCAGCAAAAGGGACATCAACGCCGTGCTGACCAACAAGGCCAAGTCCTGTTTCAGCCGTCAGTATTTCTCCCTCTGTATTTACCTTCTACCTTCATGCGTTGCATTGATGCTACGGCCACTGACTGTTGTTGTCTCCTGGCTGTGTTTTTTTTTTTTGGCTGCCTTTATCTACATCATTACTCTGTTATGTTTCAGTCTAGACTGTTGTTTCTCGTCCATGTTTATCTACTGTCTGAAGCTGTTCTGTTTGTGCTGTGGTCGCTGACTGTATTGTTGTGTCCTTGCTGTAGTTACTTTCTGCCGTAACCTGTTATGATTATGCTACACTCACTGACTATTGTTTCCGGGCTGTATTTACATACTGACTTCATTTGTAATGTTTGTGCTACAGTTTCTGAATGTATTTGTTGTTTTTTCGCTGTATTGACCCACAGTTTTTGTTTCATTCATACTAAGATCATTTACTATTTGTTTTTGTCATCTGTTTCTTTTTTCTCAAAGATTTTGGTTTTTTTTATATTCAAGCTACAGTACTGTCATTTGCTGGCTGCATTTTCGTTAAGACCTATGTTATGCTACTGTCACTAACTTTTGTCATTTCCTAGCTGTATTTTCCTACACCATTTCACTGTTCTACAGTGATACACCCTTTGAACAATGATGAACCATAGTGGAACTGTGAATTAAGTTGTAAACCTGTTTTATATCTGCTTGATGTGTTTTTTCGTTTTTGTGTTTTAGATTCTGGAGCTGAGTGTGCTTGTTTTTTTTTAAATGTAGTGATCAATCAAGCTCCATATTCTGGTTTATTCTTTATTTTCAGTCTGAATATCAGCCCCAAACCATACTTTTAGATGGGTTGTAAAAAGTCTGAGAATTATCGCTTTTTAAGGTGTTTACAAAGTTCTACAGATGTGCATTTTTTTTTTTTTTTTTGATTGAGGACTTTGTGATGTCAACTTGAAACGATGGAGTAAGTGAGAGAGAGAGAGAGAGAGAGAAAGAGAGAGAGAGTGTGTGTGTATATGTGTTTCATTTCATTGGTATTTTCCCCGTAGATGAAAAACACATATAATGATTGGAAGGACATGGTACGTTATGTGGCATCTTTAACAATATACACATTTTTTGTTTGTTTTGTTTTTTTTCTCGTTTAGATCAGAATGGAACTCCATGACACCATCTACATCCTCATCCTCCTCATCCTTGATCACCATGAAAAGAACAGAAAAATCTGTTTCACAACAATTCAAGCCAATGAACATTAAAGTTTTTCATCAACCCTTTCAGTTTCAGTGCGGTGCGCAGATGAAGGTGGAGGGAGGCATGCAAATGGAATGGAATGAGTTGGGGGGGGGGGGGGGGGGGGGGTGTGGGGGGGGGAGACTAGGGCATTGCAAGTGTGTGACCAAGGTGAGAAGCAGAGGCAGAAGAAAGGAAAGTTTTTGTTGTGTGTGATTTGAGCAGGACCCACAGATGAGGACTCAACCTGTGGTAATGGACTGATCGACCCTGAGGAACAGTGTGATGCAGGCTACCTGGGGCGCTTCAACCTTGACCCTGCTGCAACTCGTTCTGTTTGCTGATTGGTGAAGCACAGTGCAGTGCAGGTGTGCCTCCAGGACTTCATCTTTCCTTGACCCTTACTCTCCTTTGCTGTTTATTTTTTGTTTGTGTGTGTGTGTGTGTGACAAAGTAGACGAAGTTGCTCATGGCGTCTACCAAGGTTATATTGAAACTCTGTCTGTGTGTGTTTGTTTGTGTGTGTGTGTGTGTGTGTGTGTGTGTGTATGTGTATATGTGTGTGTGTGTGTGTGTGTGTGTGTGTGTGTGTGTGTGTGACTTAGTTTCTCTTTTTTTTTTTTTTTTCAGCTTGTTTCTTAATTATTTTTTTCTTCTTTTAATGGCTAAGATCTTCATTATGTCTTAATAAAATCTTTTCTCTGTGTTGATACATTTTGGGTGGGTGCCTGTTTGTAAACACCTGAGTCTTTTTTTTTTCAAATTAGCCTTCATTTTAACTGCCAGTCATTTTTGAAGTAAAAAGAACTAGACTCACAAATTAATTGTCAAGACGACTAGACAAATTCCTATAGCTTGTTTCACATATCCAGGCACTACCTCTTAACCCATAACGTTATTTCTGCTATTCTCAGTATGATAACCACCGTAAACCTAATTATGGTTATACATTCTGATTCATATATTGAGTCACAGAGAAAGTACAACTGGATATGAAACAAAACAAGCAAGGAGTAAAATCAGATATGTTTGCTTTAGAGACTGAGAGTGTGAGAGAGAGAAGAAGAGAGTGAGTGAGCCTGAAATAAAATAAGAGAATGGAGTGGGAGGAGGGGAGGGATGGGTATAGAAGGAGGATGAATAAGACAGAAAAGATACAGTCAAGAAACTATTACTTCAGAATATTTACTTTGAGCCATAGCACGTCGCTTTTTCTAATTTTACTTCTGGTGATAAACATTTTCTTATTGAAAATAAGTATCTTCGCAGAGATCATACCCCAAATTCCTATAAGCCTCTAGCAGTGTGTATGTATGTATGTGTATGTATGTTTAAACATGTGAGGCACCTTTGTGTCTGTTGGAAAATGTTTTCGTGGTTAATGTACATACAGTAAAAAATATTGAAAACATGTATGGGATATGCATGTATAAACCTGCCTACTGCTTGATGGATTATATGATCACTTTAAAGTACGAAAAAAAAAAAGAAAAAAAAAACAGACTCCTATAGCCTGAGGCAATGGTTTAAAAAATGAGAATAAATGTAAATCCAGACTACAGTATCTTTTTACTGAGAACGTAATTGTAGGTGTGTGTGATATGAATGTGTCCGTTTGTCTAGGGCTGATATTTATAACTGATCATTGTGTTGAATCGTGTGCATTTAAAGATCTGAACATTGAGTGAACTTCAGTGCCGACTAGCGATATTTTTTTTTTTCTTTTCTTTTGTTTTTTGTTTTGATTTTTTTTTTTACTTTTTTTGCTGTCCCATCTATGCCACCTCAACAGCAGTGCACCCACACTGCTCATTCTGTCACCTTCACAGACTAGCCATATCTGGGTCATGAGAGTCGTATGACTGATGATTGTAGTGATTTATGTACAATTTTAAGATCCAAACACTGATTGAACTTCGATACTCACTCGCTATATCTTCGTGATCAAAGTCACTGCCAGTTGAATTTGAATTGATTTCAAACACATCGGTAGTCAGTGCTGATGTCTGAGTTGTTGTTTGATTTATCAGGGCCTGGGCCACCAAATCTTCCACAGCCATGTTAAATGCATTGTCCTCTATATTGTTACAGTTGTTTTCGCCAGCCACAAAGATACCAAGTGAAGTAAAAAAAAAAAAAAAGTAAAAAGGATCTTAAATTTGTTTTGCTCTGTATGAAACATTGCAAATGATTCTTGCAGGGGAAGCTAATGGATCAGAAGGCTGGAGCCTTATGCTTCACCCCTTCCAAATCCTGAAACAAAATGTAGAGTTGCTCTGTATGAATAGATCGGGAGTTATTGCAAAATGGCAGACTGACAAATAAAGCTGGACCAGTAGTCAAAACATTAAAAGCTTTTTGTTTTCAGTAAGTATGTTGCCAGACCTTTGCAGTGATGTGTGGATTGAGAAACAGTTGTACAGTATGCTTGATGTATGATGTGAATACAGTCCTGTGAATCACGCCTGCTGTGAAGGATGCCAGGTGGCTTCCTTGGGAACCCAGTGCCTGGGAGACAGCGAAATCTCCTGCTTCAATGCCTCGTACTGCGAGTATCCTTTATTCGTCGCGCAGTCTTGTGTCGGTGTTGACATTGACAGGTGGTAGATGTCTGTTGCTGATATGGAAAAGAAACTGGGTAGATGTGGAGGGAAAAATTTCACCAGACCTTTATTGAAGACAAAACAGTTTTCGTAATTTATCCCTTTTTGTTCTGTTTTGTTTTGATTTGTTTTTGTTTTTGGGGGGAGGGTGGGGGGGGGGGGCTTAGGTAGTGTCTTGTGTATGTTTACAGCTTGGGGGACTGACGAGTGTTCAAAAGCCTTGTACGTACGATGCTTAGTTTGACTGAAATTCAGGTGGTTCTTCTGATAAATCTTCCACAGGGATGAGAGAGGAAAAAAGGGAGATAATTATGTTGTCAGATGGGGAGAATTTTTCCTAATCCTCTTAATGTCTCTGGTTGAATGTGTTCTTTCTTTTACCTACATTTGGTGTTCAGGAGGCTGTTTTCTAGCTTTTTTGAATCGTTATTTGATTTAGATGTTGGAAGAATTGATGGTCAGTATGACCTTTGACAGGTAATGTGTTGGTATGTGGTGTTGATGTTGACAGGCCATTATGACACATGCATTGTTGGCGCTGGAAACTAGCGCACAGATACTGTTAGCTTCCGAAGCAGAGTGAAAAAGATGAAACGCTGGTAAAGCTTACGCAGGTAATGATTATTTGTTGTTCCTTATTAACAGAATATGTAGAGAATATATGTACTGGTACATGAGGAATACTTTATGGCAGTGTATAGAGCATGCATGGATAATGGCTACATTATTTGTATCTGAAAATTTTCAAATTCCACCACCAGGGAGAATATGTTTTCATCTGTGTCTGTTGCTTGTTTGTCTGATGGTTTGTCTCTCAGACAGATGACACAGAAGATAGTGAGCCTATCTTAATTAAACTTTCGGCGGAAAGATGAATGTATGAAGAGAGGCCAAAAGATGAACCATTTGATTTTGGTACAGATCCAAATGAAACAGTAGATCAAAGATCATTTAACAAGATTATTGAGATCTGTTTGCCATATGATTTTGCTGCATACACATGTTTGAATATGATGCACTCAAGTAACTGGGAAAAACAAGATTAAAAAGCAAAATGGAGAGATTAAGTTCTTGAATGGTCAGTGCGCTTGCAATTTTCAGGTAGAATGAAAATAGGTTCTTCCAAAACCAATTACTTTCAAACCAGATTTGTAAACATACCTGACTCCAGGCAGTTTTACCAACGTTTCAGGGTGTGTTGTCAAAGAAATGGGCACAGGTGCAATTTCATCTATATATAAATCATCAAGAATTGTTATATTGTAGTAAAAGCCATGGGTAACCTCTTCTTGTTGTACCATCTATTATTTCCCCAGGTATTAAAATCGTGAAACTGTGTTTACTCATGAACTGACCCTAAAGGAAGATCCAGGATCCCTGCGACAGTGGTATAGGTCTGTAGTTACCCAAGTGTCTATCTAATTTGAACCTGGAATGTTTTGCATGGATATTGGTTTCTGAAAAAAAAATAGTTATTTGATAATGAAATGTACAGCTGGAATTGTTGGGTAGCTGATGAAGTCATATTGGTTAATTAAACATATTAGCTGATAATTTGATATTGGAATGTGTAGCATGGATAGGTGACGGATACAAAGATCTGTTTACCGTAACAGTTTTCCTTAATGATTGGCTGGTGTTAAGCCTATTGACTGTGGTAATATGCTCAAAGACAGTAGATTCCAGTGACAAAAAAAAGAAATAGATAAAAGGAAAAGAGAAAGGTTGAGGGGAAAAGTAGATGAACTGGATGAAATATTGCCAAATATTGATGAGTAATTTCTAGAATTCTGTCAAGAAGTAGATGAAGATACGTCCGCTGAGGCATTTCGGCCACCAGTTTTTCAGTTGCGATTGTGGATTGCCTTTACCATGATATGAAAGGAAACAATCATGGAAAGTGGCATCACAATCATGAAACTGCAAAGAAGAAAGCGAAAGTTCTGCTGCTAAGTGTCTGTCAAAGCTTGAGATTTTGGACAGATGAATCATGAGGTAAACTGATCTGAATACACAGGTTTCTGGGGAAAAAAAAATCATAGTTTATTTGATTTATGAATACATAGAGTACATAGGTATTGAATGGTATATGAAAGATCTTGAATCAATGATTGCATTAGAGATGTTTAAGCCCGGTACTGCATTTTTAGGGAGGACAGAGGTCTCTCAAACAACAGTGATAGCCTTGTCATAGCAATCGGTCGAAGGTAAACCGCATGAACTCAGTGGTCCATTTTGCCACTGATGAAAAAGAATCTAAATCAGTACACAGTATCAGTTGACCATATTTTTTTGTTGATGGCTTGTCATCTCAACTGGTAAAATAATGGTAGTTAACAGTAAACATGAACCCTGTTTGATACTGGAATGTTTAACTTTGATAGTTTATAAATATGTATCGCCTTCCTTGAGGTAATGAATAGATAATGAGGTAATGAATAATTTGTTTCTGGAAAAGGAGGGATGTAGAAATAGTTACGGAAGATGACAAGAACAAAAATAGTAGATAAATCATAGCTCATGGTGATCAACCTGATCCTTAACTTACTGCAGTGGTGTAAGTGACTGCCCTACTGCTCCCAACAAACCCGAGGGTGCCTCCTGCCTCGACGAGTAAGTATTCCTGTGATGAAGACTGTTGGCGAAAGAATTATGCTTTTCCTTGTTCTGGTTGATGATTGAGGTGTCTGTGCATGCACTCGGTTTTTGCGTGCGTTTGTTCACGTTGTGCAGTTTAAATGCTTTTTGTTTTCTTTTTGTATGTTTGTTTGTATGTGTATTTCCAGTCATTCGTTTCACAGGTTGCAGGTTTCCCAGATTCCAGGGTTCCTTTACAGATTTCAGCGAAAAGTGAAACTGGAATTACTGAGAAGTGGGAGAGGAGGGCGGAGAGGGGGGGGGAAGGATGGCGGAAGGAGATTTCTAATAGGGATTTCTAATAGGGAAAAAAAAGAAGTCAGGGACGAAGAATTTTCTTTCAAAAAGTTGCGGTTGAATTTACGGCTTTCTGGTTGCATGTTCAGTATGCTAGCACATGACACTGAAGTCATGAGGTTCCTTGTTCTCTGTGAGAGCAGCTTGTTGCATTTTATCTGGTTGAAGGCCTTGAAAGCAAGCGTATGTTCTGCTCTGACAACATGCATTGGCAAGACAATGCAAATACTAAAGATGTTGACAAAAACTGTACAAAAAAATGGTCCTGATAGTGTTTGGACTGAAAAGCTGACGACACACCACTGGATGCTCAGACGGGTGTCACACACACATAACACCAAATATTTTTGCCGGGGGGGGGGGGGGGGTCTGTCTGCCGGATCATCCCTAGAAAATCAAAGGTTTTTGCTTTTCCTCAGTGGGAGCCATTTTTGTTGTTGCTGTTGTTGTTTTGTTTTTTTTTTGTTTTCTTTGTGTCTCAATGTTCCAGTGATCTAGTTTGCTCTTTTTCTAAATGAAGTGATGCTAAAGGGACTGGGTTGGTTATACCACCTCTGCCCTGTTACATAGGACTGAGGTTATACGGCTGTGTGGAGATTGCTGACTACCTACATATCCTTCATGGCAGCCTTGCGGCCTGCTGTCATAGGATTTTTCTTGTTTTTAGATAATGTTAAGTCAGTCTGCATGGACAGACGTTTGTGTCGGTGCCATAGTGCCAGGGTGGAGAAATTTCTTTTGAGGTGTCTTTTTTTTTTATATATATTATTGCATTAAAAAAAAAATCTGTATGTATAGTATCATTGAAACTAGCAATAAATGATCACTTAACTGAATTGATGAATGGTCAACAGTTACACATGATCATACACATGTGCATGTGCATGCACATACACACACACACACACACACACACACACACACACACACACACACACACACACACACACACACACACACACACACACACACACACGTACACACATAAACATAGTCTCAGAGAGAGAGAGAGAGAGAGTCTTTCGTAAGGCGTGCATGCACTTTTGTGTGTGTGTAGGTAATTCAATAGATCAACAAACCATTTGATCGATAAATGAATAACATAAAATGTTCCCACACATGGTACAAGAAAAAAAAAAAACCACATAAGTGTGTATGTATTTACACACACACACACACACACACACACACACACACACACACACACACGTATATGCACACAATCATCACACAGAAAAACATTCACACACACACACACACACACACACACACACACACACACACAAACACACAACTGTGGACAGTACACACTACACACTTGTATACTTCATTAAAGCACACACCTCAGTATGAGTAGGATTGTGCTGCAAATAGAACAGGGGATCCAGAGAGATTCAAAGACCACTGCGTCTGTTTAGGTGTGTTCCGTCTTTTTTGTCTGATATTGAAAAGCCATGGCACGAGTCTATCCCATTCTCTAGACCTTTTTTGCATTATTGGTTTGGCGATTACTCTGTTATGTTTGGTTGTTCCTTAAGAGGTCAGGATGTAAGCCACTTCCTGTCTTGATGTCGAGTGCTGCAAGGTGATGCTGGTGAGGTGGCTTCACTCTTGTTTGTTGAATTGATTCTTTATGATTCTTATCACATCAGATCAGCCAAGCTGTAATCTGGTTTGTACTGTTGCCTTGCCTGTCAGAGTGTCTGTGAGTAAAATCTGTGATTGCTTGTATGTGACTGTTTGGTTGGTTTGTTGTTGTTTTTTTTTTTCTTTCAGGGGTGAGTGTGATGGAAATGGGGTGTGCCAGTCATTCTGTGAGGCACGGAAGCTAGAGTCCTGCACTTGTGACGAAGGTCAGTACTTACTCACCACGGATAGAATCTCCGGTAATGTCTTGGGTTGTATGAAATGACTACAGTGTATTTCCCTCCTGTTTTTCTTGTCTGAAATTTGTGGGTTATTTTTGTGTTAGTGTGCTGTGAATATGTTTATGTGGTCCTTTTTCTTTTTTTTAAATCAAATTTTGTATATATCTGTCATTTTTGTTTGCTGATATATTCAAAGTGATATCTGGAAGTTCTTGTTTATTTTGAAAATGTTTTTCATTTGCAGAAGTGGTATATTTTAGACTTTTTTTTTTTTTTTTAAAAAGGGATGTACTGATATTTTCTGTACAGTGCTAATGTTTAATCAAGAAAAGAATAGCCTCATGATAAGTGGAACGGAAAGAAATGCTGGTAGACAACATGAAGAAGAGATTCAGGTTGTTTGACTTTATAATGAACATGCAAATTTTCATGCATTCTCAACTGAATTGTTTTACCTAAAACTGGGTCATGGTGCTGAAAGATATTGTTTCTGGGTCATTTTTTTTATTTTGAAGAAATCGGCAACAGGTAAGTCAAACTTGAAACAACGTGCTGTGTCTCAGGAAAGGAAGTATACTGCAGTGGAACTAGAATAAGCTATGGAAAAGATGTATCTGGACAAAAAATTTGACTTGTTGCCTGTGTTTGGAATGATATCATTGAGATTACCTACCACCGCCTCTTACAAATGGGGCAAAAGATCTTGCTAGCTTTCCAGTCGCTTATTTTACCAAAAATAGTCACTTCTGTTGGCCCAGTGTTTTGGCAGGAACTCTTTGTTTGATGATATCATCCCCACCCCCGTCACCCTTTTTCTGCGCAATAACTTTGAAACAAATGTAGTATTCTGCTGCTGCTGCTGTCCTCTCCTTTTCAACACCCTTTTGACCAATATGAATGTCTAAAAAGAAACAGGGGGATCCCCCCCCCCCCCTCTCTCCCCATCATCTCCCCCTTCCCTCCCCTCTTGCGCTGCGCTCTCCTGGATGTAGCAGCTCACTCCTTTCAACCTCCTGCAGTGTTACAATGAAGTTTGTTGTCGTTTTGTCTGCATCATAAGCAGCGTGGATTGCCACAAGAAACTTCTGATATAAAAAAGGGGGGTGTGTGTGTGTGTGTGTGTGTGTGTGTGTGTGTGTGTGTGTGTGTGCACACATGCATGCGTGAATGTGTGCATGTGTTTGTTCTGCATTCATGTTGAAAATGCATATTTTAACCATTAGCTGATTTTTTTTTTTTCATGTTGTTTGTGTGTTATTTTGCTGGGCAAGCAGTTTTGTTTAGAGATTATAGGACACAGGAAATCAACAGGAGGTCTTGCATCTGATGAAAAATCTACACAACATGTATGCACAGAATGCTCAGATGTGAGTTTGGTGTGTTGAATGTTTCAGTATCGGAGTCGTGCCAAAGATGTTGCCGTGATAACATCACAGGAGAATGTAAGCCTTACGACAATAACCATCCCCTGCCCAACAGCCGACCCTGTGTCATAGGCTACTGTAAGAATGTGAGTACCTTTGCTGATTTAAAGCACAACTGAGTTACCACTCTTGACTGGCTATGTCAAGAATGGGAATATGTAGCTGCTTTAAACACAATTGATTTGCCGTACATATAGGATATTATCAGAATGTGATTACTTTGTTGATTTGATTCTTTCCCTACCTGCATTCTTGGGGTTAGCTTTTCCAGTGTATGCACAATGTTTACAGTTGCATGTTTGTTTATGATTGTTTATGTAGTTGAATTGCAAAGTAAATAAATATAAGTTTTTTCATCATTACAAGGTGGTGTGTAAATGATGACTATTGATCTAATGGTTCAGAATTGACAGCCTTAAAAATCTAGTTTCCCACAGTAGCTCTGCTGTACAGCTGATGTTCAGCTGCTTGCAGCTGGTGATGAAAGGGTTAAAGATGACCAACGTAGGAGAAACTGATTTCACATTGTTTTGTGTATGGTTGCAGGGTGTGTGTCAGAAGTCAGAGACTTCTGTGGTCCAGAGGCTGTTTGACATCCTGGATAAACTCAGCATTGATGGCATTCGTAAGTGGTAAGTGGTGTACAGTGGGTGTGCTGTGGGAGGGCTTTCACTTCACATTGATGACATCAGTAAGTGGTGTACAGTGGGTGTGCTGTGGGAGGGCTTTTTCACTTCGCATTGATGACATTAGTAAGTGGTGTGGGTACAGTGGGTGTGCTGTGGGAGGGCTTTCACTCCGCATTGATGGCATTGGTAAGTGGTGTACAGTGGGTGTGCTGTGGGAGGGCTTTCACTCCGCATTGATGGCATTGATAAGTGGTGTACAGTGGGGGCTGTGCTATGGGAGGGCTTTCACTCCGCATTGATGGCATTGATAAGTGGTGCACAGTGGGTGCTCTGTGGGATGGCTTTCAGTGATATGGTTTACGAATGAAATTATAAAACATTGCCCATCACAATTTTGTAAACAGATAAAGAGGGCATCCAAATTTCTGTGTGCTGCTGATACAGGACAGGTTAAATTCATTCAGTTCTATTGGATATTTTGGTATTATTTCTCAGGTATTCCCAAACTAAAGAATCGATTGCCTATACTTGTTTTTTTTTTTCTCTAAAGCCAGTAGAACAAATTGACTTGTGAACATATATGCATCATACATCTTGATTTCTTTTTTTTTTTTATAACTGTTTGAACAATATATGTTCTTAGTTCTTGTGTTATCATTATGGCAGTTTTTCATCATGGACAAAAGCCTATGCCTGATTTGTGGTTTGTGCAGTCGAGTTCTTCCGCAATAACCTGGTGGGGTGCATAATGGTGTTCAGCCTGATTCTCTGGATTCCCATCAGCTGCTTCATCTCCTACAAGGTGAGCACGAGGGAAGTGTGTTTTTTGGGCCAGCAAATAGTACAGTGCTTAGTGTCATGTGTAGAACCACCCTGTCAAGACCATTATGCAGACCTGTTTACTCGTATGATTTCACTGCATTTTGTGCACATGTTTAGCCAGGTGAATATGGTGAACACAACAAGCTAAGAAGAAATACATCAAAAAGGTAGTCTAGAGAGAGACAAAGTTCTTGAGCAGTAATCACGCTTGCATAGTGAACTGTGGTTGGGGCTTTGACCTAAGAATGACAACTCTAGCCAACTTCTGTGCGCAAAATCATGTCAAACTGTATCTGATTCTTTGTGCCCTGAAATGTCAGGGGAAAACAACAAGCAATATTATGGTTTTCATGTGTATGTTCTGTCTCGGGTGGTTCATACTCAAAAGTTGTTGAATGTGCTGTGGCTTAAAATGGGAAGACTGGGATCATCCCTTGAGTCACATCTGCTCTATAGGTGCTTTTCTAAGATGGTAACTGAAAATCTCCTTTGAAACGCCACAGAATGTCTGTAAGTCTGTTTGATGGTAAAAATCTCTCCTCAAGGTCTTTAGTAGTAGCGGCAGAAAGACATATGAGGGTTAGCAACATGTTTTGAAGTGTTTGACTGGGCTAAGTTTGAGCACTTTGATACTGTTCTTGGTTCTCCCTTTTTTTCCTATTGTATTCATGCATTTTTCAGCAAGAAGGAATTTTATGTGACTGACCCAGACATTTTCTTCTTTCAGGACCGCAGGTTACGTCGAGGTTTGAAGCGACAAGTGTTTGTTGACATGCGCGAGGTAAAAATGTTTCTTATCAAGTTAGGGTTGGGGAAATGTGTTGCTTTTTGCATACTTCCCGTATTGCTTCCGTCTTCTTTTTCTTCTTACCCCAATTTTTTTTTTTTTTTTCAGTTTTAGTTTAAAAACAGTTTACAGTTTTTTTGCCAACTAACAATCCTGGTTTGAATGTCTTTTATTTACATTTTGATTTAATCAGTACTGACTTGCTCTTGGGAAGAAGTGAACAAGGTTATGCAATCGTCTGCAGATTACAGAGTTTGTGAAATCACAGCTGTCATCAGGTATAAGTCGGTTATTTCATGTTTTGTGTCATGTTGGGTTTTTTTTTTTTTGTTTTTTTTTTTTTCTTTTCATGTTGAGCTGCAGTTCCTGTCACATTTTATGCCTGTGTGTAGGATGTTTTACCAGTTCTGTGAGTGTGAACTTTCAATATTAGAAGAATTTTCTGTAAATCTGAGCACACATTGTAATTTCTAGGGAATATGATATTTTACACTTTCAATCCTGCGCCAGTAATGTTCAGGCATTGTTGAGAAGAGTATTTCAAGGCTTAGCATGACCAGCACTTGAGTATCTAAGCTCATTTTGTCACACTGGTTTAAAAAACTTCGCATTTTGCGTTAACTTACTTACAGCCAAGGAAAAAATTTTAACAGAAATTCCTGGCAGATTCTGATTGTGTTGATTCTTCAATAGGATTTAGTCAGTTGGAGTGTCTTTTCAGTGTTTTTTTTTTTTTTTCCACACTAGTTACGGCCAAATGACAGAGGCTTACTTCTAGACAGGTTCTTGATGATCTCCTGATGGATTCTAGCATTTCAGTTCAATTAATAATTCATTAAATTCTTCAGAGATATGGCAAAAAAAAATGCCTCCTTTTGTGAAGTATGTGGTCACACCATTGTTACATAAACCTGTTTGGTTGGAGAGATTGTCCACACCGTGAACATGAAAGGTTGTCTCAGAAATGTAACAATGGGTCCTAGAATATGCAAACAAGAAAAACCAAATTTGGCGCCATTCTGGAAAATCACTGTTCCATTACATGTCAGACTTTTTAAAGTATTGGAACATGAAGTATGTCTACAGATAACTTTCAAAACCGAAACTAGGTAAAATTTTGTTTCTTTGTTGTTTGTTTTTAACATAAAAGGAAAAAAAATGCATCGTGTTACTTGAAGTTTTGATAGGAAAATGTCATATTGTCACTGCTGTGTAATTTTCCTTTGATTTAACATTTTTTAGGATAATAGAGTGGAGCACCCCGTCTGCTCCTGTATATAACAGCCCAGACCTGCTGGGCAGGGAAGGTTGCCCAGATTGCACTCTTGGAAGTGTTGAAAGGGTTAATGTCTGAGGGGTTTTGTACTACAATGCATGCAAACTGACCTTCAAACAATGATCTTAGAATATTTGAATGATTAGATCATCCTTTACCAAAATAACTTAATATAATATATTACCAAATGCAGGTTTTAGTGTAGAAGTATTGAAAGTTCTGATGACTTTTATACATGATTGTCAGTTCTGACTTAGAAATTTCAGTAGAGTTGATTCTAGTGTCTTTATTTGATTTCAGCTGTTTCTTTGAAAGTTTGTATTTACAGTTGTGTGCTTCAGTGTATTTACAGTTGTGTGCTTTAGAATGTGGTAGAACATATGTTATGTTGTAAAGGTTTGAAGCTATTTCGTTTGCTGTAATTCTTGTTCATTTTGGATTTCTGCTGAAGGGGTTAAAAAGAGTTACATTAAAGATTTGAAGCTATTTCCATATCTCTCTCTCTCTCTCTCTCTCTCTCTCTCTCTCTCTGAGGGGTCTCTCTCTCACACACACACACACACACACACACACACACACACACACACACACACACACACACACACTCTCACTCTCTCTCTTCAATGATCATTGACTTAAAACTTTGCCACCTGGTGTATAGCTGAAAACAGTTTCCTTTTGCTTCTCTGTTTGAGTTAATATTTAACAGATTTATCTTTTTCACTGTGCTGTATGGTTTTACATTTGGAATATGTAAAAATGTGGATGACAAGCGTTGGTAGCAAGAAAGTGGTGCAAGAATCTACACAGCATTTTTAAGTGTCAAGCTTTGATGGATATAAATGTGGTACGTTTTAAGTGGGATGAAAGCTTAGAAAAGATTGACAAACTCACACCCCCCTGTTGACACCTCTTTTGGCAAAAAACTAAACTTTGATTCGGGCAAAATTACTGCTATTTATTACAGTAACATTGCACTAGTTTAAATCTATTTTTGTGTGGTTTATTTGTGTGTTAATGCTGGCTTTCCATTTTATGATGTCTTTTCTTTCAGTCGAGTGTTACAAGCATAGACTAGGTATTGTGTTCTTTTGTTTTCTTATGAATAGTAAGGTCCAGATGCAGCATGCTTATGCTTACCAGTATGTCTTTGACTGTTGACTACAAACTGAGTCTTTTGGAGTTGTTTTTTTTGCCTTGACAAAGTACATTAAGAAACAGAAAAAAAGGTTATCCTATGGGTTTTACATTCTTGCCAGTGAACCCATTTAAAGAAGAAAAAAAATTGAGGCAGGAAAATCTGCTTTAATTCAGTTTTCTGCTTTTTTTTTGAGAATCAGTTTCACCAAGATTGTCTTGGAGGGAAAAAAAAAACAAAAAAAAAAACGGTGTTTTATTCTGGTATTTTTAAGGATTTTTTTTTTTATTAAAAAAGCTTGAAGACTGGATTAGTATGCTTCTGCCAAACACATGTACTCATTTCCTGTGTTCCAAATACAAAACCGGTAATTTTTTTTTTATCCTAACAGCTGTCTACATGATCTTTCATTCAAATTCGTACATAACCTCTCCCTTCCTTTCATGTCAGTTTTTTTTCATTCATTTATTTGATTATCTATTCATTTGTTTATTTTTTGCTGCTGCATTATTTCCAGTTAAGTCCAGTATGGCTGGAAGGGCTAACAGCTGATGGCTCAGTTTGTGGATGACAGTCGTGCATGATCCCAGAATGCATGTTGGTCAGCGGTTGTAATTGCTGTTGCATGTACAGAATACACGACAAATGTGTTGGGTGTGTTTGTGATCAGGATGAGGGAAATGTTGCTGTGAGGGTAGGGGGAGGATGGGGTGTTGGAAGTTATCGTGTGGGTCATGAAAATGACATCACTTCTGATAATTATGAACATATAGTAACAGTAAGGATAATAGTAATTGTGGCATTTTTTTTTTTGTTTTTTTGTTAGTACTGATGGTTACTTCGGATGTAAGCATATTTTCAGAGAAGGCTGCTGTTCTGATTGTTATATATTTTATTTACACTGACGGCAGATTGTTCAGAAGTACCAGCTGCCGTGGCGAAGAGGTTAGCGTCGCGGACTCCTGGCTGGGAGGTCGTGGGTTTGAATCCCATCAGAGTCATGTGGGGTTTTTCTGCTCCGACCGGCTCCTACCCAGAGTTGAGTTTGCTGCGGACTCAGTTAGGAAGACTGGGACCACACAGTCGAGTTTCATCCACTTAACGGATGCATTTCTGAGAGTGTTGCTCAAATTTCCTGACCAATACTGCAGGTGCCTGTATCTCTCGGGCCTGGTTGACGCCGGGATATATTATGAAAGGAAGCGTAGAGTACAGCCCTGTCATGTAGTCTCAGACCGAAATAGAAATCCGTAGCATCATCTTAATCATCCTCATTCTCATCAATCAGCATTAAAAAAAAAAAAAATATCTCAAGTTCTGTGGCCCTTCATGCCCTGCTCTCATGGTGACCTTAGTTTCGATGTTCTCTCCATGTCTGTGGCCTTGGTTTGTTTCTGTCAGGGTCACCGGTATCGGCGAGTCCATGGGGGCTGTCGTTGGACGGACGTGGTGGCGGCGCCCTCCGGAGGGAGAGCTCACTCACGCCAGCTCCGCGACTAAGCAATATTGTCGTCAGTAGGGGGCTTAGTAGATGGTGTCCTGCGTATGTTAGATCAGAACAGGCGCCACTGAACACCACCGAAGTGACTCAGCAGCAGTGCAGAATCTCCTCCGGTGGGTTGCCTCTTGACGGCTTGACATTGACTCCCCCTGTGGATTGCCGGTGGCGGGGCTGCAGCGGGCCCCGACCAGACTGTGGCTGTGGATGGGGTGTCGGAATGAGCGGCATGGAAAAGATTGTTCAGAAGTTATGAAGTTGAAAAATTCAAAACATTTCCTGAAAAATTTTCGAAATGTTTTTCAAAAATAGAAGGGTTGGCATCTTGGTGTATTGACCTAACAGAGAGCATGAAAACAGAATTGCCATGTTTAGTGTTGGTGTGTGGTAGGAGCTTCAGGTGGGAGGCTTCAGTTGGTGCATTGTTGTGCTGATGATTTCATCGATGATCAACACACACACACACACACACACACACACACACACACACACACACACACACACATACATGTCAAGAATATTCTCTACAGTAGAGATCAAGAGCATCTGAACTGCTTGTGTGAGGAAAGGGAACAGGCAGGGGTATAAAGACTTTGGAGAAAATGTAGGCCTGCTTGAAACTGAACACTGCGGAGGAGGGGGATGAAGTGAAGGCTGCCTTTGGCTATGGGTAAAAGTGTAGGTTTTGTGTGGCTCATTAATCCAGGGCTGACCAAGGACGTAACTTAGATCATATGTGTGACAACTGGTGAAGGACGTTTTTGAGCAGCTCAGGGGTTATTTTCAGCTGTATGATTTAAACACTTAGAAAAGAAAGTAGATGTTCAGCTGAACTGAAGCAGAGAAAATAGGCATGGTTGCTGAAGTCAAAATGGATTTATGAATGCTCTTATGTACAAAGTAAACAGACTTCTACCATGACTAATGGTAATGCTAATCAAAACACCTGTTCAAAGTACACATTTTTTACGGGTGTTCTAACATGTGTCTGCGGCTTCAAACGCTGCATGTATTCATGCATGTCCTGTCAAATACTAAATTTGAGGAGAAGTATTCTTAGTGATGATGACATCTTGTTTGTTTCCTGAATATGTTATCTTCTGTCCTCTTAACAATTTTTTTTATATATTTGAAAGACGTTGACATAATGTGCTCCCAGTAAGGTGCAGGTGTTTGTTTATTACTGTGATACTTTAAATGATTTGATTTGATAAAACTAAAAGACAAGACAATA
The DNA here is from genome assembly GCA_016801955.1 of Conus betulinus. Lineage (NCBI taxonomy): Eukaryota > Metazoa > Mollusca > Gastropoda > Neogastropoda > Conidae > Conus > Conus betulinus. The sequence continues at coordinate 413,726 of JADBJO010000718.1, read as the reverse complement.
CTTACGGGAAAAGATGATGCTCATGAACAGTTATTTTTGTTAGGATTTGTAAGCAGACAACATTGTTTATGAAACAAAATGTTTTATACTGTTGTATTTTCTGCATGCATTAATTTGTACATATGTTGTCATGCCTCTTGCTGCATTAACAGTTGCATCTGCTTCAAGTAGTAGTAGTAGCAGTACTTTAATTTTACGTCTTTTCACAAACTATGTGATATTAGACAACATCTGCTTCAACATGTACAAAAAATGTTTGTTTTTCATCTAATGAATAACAATACATAGTGTTTTTGTTGTAGACAGTTTCGCTTTGTATGATGTATGTGTTGTTTCAGTGGTGCTGTCACTTGTACACTAATGTTGATTGAACAAACATGCAATAAAGTGTAAATGTATGGTCTCATGTATTCACTTTGATTTTCTCAGTCCCGTATTTCAGCAGCCTTGCAAAGGTATATTTCGTGTCTGCGATATTATTGTTATTATTATTGTTGTTGTTGTCATTATTATATTATTATCATTATTGTTGCTGTTATTTTTATCATTAGTCTCATTATATTAACAATTACTCAAAATATTGAAATGGTGTCTATCCGTGGTTAGAAATCAAGATCTAAGCACTTGGCAATCTATGCTGTCTTTTACACAATGGGCTGCTCACCTGGGTATAGCCAACTGACAATTTTCAAGACACACTTTATGACAGAATGTTGAGAACAAGAGGAACATGTTGACATAGTCATCACAGAAAGTGGGGTTGCTATAAGGTGGGGGAGAAAGAAATTCTCATTGCATACCAGTGCCCACATAACTGGCACTCTTAATGATGTATCATTCATTAATGCATTAGAGAGGGAAGCAGTAGGCAAAGTAGGTATAACACTGGATTCTCAGTCAGGGGGTCATGAGGTATCACTGTCAGGACGTTAATGAATTGCTCATTAGTGTTTGTTCATCTTTGATACATAATGTATACATAGAAAATCAGAGATGTGTGTTCCTTAATCCCTAACATTATTCATGATGGTTTTTTTTTTGTTGACCAGTGTTTTTTTTTTGTACCAATCTTTGTAACAAATAGGTCTTTGCTGCAGCTAAAAGAATACTGATCTTGCTGATATGTTGGGATACAGTAAAGCCTCTCAGCCAACAGTGGAGGCTTTCACTGCTGTGCTCATCTCATCGGTCATCTTGGTGCGTGGCTATCTTATTACTGCATTGGCCACAAAACTTCGGCCTGACGGAGCTGACTGACAGCCGTTTAATGCTGCTGTCTCTATATCCCACCAAGCGCTGACATGGATTACAGGATCTTTAGCAAGCATTTCTGATCTTCTGTATGTGTATACATATAATGGGAGATCAACCACTGTTTTGGTCTGCACATAGAGATCAGAAAAATGTCACTACATGCTTGGCCCACTTAATGCTGCTGAGGCTTTGATTGGCTCCCCTGAGATTAAGAAGCAAGCGTTCCAACCCACTGAACTGTTGCAGCTGTTTCGGTGGGTGATGGACCCTGAAAATAATCAGTCATATACTTTGAAGAGCGGATGGCCCAGCTTTCCCCATGCAGGTTCGTTGGGAATAAACCACCCTCTTGTTCAGGGCGTGAATAGTGTTTGTGATGGTGCCTTTGTCATCATCTGGTCATGGGATGAGGAAAACATGTAACTATTTCCCCTAAAGTGTGTTTCGACTGCTTTAATGGACATCAAACGTGATAGTGCCAGTCATGTCGTTTAATCCATCTTTGTAACCCACCAACTCCTCTGTCAGACAAACACACATACACACACACACACACACACACACACACACACACACACACACACACACACACACACACACACACACTCACTCACTCACTCACTTACAGACACACACACACACACACACACTCTCTCTCTCTCTCTCTCTCTCTCTCTCTCTCTCTCTCTCTGTCTGCTTTTTATCGTTCTGTCCCCTTTTCCCCAATCTTTTCCATCAATGCTGCACTTTTACATGTTGTAGACATTGAAAGCATGTTTGTATGCTATGACTGGATATTACTTTTCCATCCTTTACGAAATGTCGGTGATTAACTGCATGTTTGAACATCAGTGTATGTTTCACTGATCCAACTTGCATGTAGAAAGTGTCTTAACTTGTTTAGGTATGCATGGGTATGCACACACACTCACACACACGCACACACACACACACACACACACACACACACACACACACACACACACACACACACACACACACACACAAGTCAATAAAACAAATAAGTTAGGAAATATAGAAACAAGGCACACACAAACTTGCAGACACACACACATACAGACACACACACATTCATGTACACATGCATGCACATGCACAGACACATGCATGCACACACACACACACACACACACACACACACACACACACACACACACACACATACACACATGCACACACACACACCTGCACACACACATACACATGCATGCACATATACAAAAACATATACATTACACTCATGTATAACATTTGTATTCTGTAATATTCAAAATTTTGTATGAATATTCAGATCTGAAGCAGGTTCTTTCATTTATGCAATTACATTATCTTCCTAATTCTAGAGGCACAGAATACCACTAAAGTAGGTGTTTGATTATTTTCAGGACAGTTGATATATAGATATAGAAGTTACTTTGTGTGTGTGTGTGTGTGTGTGTGTGTGAGAGAGAGAGAGAGAGAGAGAGAGAGAGAGAGAGAGAGAGTGTGTGTAAAGTAAGAAGAGCTGGACATGTTTGAATGAAGTGTATAAGACTTTGAAGCAGAATGTCTTTTGGATACTTTGACTGTTTTTTTTTTTGTGTGTGTGTTTTTTTTTTCTTTTATAGAAAAATTTGTTTGCACTGTTGTTTCATTTTCCTTTCCTTTCTTCTCACTATTGTCTCCATCCTCCTCCTTTATTTTAATCCAGTGGCTAATGCTGTCATGCCCGAAATTTTCAGGACCGAGATTTTTTATTTGACGAAGACGGACGCCGAGTGGCTCGGCCTGATGGTCCCGACTCGTCCACCCCACGCACGCCTCGCAGCACGGCCCCGCGGCGACTGCCCCCGATTATGTCGCCCCGCAACAAGGAGCTGGTCCACCAGCGCAACCGCATCATGCCCATGAGTCCCCTGGCCGACATCAGGCCCAGCAACTGAAGGGACATGGCCAGTGTCGCCTGTTGGTGACTGAAGACAGTGAAATGTCGGTGATGATGAGGGGTGAAGGAGGTCACTGTCGTCTGGGAAGATTTTGTGGAGGAGTATGGATAATGAGTGAACAAGGTTGTTCGGGAGAATCCTCACTTTATAGGTGACTTTGTTTCTTTTTTAGTGTTTATGGAAGACATGTTTCTTTTTTTAGTGTTTATGGAAGACATGGATTCTGAAAATTTACATTTTTTTTTTTTTTTAAGATGTAAAATGATCTGGTTTATTTTATTTATTTATTTGCTTGTGGCTGATCTAAAGTTTAAGCTGTATTTTTTTTTCAATCTTTCCTTTGTTGAAAAATATTGCAGTGGATGCTAATGTAAGTCTTAGAAATGTGAAAAGAGGCCCATGTGATAATAAATTTCTGTTTCATGGTGAATGTGAATAATAGACCCACCATGGAATTGCAAGTGAAGTTCAGTCAGCAAAACATGTCGTGATTAACGCAGTTGAGAAGAAAATAGCAGCATCAGTGCTGTCAGATTGCTTTCAGTGTCAGTTGTCAGGGAGATTTGTACATTTGATGTTTTTATTTTTGCCAAGTATTGTGATGAAGATAAAGATATACACAGCTGACGATTGGAATAACCAATTATTGTGATTTAAAGAATGAGTATCGCAGTTGACGATTTGTATTATCAGTTATTGTGATGAACATGGCCAGCATGAAAAATAGCCGTTGTTATGTATCATCGAGTATATTTTGTAAGATTTTTTTATATACTTATCTCTCTGTCAGTCTATGTGTGTGTACGTTTTAAAATGATCTCTTGTAGATGTATGACTGGACCAAATGTATGTGTGTAGTTAGATTGTTAGGCAAAAAGTGCCTTGCTGATAGCGCCAACAGATGGGCTGATGCATCAAGATGGTTGAGAAGATTTCATCCTGCCCTTTGTACAGGTCTTACCACATGAGTGAATCCTTCTAAAAAGAGCATCAGTTTAAACCAAATGCTGCAAATTCTGAATGGTTTCTTGCCATCTAAACCGGTGAGTGCTCATTTCTGAGATGATTCCCAAACATAGATCCAGAAGAAACTGACAAGACTCTTCAGCAAAGTCTATTGTCGTATTTGCAGTCTGTTGTAAACAACGTGTTTCCTTTAATTTTCCGAGTTAAAGCTGTCTGATCTGGATATGAAATCTCTAATAGCTCACCATCATGTGGAGTGTAAGCTGAAAAAAAAAAAGAAGTATGAGAACCAGCGGTTATGAAATCATGCTTTTGTGTCCAATATGCTTTGAAAGAATTGTAAGAAACAACAGCTCTTCAAAGGCTAGGCAGTCACTGTTGAAATCAAACATGGATGCAAGGTGGGAAGTTGTGCTTGAGCTTACCATTTACAGCTGTAATGCAGGGTTGCCTGTCACGTTTATGTGAACACGTCTGTCTGTGTGATGTTTAGACAACAAATCCTCGCCTGTGAATAAACAACTTGCATATTGGTGCCTTTACTTCCAAGCAAATCCATTGATGACAATTATTGGATTTTTTTTTTCTCACCACATCAGCTAAGATTTTCTTTCAGATTACAAAGAACTACACAGAGGTTATGTATGTTTGATCTGAAGTTTTTCTCTGTGTTTTGTGTGACAGAGGTCAAGATCAGAAAACCATGCCATCTTAAACACATGTTAATTTGTGTTTGTATAAGAAGGGTAACTGTCGCTCCCCTGATGAAATAATACGCATCCATAACACCAAACAATGCAGCTTATGACACCGAATCGCTGAATCGTAAGCAGCATTCGTGTGGAGTTATGGGTGTGTATTTTATTCATTATGGGAGCAAGAGTTACCCTACTTGTTCATTATTTAGTGTTTACTGTTCTCTTCCTGATCTAAGATTTCCTTGTGTTTGTACATTTCTACATTTTAACTGAAGTTGCTGTTGAAACTGTGTCAGGTTCAGCTGCATGGGCAAGCTGGGAACTTCCTTTCAGGGGACAGTTTTCGTGTTTGTTCTTTGCGCCTGATTTTATTGTCTCCTGTTTACAGTTGTCGACTGCTTTTCTGTTTATGTGGACCATTTTTCTGTTCTTGTTCATGCAATTCCTTTCACAATTTTTTTTTTTTTTTTTTTTTTTTTTTTTTTTTTTTTTGATCGCAGTTTATGGCATGTCAGTTTTGTGTTGTAATCTGGCAACTGGGTTGTAAGTGAAATTTGTACACAATCCAGCATGGACACTAACTGCCTTTCTGCAGTGTCTGTTGTCATGTATGGGATTTTTGTGTACTTTTTGTTGCATTTAAAGTTTTTGGTTAGTTTTATACTTTTTTTTTTTTTTTCCTGAACCTGAGAATGATAACAAAAGAAAAAAAAAAATGAAGCCAGAAGACTTGCTCTCAGCACGTCTTTTTTCATCTGCCTGAAAGCTGTGAATAAATCAGCAAACATGAAATTTATTGCATAGACCCTTCTGCCAACCCTCCCCTCTCCCCTCCCATCTCCCCTTCCCCCTGAGAGCCTTGTTATTCATTACTTCTTCATGATGTGACCTTTGTTTCCCTCTTTTTCCAGGATGTGACCGTTCCGCCCCATCCCCCACCTCATTATTTTTTCTTCAGGATGTGAGGACCTGGGTTTTTTCATGTGTGTTGAAGGCAATTAGGATGTCTCATGTGGTCAGCTGGGCTGAAATGATGACAATTATACACAATGTGCCTTAGATGGTTTCAGGGTGTGGGCCATCCTTGTTGATTATTCAGCTTCTGCTGCAAGCAGTGTGGATAATTTGGTGGTCACAAGTGGCGTTGTTATCAAGCATGCTGTCTTTCTGTTGGTGTTTGTAGTTATTCGTGTGGCTGTGCCTGCAATGTTCGAGAGATCACAGAACAATGCAGATTTCTTGAAATTTACTTAATAGTATGGTTTGATTTTTACATAATGAAGCATTTTATGGCTGTAGTACCATACCGACGAAAGCCTTGGTCAACATTGAACGTGTGTGAATTCTCTGTGGTATTATTTTGCTGTTGTCAGTTTTTTTTTTTTTTTTTTTTTTGGTTGTTATTATTATTTTACCTGTGATATGCATATTGTGTTTTTTTTATTTACATTTTCTTTATTTTATTTTTAATGAGCTACATTTTTTTTTTAATTTGCATGTACACCTGATCTTTACTTGGTATTGTTGGAATGTATATGAATAAAGAATTTCAGAAGGTGTATTTCATTTGTTGGTTGGGCTTTTTTTTTTATGAGTTTTAATTTTTCACTTAAATCGTAACTGTTATTTTTTGTGGCGCTACTCTCCCATGCAGACTGAAATTTAAAACAACATTCCATAATAACTCATAGCACAAGCTCAGAGTTCCGGTAGAAAACATACCTGAGCATACTTTCTTTTGCTCATTTGTTTACTTCTGTGAAAAGATCTCCTTTTAGTTTTGATGTTTGTTTCATTTGAGGAGTGGTTTTATTTCCATCTTTGGTTTCCCCCCTTCATGGGGATGCTGAGGGTTATTTCAGTACAAACTGTGTATACTATGCCTTCTGGAAAATTCTGTGCTGGTAATTTCTTCTTCCTTCAATTCTTGTCACTCTCTTTGATTCTGCCTTTGTGTGTGTGTGTGTGTGTGTGTGTGTGTGTGTGTGTGTGTGTGTGTGTGTGTGTGTGTGTGTGTGTGTTGTCTTTTTGTTTGCTGTCTTTGTGTTTCATTCTCCAGCCTTTGTTCCTGGTCTTTTCTCCGCCACCACCACACCATGCGGCGTGTGGCTTTGAGAGGACCCTGTGCCGGTGTCCTGAGAGATAACTGTCAAACTGGGCTCAACTGAAGTGTGTCTTGTTTTGCTTTTCTCAGAGCTTGCTTTGTTTTTTGTCACTGATAATAAAGGATGCCTGAATGGCATAATTATTTTTGGAGGCCAGCAGAAACTGAGAAAGCTGTTGTTTGTCACAGATTGAGATTGAACACATGGTTGTGTTAAAAAAAAAAAAAAAAAAAACTGTTATTTCTCTGGTTTCATTTCTGTGTTCATTTTCTTATCGAATTCTGTGACCTTCTTGGTTTGTTTTTTTTATCTTTACAGTTCTTTTGTCTTATATTTCTTTTCTTTTTTTCTTTTGCCACTTGAGATTCCAAGTCTTTATATAGAGAAATGCTGCCTTGCATTGGAAACCTTTGTTCTTTGTCATTTATGGAGTTACGTCAATGCATTTAGTTGTTCAGATCATGGCTGTGGTTTTCAGCTTTGCATTTGATAAATCCAATATGTAATTAGTTATCAGTTTGCCAGATGAACATTATTTGTTTCCTTTTTTTGTTTTGTTTGTTTTCTGTTTTGTCTGACTCAACTTTCCTGATTAATTTCATTAGTTGTTTGGTGAAGAAAAAGAAGCATTGTTGAATGTTTCTATGATTTATGTGAGCACACACACAAACACAAACACGCACACACACACACACACACACACACACACACACACACACACACACACACACACTCACTCACTCACTCACACTCGCATATACACAAACACTCTAATATTCACGCTTATAATAGTACACTCATGGACAACATACTCAGGGATTATGCACATCTCCATCCTGATTTGATCTGTGATATATATATCACAGTAAATGATAATACGTAACAGAGGATTTTGACTTCGATTGATATATTATGTACATGTGTATATATATATATGTACATGAGAATACCTATGATATACCTGACTATTTAAGTTTTCAGTCTTACCTTTAGCTTTCTCTGTTCACTTTAAGTGTGATAAATGGATATCACCTAACACTGTATTTGCTCCAAAAACAAAAGGATGCATTTGCAGAGTTGCAGCACATTGGTGTGTGTGATTCTGTTTTTTTTTTTTGTTTTATTTTTCCAATAAACTTTGCTGGATAATCACATGTGTAATTGATTAAAGTGAGATAAAAGAAAGAATTGATCTGCTGGATAATTAATCACATGTCTGATTGGTTAAAGTGAGCACAAAAAAAAAAAAAAAAAAAAAAAAAAAACGAATTGCTGGATAATCAATCATATTGATGAAAGTGAGAAAAAAAAAAATTGGAATCAAACAGAAATTTGAACATTTTGTTCTTGACATAACGAAAAAAAAAGAAGGGGGGGGGGGGGGGGGGGGGGGGGGGAGGGGCCTTCATCCCATTCTTTTCTCCCCCTACCTCCCTCCTGCCCGGACTGGCATGACCATATGTATAATAGTGATAGATTTGTTCAGTACAAACTCTTTAAATCGACGCATGTATTAGAACATTATATTAAGATGAAATGAATAGATACGTTAGGTATGCACTGACAAAATTTAGATTTGGTGTATCTGACATTGCTTGCCATCGTTTTAGGTATAGCAATGTTGTTGAAAGTGATCTAACATGTCGCTTATGTAAAAAAGCAAGGGAAGATGAAATACATTTTTTGTTTTGCTGTCCTGCTCTGAGTGATTTAAGAATAAAACTGATCCAATCCAAATATTATACAGAACCGTGTAACTTTAGACTCATTCTCTTATTATCGACAAGTAATGAGAACACACTATGGAATTTAGCTAAGTATGTGTATGAAGGAACACAAGAGAATTCAGACTGCAATATCTTGAGGGTATGTTTGTTTGTTTGTTTTTCTTAATTTACAGTATTTTGTCATTAGCATTTTGATTCGTTTTATTCATGACATATATTACATTTATGAAACCCCCTTCAGTATGGGGCTTTGGCCTTAATCTGAATAAAAATTCGATTCGCATTCGCATTCGCATTCGCATTCGCATTCCCTCCTGCCCATTGTCTCAGCCCTGATATTAATTTGCTTTTGATCTTCTATGAAAATGGTCTGTGCCTTCAGTTTTGTAGTTCCCCCACCACCTCCTCCCCCCCCAACAGCAGTTCTATTCATTTCACGTTGGTGAAATTCTTACTTGGAGCACACTAGCTTTGAGCTGCTTGTTATTGATGGCCGCCAATGGACTTCAGATTCCACTTTTGATAAACAGTATTGAGCCTCACATCAAACTGCTCTAGATATTGTGCTTGCTGAGCTTGTACTTTATTTATATTGAGGTATTGTTTGCTTTATATTCATTGTTATTGACACGGATAGGTTATTTCTCTGTGTGTGTGTGTGTGTGTGTGTGTGTGTGTGTGTGTGATATGTGTCTTTTGATATCATCTTTGAATTTGAAAATGTGTTGAGCTGAATATTGATAAAGTGTGTTTTGATGTTACTGATCACTTATTTTTCTGCGGATCACTTTTGCTTGCTAAGTCATATCTTTACTTACATTCATTATTGCCCTCATTTTTTGAGAATGATAGAGTTGAGGGTACATTTTATGCTCGACTAAGAGAAATACCAATTTTGATATATACATAACCGTTAACGTGGATAGCTTTTGGACCAGTTGTGGGTTTTCGCACTCCTTTATTTATTTATTTATTTATTTTATTGCACTCACTGTTTATATAATTTTACTGACCCTTCTGTTTCTGAAGTTAGCATGTACTTCATGGAGATCATTCTTGTTGTGGCCATTTATTAGTCATTGTGATGTGGGAAATTGTATTTTTAAGTGACAATTGAGCGTTATCTCAGTCTGTACTGTATTCTTATTGCATTTGATTCTTTTGAACGCCCACCAAAGATAAAGGGTGCCCAAAATAGAATTTCCTGAAACAGGAAGTAAAACATGTATCTCCTCAAAGATGTAATGAGCAAATTCCAATTTCATGGTTCTGAGAGAGAAAAGTATTTCATTTGCAGATTTCCTAGCCTAGGTTAGCAGAATAGAATTTGCTTTTGATCGTTAATGAAAATGGTCTGTACCCTTAAGTTCTATAGTTTCCTCCACCTCCATCCCAATGACATGATGACCTGCCCAGTGTGCAGCAGGCTTCAGGACAGCCGGAACAAATTCAGTGCTTCTTGATCTCAGGGCCTACAACCACTGACAGTGTCCAGTTATTGCGGGGCTAGATTCTGAATTATGTCCCCTGCTATAGATCTATAGAAACTGTTGACCAAGGCTCAGGGACTGTGTTGTCATATCAGTGACTTCCTTGTTAACCTAAAACGAAATTCAGTGAGTAGTTCTGAACTGGTCACTTTTTTTTTTCTTTTTTTTTTTTTTTTTCAAATCATCAGTAGCTTAGTTTCAACACAGAAGGTAAGATCAAGGTTCAGCCTTGCAATGTAGCACCAATGTTTGATAACTGTAAGGCCACTAGCCATCCTTTCGAAGATCAAACACTACTTATCATTGAGTAGCATTACTACTATGTGGGTGTGAAAGATGGATGTTTACAGCAAATGTTTAAAAAAAAAATTCCAAGCATCTGAGAACACATGCTTCCATTAGGACCATGGATTTTTACATGGTATACTTTATACCAGAGACAGGAGTCAGCATTAGAAATCATGTGATGATGTAGACAGTGAATGTATATCAAAGGCACACATGTATCCTGCCTCAAAATTCAATTGTATAACAGCACCATATGTACAGTCTTTGTTCAAATCTCATGAAAGAGATTTTTATATTGATTGTTTAATGTCTAAAGCTTGGTGTGGACTGCTGTAAATCACAGCATGGTGTGTGATACGTTGTGTGTAAAACAGGTTACCAGGTACCAATGTAGCATTTCTCTAAATAAAGCTGTTACGACAATAAGCCTGTGTAACAACTTTAAAAAGAGAGTACTTTCTGTAATTGTGTGAATTTCTATAATTCATGGTTGATTATGAGAAAGATGATAATAATAAACAAAAGTGAACTCTTTGTATGTGTTATGTGCTTATGTATGAGTGTAAGAAAGAAAATTAGGTTTGAGAGAAAAAACAAAATCATTTGTTTGTTTACTGCATGCAATGAAACTGACTCTTTCACTTGTCATTTATTCATAGGTGCCTGCCGTATTCCGTAAGTTTGTCAACACCAGAGTTAGACATTTTCTTTTGTCTTTTACAACTGGTCCTGAAGACCAATGCATCTTAAACTGTACTGGTCATCCAGAAATATTGGTGGTTATACCGCGGCAGATTCATACTTGATCAACTCAGCTTGCCTTCCTCACAGCATTTCTGTATATGTGATCATATACAGGCACCCGTATGCTGTTTTCAGGAATGGTGCATACTGAGTAGTCTCTCTGCTGACTTTGTATGAAGGATTTTTTTAACCTACATTTTCAGCTGCATTAGCTTACAAATTAAGGAACTGTCAGGTACCACACATCTCTGAAGACCAGAAAAAATTGAAAAATTCTGCGTCATTAACCTTCCAGATGCAGAATTGATTTGAACTTCAGGACCCAATGGAAAGAAAACAAAATGCAGGCCACTGAAAATCATATCTGTCACATTCCAGCGTGCAATAAAACAAGTGAGCATCTGGTTGACATGCGTACACATAACATGCTCACAAGTATGCAGTACATGCGTGCGTGTACACACGCACACACACACACACACACACAACATATACACACACACACAAGTACACACACACACACACACACACACACAAGTACACACACACACACACACAAACACATACACACACACAGGCACGCACAAACTGACGCTGGCAGAGTGGCACCATCAAAACACTGCTTGTCTCAAGCGTCTAAAATGCAGAGTGTGCCAGCAATCCACCCCTGCACTGGAGTCTCTTCTAGATACCCGTACAAACACCCAGCACCCCTGTCTTTATCCTGTGTAATAACTGTGTGTGTTACGGCTACCATGATGTGGTTGGAATACGGCAACACACAAGACCTCCTTAAGACTTGTTACATTTTTATTAATCTATGAATGACTCCCAGCCGCCACACCCCACCCACTCCAACCCACCCCAAAATCTGTAGGTTCTGTAATTCTCTTTTCTTTCGTAATCCTTCTTTCTTTCTTTTTGCCTTTCTTTCTTCCTTCCTTTTTTTTTTTTTTTTTTTATTATTATTATATAAGAGAAAGAGTTCGTTTTGATGATAAACTGAGTTTTTTCTTCACGACTTGGCCAGATGGTGATTCTGGTGTGTGTGTGTGTGTGTGTGTAACGGGAGGGTACCCGCCTAAGGTCAGTGAGGATAAAGGCGATGGCAGAAGAGGGGTGGGGGTTCCATGCCGTACCCCACACACGGCAAACATGTAACAGTTCACCGCCCTTACGTCTATTCCGCTACGGGCCGGACTCTCTAACCTTTTATCTTTTAACAGTTCATGGGACGGAGACTATATTCTCTCACAAGCCTTGGCAAAGAGAGTGAGGCGTTTGTGTGTAGTTTTTTTTTTTTTTTTTTTTTTTCTCTTCTTTTTTTTTTTTTTTAAATAGTGATAAAATCACACTGATTTGGTTGTGAGGTTATAAGGGAGACAAGTTAGTATAATTTCTATTTTACCACTTGTATTATCTTTCTAAACATGCTTGGCCTGCTTTCAAACATGACTAACGCCTGTACTTTTTGCATTGCACGTGCTTTGCTGTTCAGTTGATACCATAGTATAATACATGTAATTTTGTTTTTAACATTAAACTATGTGCAGGGTGCATGACACTGGGGCATATAAAACATGTAACAAGGGCCAGTAACCAAACGCTCAGAGCTTTTGCCTACAGAGCTGATAGACGGGAATTTAACCCACTCTTGGGGTCAGGTTTTCATGACTTGAAAACCCTCTCTGGCCACCCAGCATCAAGTAGGTAGCTGATTCAGTACAGGGAATACTAAGGCGGCCGAAGGAGTATGAGCTCTATGTCTCCCATTATGTCATGTCCCGGACACGGTGCCCTGCTGCCATTAGGCTGTTGTATTTTAACTTTTTAACACTTATGTGCTTTGAGAACTTTCATGTGTGCGGGGTACTGAAGCTTAAACAAAACAAAACAAAACAAAAAAAATCGCCGGCCAGAAATCTTGAGGGGAAAAAAAAGTTTTCCAGCTGAGGAGGATTTTATTTGAAAATGGCAAGAACTGACAAATTTGACAAAATTCACTTGAAAATTACAAGACGTGCAATAAAAACCACAGTTCTGTTGAAATTAATCGTAATTCAAGTTGTTGCTACACATGTCCATGATGAAATCTACAAAGTCCCTGTATCAACTCAACTCAAACGTCTTCTCGCAGTAGACAGGCTTAGGGTGCTTGATAACTGCTGGAAGAGATTTTTGTCCACCACGTTATCTGTTGACCTCCTGCATGACGTAGTCATTAAATCTTATCTTATGCATCTCCATGAGATGCTAAGAATCCATCTGAAGCGTTTATTCTTGAATGCCTGGACAGACCACTTTCTTTTCACCTTATAGAAAAGACAACGCAAACAAACAAACAAATAAAGTCAGACACAACCTAGACACCCAAACTCTCAGCTAGCACCTGGGAGCAGAAGGGAGAGTGTCATGCACGCTTACGTTCACAACGTTTTGATGACATTCAGACGTTCATTTTGATGACATGCGTCCGTTAGCCTCTAGCGACTTCGACATTTGTACGCGGGTATTTGATTCCGGTGGAGCAGGCTCCGAACAGCCTCTCCGACAGAGGGATTCTCCGCAATACCCTGTGCAGGCAGACGAAGATCGAGGGTGGTGTGCAGGTGTCTGGCAGTGCCTATCAGTGTGACCAGTCCGGCTGAAGTCCACAGCTGATGTTTGAGGACCTTTCCAGTTCTTTCAAAGACAGGTATGGCAGAGCCAAGCAGACTGTTCATCACCGCGAAATCTAAGCCATGCTGGCGAATCTTGTCAGGTGGTTTACCCAGCCAGAAAAAAAGAAATCCCAGAAACCTCTCTCTTTCGGTGACTCCTTGAAGACAGTCCTGTTTCCTGGAGCGCGACAATGTCCATTTGCAGTCTGCGTCGTTCCTTGCTCATCACTGCAATTTTGAGGGCATCGCTCACTTCCTGCAGGTTCTCTGATAATCGAATAACCCGTTAATCTCAGGAGCTGGTTGTAACGTTGGAAATTTACTATTTTTCTTTTATTCTCTGGTGCAAGGTTACCGACCCGATAAACCCGAAGCAGCCAGTGAGACAAACGGACCGTGGCGGGACGGAACCATATTTGTTGGGGGCTGCTCAGCTTAAAATAGACTGTAGCCGTTGGCTGGGATCATATTATACTCCCACCGTCGGAGCCACCATCTGCTGGTCTCGCTCTATGCCAGTTGAACAGTAAGGCTCATCACCACCAGCCACCGTGGCGAAGTGGTTAGCGTCGCAGACTCCCGGCTGGGAGGTCGTGGGTTCGAATCCCTTCAGTCATGTGGGTTTTTTCTGCCCCGACCGGCTCCTACCCAGAGTTGAGTTTGCTGCGGACTCAGTTGGGAAGACTGGGACCACACAGTCGAGTTCATCCACTTAATGGATGCGTTTCTGAGAGTGTTGCTCAAATTTTCTGATCAACACTGCAGGTGCCTGTATCTTTCGGGCCTGGTTGACGCCGGGACATATTATGAAAGGAAGTGTAGACTACAGCCCTGTCATGTAGTCTCAGACCAAATGGAATTCCGTAGCATCATCTTAATCATCCTCATTCTCATCGATCAGCATGAAAAAAAAAAAAAAAAAGTCTCAAATTCTGTGGCCCTTCATGCCCTGCTCTCATGGTGACCTCAACTTCGATGTCCTCTCCACGTCTTGGTCTTGGTTTGGTTCCGTCGGTGTCACCGGTATCGGCGAGTCCATGGGGGCTGTCGTTGGACGGACGTGGTGGCGCCTCTCCGGGGGGAGAGCACTCACGCCGACTCCGCGACTAAGCAATTATTGTCGTCAGTAGGGGGCTTAGTAGGTGGTGTCCTGCGTATATTAGATCAGAACAGGCGCCACTGAACACCACCGAAGTGACTCGGCGGCAGTGCAGTGTCTCCTCCGGTGGGTTGCCTCTTGACGACTTGATATTGACTGTTCCCTGTGGATTGCCGAGGCTCATCACCAGCAAACTACCTCTTCCCGTTTTGGACCAACGCTGTGAAACGTCGCTGGAGTGACCTCGACCACCAAGGTCCAAGCCTGGCATAAGAAGATAACCCATGCAGCAGAACTTCCTCTCCATATGTGTTGTCCATAGGTTCAAAAAGAAAATGCACAGAACTAACGGAGCTGACTGACTCCAGCGAGTTCAAAGGGAAGAGTCCAGAATCTCACTGCCTTGGGCACTCCGCTTCCGGATTGAATATCAAGATTCCATCCCGAAGCCTTTCCCATGAATGGGTTATGCCTTGGCAGCAAGACAGGGAGGATTTCAAATCAGATTTTTTTTTTTTTTTTTTTTGTTATTTTTATTTTTATTTATTTATTTTTTATATTATTTTTTTTTTGATTAGCCGTTCGGTCGATCAAGGCTGACGTGCCTCTTCGCGCGAACATGATAAACGACGCGGATTAAGCGCAAAACACTGCAAACTCTGTGCTACACACAGAGCTGCCGGCAGCATCTGTCACAGGATAAGCTCGCAACAACAACAAAAATCCTGGCCTAGTCCTGTCCTTAAGGGACATTCTGCCAGACGCTCAAGTTGTTCGAATTTTTTTTTCTCTTCCTTTTTATTTTTTTTTTCTCCCTGTTGCGTAATTCGCTGTGCAAAACACCTTCCTGTCGTCTGCACGACTCATCACCCTAAAATCCCTCCGCCCATCCAACGTGCCGACCAGACCACAATGAGTCCACAAGTCACGCTCACTTTGTCCCCTCCCTCCCCCCCCCCCCCCCCCCCCCCCCCCCCCCCCCGCCTCACCTCCTCCTTTTGTGAATGTGCGTATGTGTGTGTGTGTGTGTGTGTGTGTGTGTGTGTGTGTGTGTGTGTGTGAAAGTAATTAATTTTAACCCTAAACGTACGTTCTTTATTCTGAAAAAGAAAAACCAGTGAAGCCAGCAGGTTTTCTTTGTTGTCATTATTGTTGTTGTCGTTGTTGTTGTTGTTTGTCTGTCTGTCATGTTCAGATATTACGAGTACCACGCAACAACGGTAACCGCTACACGTCTGATGGAGCTAAT
>JADBJO010000718.1:392500-395000 GCA_016801955.1 Conus betulinus | reverse complement strand
CTCGGTACAAGGAGGATCTTCACCAGCACCATGATCCTCATCAGCATCATGATCTTTCATCAGCACCATGATGGTGGGGATCGACGGTACTCCCTGCCCAGAAGACGGCAATTCCATGACTCTACCCAGTACACCGACGTGCAAGGTCACAGAGAGTGACAGCCGTGACCGATCAGCCAGACACACCAGGCGCTTGGTTCTGGAATATGATGAAAACGACTCTCCTTACCAGTCATCCACAGACAACAGCCAGGAACATGTCATCAACACCGGATCCCAGCCTCATTCATACAAAATCCGGAAACAAGAGGTAACCACATGGGCACCAGATCTATCAGAAACAAGGAACGTCGGAATTGTCCCTCACCCCAGAGTCGCAGCCAGAGACATGCAGAGCCTGTGGTGCCAGGCAACCGCTTGTTTAGTGAGGTGGTGAGATTGTCTTGTCTCTAAACCAACAGAAGGGTGCCAAACTGTGTTTCAAAGGAATGTCGATAACAATGATGACATTGCTCTGTGCGAGGAGAACCAAGATTTCCATGCTGATGAAATCCCAAGACAAAACTGGCATGAATGATGGTGTGGTGTTTAAACGATGCTCATGATGCCCACGCACCAAGCCAGGATACAATCCACAATGGACAAGAATTGAAAGACAACAGAGCAGCAGAGATTACAGACGAGAAATTCTCTAACACCGACAGACAGGGGACAGACGGATGAACACAGAGAATCGAATGCACATTGTGACGGCCAAGATGACACAGACAAAATATCGACACAGACTGATTCGGTTCTGGCTGACAATCCAAACGATACTGTGACAGATACATGCACCGACATTGGCTTGTCAGAAATGCAAGAAATACAAACACTCAAGGTACAACAGTCCAGTCCATGAAATAAAAAAAAAGACAATGCTGTCTCATCAAGGACAGCTATACAGGATAGGCCACCTCGACGAACTGCCTCACTCAGACAAACAGACTGTCCAAATAATTCAGCCATGTCACAGAGGTCAGGCAGTCAGAGCAGCATCCTCGATTCTCTGTTGAGAGCATCATCTAATGATCGCTCCAAGGGAACGAGGCTTGTAAACGCAGTAAATCAAACAGTCGTCCAGGTAACAAAAAATAGGAAATCGGCCGGGCCACAGTATCATGGAGCAAAAGTACTGACGATGAAACCTCCCAATCTGCGAGGGCTGATAGCTCTGCCGAAAAAGAGCAGAAAAGTAGCATTGTGAGTAATATAGATAATATAAATAAATCAGAAGTAAAAAAATTCTCAATTACAACGTCAATGGCCTTCTACCAAAACCGGATAATAACGAGTTTATCAACTTTCTTTTCGTTACATGATTTTATATGCCTAACTGAGACATTTATGGCAAATGATTTAAATATCCCATTGTTCAGTAACTTCGCAAATTTTTTTCGATAAAAGCAAAGAAGCTTTCCCATCAAGGTCGATACTCTGGTGGAATAATTGTTATGATTAAGAAGAAATTTGAAAAGTACGTTGAACAAATTCAAATACAAAGCCCTAAAGCTGTCATTATCAAAGTCCATAAAGATCTGTTTTCAACTGATCGCCATATAATGCTAATATTTTTCATGTATTCATCCACTTGATTCTGTGTTTTGGAAAGACCAATACGATGGTTTTGGTTTGGAAGTTTTGGGACAAATCATATTAGACCTTCAACACTCCTACAATGATTTCTACATTCTGTTAACTGGAGATCTCAATTCCCGAATAGGGTGTTGTAATTATTCTTCTGTAGAAGATGATATAGATTTCATCGGCCCAAATGCCTCTGTTGTAAATGAATTTGTAGAAATTCTCAGGACAGTGTTATAAATGTTTTTGGCAACCATTTGCTTGAAATTTGTAATATATTTGATTGTGTTATTTTAAATGGTCTACGTGAAAAGAATTTTGATGAAAGCTGCACATATATCTCATCTCTAGGCTGTAGTACAGTAGACTACTTTGTAGCATCAAGTGAACTATTTTTATTCATTGATATTGCTGCAGTTGATGTCGAAAGTATTGTAGACTCAGATCATTTGCCAGTTGTAATGCGAGTTGATCTGAAGGTTGGTGGAACTGAAGCATGCAATGAACAAATGATGAAAGATGAAAGTAGTTCAATAGAAACAATCAGGTGGAACGATGACAAAAAAGGATATTTTTGTCAACAGGCTGAAAAGTGATAACATACAGAACAAAATTACATTGGCTTTTAATTCGTTGGATTCCGATGTTGATAATGCATTGACACTGTTTGTTCAAAGCCTAACCGAAGCAAGTGAGTGCATGTCCTTTAAATCTCGTTCTGATCAGAACAAGCGATCAGAATGGTTTGACACAGAATGTGATCAAGCTAAAGAAGAAGCCAGAAGAGAAGAACGTTGAACAGTTTTAGAAAAACTAAGGACATAACAGACAAATTGATCTACGTCCAAGAACGGAAAAAGTACAAGCACTTACTGAA
>JADBJO010000718.1:385000-387500 GCA_016801955.1 Conus betulinus | reverse complement strand
TTTCTAGAAGCTGGGGCCGGAAGAATGAGGGGGCGGAGGAGGTGTCCAAATTTTCGTCATAGGGGGGTGGAGATGGGGGTGAGGGTAGCTCTCTTTATTCATATTTTGCAGGAGTGGGGGGGGGGGGGGGGGGGAGGGGGGGGAAGGTGTCAGCCTTTTGTTCTTAAAAGGGCGGGGGAGGGAGGGGATTATTGATTACTGTAAAAGCGGGAGGATTGTGTAAAAAGGGGGGGGGGGGGTGTGTATGGGGGGGGGGGGGGGGGGGGGGGGGGGTTGGAGTGGAGGGGATCTTCTTTTCTCTCTTCTTTTCTAAATGTTTAGAGGGGGTGTTCTCTCATCTTCCAAATTCCTATCAAAAACAATCGGGAAGGAGGATGGGGGGAAGGGGTGGCTAATGTACCATTACACGCCCGTCCATATTTTTTTAGTTAAAATACTAGTAGGGGGCGCGGGGTGGGGGAGGGAGCGAAGTAGGCAGTCTGCCCCCCCCCCCCCCCCCCCCCACACACACACACACTCCGTATTCTTATGGGCGCCCCCCCTTCCCCTTCCCCTACCCCCCCCCCCCCCCCCCCCCCCCGCCCCCATCATAAACCCCACTTCACCCTCTGCCAGGCCAACCGGTTTTGACCCCAATGACATTATAATATCTATTAAAATTTAACTAATTAAAGCAATGCGTCGTTTAAGGCTCAGTACACCTAGGCCTGCATGCAAGTACTTTTTCAGTATTGATTTGTTCTGATTTTCCCATAGGGAGGACGACACCAAAAGAGACTGGACTATGAGTGGTGGGTTAATAGAAAAAGCTTTCCGACCTGACTACCAGTCATCCAAGACAGTATTCCTCGAAAGGTGAACGGAAGATGCCCGAATCAGCACTTGGGTCATCTCAGCTTTCTCCGTCTCTTCGATATCTTGCCCTCTCTTAATATATAAGAGGGAAATGTTGTTGTTCTGTTACCCCTCCTCCCTTGTCAAAAGACCTCTTTGGTAACGACAATAAAACATCGCTGGATTTTCTCATTTAAAAATGTGTTTCAGATAATTGGCACAGAATAAATTACGCAAGAATTAGGTTGAGAACTTTAGGTTTTAATGCGAACAAAAGATGGTTTGAATGTGAAACATCCACAGAAAACTCCTTGCCCTGCGTGTAGTAGACACATTATTGAAGACGAAGAACACTTTCTGTTCCAGTGTACTGCTTATAATGAAGTGCGGACAAATTGTTCAATTTTTCCAGTTAGATATAGCGAAAAGCCAAAATGTCGCTGTCGTGTTTATCATCAGATGATAAACTTGTAATTAAATTTGTTGCGAAATTCATCGCGGAAGCATTGAAAATTAGATGAAGGATAGTGAAATTTAAGATCATGCATTATAAGAAATATCTGAATGAATATTATCATTCACCGTATGTGGAAGAGATCAGTAAGATACAATGTCATCATTTGATTCAGTAGATGGTCGAGTCAGCCTTAAGATTCTCTCTCTCTCTCTCTCTCTCTCTCTCTCTCTCTCTCTCTCTCTCTCTCTCTCTCTCTCTCTGTGTGTGTGTGTGTGTGTGTGTGTGTGTGTGTGTGTGTGTGTGTGTGTGTGTGTGTGTGTGTGTTGCATTACTCATGTGCGTGAGGACATAAGGAAATGTTAAGAATTTATTTGTTTTGTTAACGTTTGATTTGATACACACTAAGAATGAATGTGTACTATTTGTTTGCAGGAAAGGTAGAGGGAAATGTTGCTGTTCTGTTACCCCCTCCCCCCTTGTCGAAAGACCTCTTTGGTAATGACAATAAAATATTAAAAGTGTCTGTTTCGTTCTTAAGGATATAATATCCGTGAAGGATTACTATTCACCAAAGGCTATTGAACATACTGCGACACTGTACCGTCCATTAAGCTCGACGTTCATCTGCTGTCTGGGCGATCATGAGCTCATTCACCCAGCAGCGCAGTGACTCCTCCGGTGAGTTACCTGACGACGACTTGACATTGACTGCTCCCTGTGGACTGCGGTGTTGGGACTGCCATCGGACGGGCTTGGGTGTAGTTGTGTGTGTGTGTGTGTGTGTGTGTGTGTGTGTGTGTGTGTGTGTGTGTGTGTGTGTGTGTGTGTGAGAGAGAGAGAGAGAGAGGGGGGGGGGGGGGGGGGTATGGGGAGTGATGTTTGTGAGGAGATCGCTGTGGAACGTGAGATAGAAAAAATAAAGTCATTCAGATTTGGGAAGGCGAAATGAAAGGGAGAGGGAGTGGGGGGGGGGGGGGGGGGGGGGGGGGGTTGGGAGGGGGGTTGGGGGGGGGGGAGGTGAAGATGGGGTTGGGTGTGAGTAGGGGCGGGTTGAGGCTTCTTTCTCGAGAGGGACAGAGAAGTGTCCTTCTGTGTCATTTATCTATCTATTAATTCGTGTATGTATGTATGTACATATCTGTATCATTTATCTATCAACTTGTCTATGTATGCATGTATGTATATACGTATGTATGTACGTACGTACGT
>JADBJO010000718.1:370000-377500 GCA_016801955.1 Conus betulinus | reverse complement strand
TGGGGTGGCGGATATAAAGTGATGCCCGCTTCAAACAGGACCTCTCTTGGCTCCCCGTGATACCGCCACACCACACGGCACCCCCTCTTGTCTCCCTCGCCAACTTCGCACACCGCCGGCCCGACAGACAAGACAGCCCGACCGCCCCAGTCCTCGCGCTCGGCACGTGAAACCCGTGGTGCCACTGTGGGGGTCCTTTGACGCCGCCACAGTTCTCTCTCTTTCTCTCACTAGTACTCTTCTAAGTCACCTTCATCACTACCGCCTGGCCAGCTAGACGAGACAGTCATCATCGACCAATCAGACAGGCAACAGTCAGTCATCAGTCCATCAGGAAAAAAGTCCTCACCAGGTAAGGGAAAACGAACATTGTGAGTTTGTGTTGGAAAAAGAAAAAAAAAAAGAAAAAGAGAAGTAGAGAAGAAAAGTTTCAAACTGCGTCGCTCAAGCCTCCTGAGAGAGAGAGAGAGAGGAGAGAGAGAGAGAGAGAGAATGTTTTCTTCTGCTGCGGATCAGATATCCTCCAGAAGTAGTCACTACTTTTCTTTCTTTCTTTTTTTTTTTCTTTATTTTTTCTTTACTTTTTTCTTAAAAGCGGATTGGAGAGTGCAAGATTTCAATAGCTAAATAGTTCTCTCTCTCTCTCTCTCTCTCTCTCTCTCTCTCTTCTCTTCCTCTCTCTCTCTCCTCTATCTTCTCTCTCGTACACACACACGTACAGAGAGAGAGAGAGGAGAGAGTAGAGAGGAGAGATAGAGAGAGAGAGAGAGACAAAACTGTGTGTGTGTGTTAAGGAAAAATAAAAACGAATAGATCATCTTCGAATAACAAAAAGAAAGCCTCTAAACCGAACGTATTGTGCCCTCTTTAAGAGTAAAACACTTTCAAGCCAATTTTTTTTTGACACTTTAAGAATTTATTCTTCCTTCCCTCCCCCCGTATGTGACATGTATCATTTTGTCTGCTTGTTCCGTGTTGTTTGCTGTGCGTGTCTTCTCTCTCTCTCTCTCTCTCTCTCTCTCCTCTCTCTCTCTCCTCTCTCTCTCTCTTTTCCTTTCTCTTTTTAGTGAATGTCCCATAATCTAATTAAAAAAAAAACCTCTAGCGCGTGAACTCCTTGAAGAAACCACACGAAAACGCTTCTTATTTTTGAAAGGAAATATAAACAGGCTATGCTAATCTGACAGTGTTTATCTAAATACTGCAACTTAAACATTAATATAAAACCAAAAGAAAAGAAAAACAAACAAAAAAAAAAACAAAAAACCCAAAAAACAAACAAACAAAAAAAAAAAACACCCGAGAATTTACGGGATGACGCAAAAGTATTATATATATATATATATATATCTATATATAAATATATATATATATATATTATAATATATATGATGTTGTTAAGATCTGGAGCATTTTCAGTGAACGGATATTTAAGTCGTCGGCTGTTACAGTAAGCGTGTGCCTTTTAGACATTTAAGCCCGTGTTCAAGACATGTTTTTCAAACTCTTCAGACCTACAGTTCTCCTGAGAAGCGCATGACCACGACATGGGTGTATGGTGATTTTACAAACCACTGTGGAAATATGACAGATCGTTTCAGAACGGAAAAAAAAAAAATCTTCCAGTGATTCATGGCTCCATTTTTTTTAAAAACGATTGTCGCCATTAAACGAAGCATGAAGATGTATAAGTTGGAACAAAAAACAACAACAACCAAAACTCCCAAACAAACAAACAAAAAAAACCCCGAATAAGTGAAGGAATAAACAGATAAATAGATAACAGACAGAATAAACAAATGAACAATGATATATTACAAAGATAATAAATAAATATATAGCGAAACAAAGAAATATAAATACACGAATGATGATAAATAGATAAATAGATAATCGAACACAACTACTAAAAAATAGAGAGATAAATAAAGAAAGAAACGAGAGGAAATGCTTTTGTACGTAATATGTCCCACATTTACATATTTTTACCTGTTGCAACAATGAACGAAAGAGAAAAGGGCGGGAGGAAGGAGGTGGGGGGGGGGGGGGGGGGGGGGGGGGGAGAGAAATCTGATACCGGAGGGCCTAGTGGCCACGTGGACAGAACCATTCTTTTCTTGATGAAGTGCGAAGTTCGGTTCCCGTTCGAGACGCCAGGAGGCTAGAGGAGAGTTTGTCTTTGGGGTCAGCACTGGGTGCAGACAGGCTTCATTCAGAAGGGGGGGACGTTACTCCTATCTGAGTTCTTTGGTTGAGACTTTTCTCTCCAAGTCCCATGCATGAGCACATGAATGAAAAACAGAAAACAACAACGAGGGACAACGACTTGCACGCACAACACACACACACACACACACACACACACACAGGCACACACACTCGTTAAAAGCCCCTTGTGCTTCGTGGAAAGGCAGGCCCAAGGTTCGCCTGTAGAATGAATGACACCTCTCCTATCCCATTCCACTTCCATCCCCCCCTCGATCCCTGGCTACAAATTCTTGAAGAGTTACTCATCCCTATGCTGCAGAAATTTCCAGTTTTCTTTTAGGGTGTATTTACATTAAAAACTATTTTTTTTTTCTGTCACCATGAATGCTTTTTAACTGCCAGTATCTTTTAGACATGGTTGGATATTTTCTTACCTCTTGGTTTTATTAGGGAAATTTTACGTGACATGTAAGAGTTTTGAATGAATTTATTTTTTCTGTCGTGAAGTCAGATTAACGATCCGAGAAATCAAACTGTCACATGAGGAGAGACGAGGAGAGACTGATGCGAGTCAGAGTGAGCGAGAGACGAGAGAGAGAGCGACCCCGAGATGGAGGAGAGGGGAGAGGGAGCGAGAGAGGAGAAGGGGGGATGGGGGGGAGCCGACCGAGGCCTCCGGAGGGATTGCGAGGAGAGGAGGTGAGGAGCATATGGACTTGGTGGGGAGCGGGAAGGAGAGAGGAGGAGAGAGGCGAGAGTAGAGAAGAGAATGAGAGGGATGCGAGGCCAGGAGGAGCAGAGATGAGATGTCGGGAGTGAGCGCCGCATGTAGGCCGAGTGAGAGAGAGAGAGGAGAGAGGAGAGAGTGAAGTGAGAGGATGAGAGAGAGGGAGAGGGGTTGGATGTGAGAGGGAGAGCGGTAGAGGGTGACTTGAACCCGAGGCGGCGGAGAGGAGCGAGGAGAGACGCCCCCTACAGCGGACCGAGGTGAGAGAGAGAGACCGAGAGATGGACGAGGAGGGAGAGTGGAGGATGGAGGGGATGTGTGTGAGGTCCGAGGGGAGCGGACGAGCGGGCAGGGGTGCGAGCGAGACGGGAGAGACGGAGACCGAGATCTGGGAGGGCTGGAGATGGAGAGGTGAGTATTGAGGAGGAAGAGGAGAGAAGAGAGAGTACGGAGAGAGAACAGGAGGAGGAGGGACCGATTGCATGGTGAGGAGAGAGAGAGGGAGAGGAGAGGCCGACTGGAGAGAGGAGAAGGAGGAGCAGTTGGTAGGCGAGAGACCGACACAGTGACGATGGAGACCTTGGGAGATCGAGTGAGAGGGAGGGGCGGAGAGCCGGGGAGGGAGGATGACGCCACCCGGTAGGAGGACCAATGAGAGGATGAACGCATGTTGGACCCGGACAGGAGGAGCGAGAGCGCGGGGAGACCTGGAGAGGAGACGAGGAGAGGAGAGAGCCGGGGACGGTAAACTATAGCATGAGAGATGAAGGGAGACGACGAGAGAAAGAGATGTAGAGGTGGGATGAGGCAGAGGAGATTGAGAGGGTTCGAGAGAGCAGGTGCGAAACAGATCGAGGGGAAGAGAGAGAAAAGATGAGAGGAGGAAAGAGGAAAGGAGAATTCGTAGAGAGAATGGGGAGGCGTGGAGCGTAGAGGAGAGGGCAGTGAGAATGGAGATGAGGGAAGGAGCGAGAGCGACCGTAGAAACGACGAGATCGGAGACAGAGAGAGTGTAGGAGGGAGAGAGAGAGGAGGGGAGTGAGGACGAGTAGAGGAGTAACCATGAGGCGAGGAGGGACGAAGAACAGAGAGGACGGGACCGTGTGGGGACGAGAGAGGAGGGAGACCGAGAGAGAGAGTGAGAGGAGGAGAGGAGGTGAGCGTAGATTTCGGAGAAACGGGGGGGAGAGGTGAGAAAGCAGAGAACCGAGAAAACGGTGAGTAGAGTGAGTGGAGGGAGGGAGAGTGAGGTAGTGCGAGAGAGCGGAGGAGATGTTTACCGGAGAGAGGAGATGAGGAGAAAGGGGGGGCGGAGACAGAGGAGATGATGGAAGGTACGCGAGCAGAGAGAGAGACGAGTTCGAGACGACAAGCGGAGAGTCGCGGGGAGACCGAGGGAAGGATGCGACCAGAGGGCGTGAGAGAATATTTAAATGAAGGCCCTTAGCACGCATTTGAAAGAGATTAGGCGAGGAAGAAACGATCCGATTCGAGAGAGCGAAGAGAGAGAGAAGAGAGGGGGGAGAGAGGAGAGGAGATCGCCCCGGAGATGAGCAGAGCAGGTTGATGCCACGTCGGAAGAGACGGAAGGATGGGAGCGAGAGAGAGAGGAGGAGTAGAGACGTAGACCGAGGGAGCAGAGGAGGCGTGTGAGTAGGGAGAAGGGGGAGAGAGGGATGGGAGAAGAGAGGCGGAGAGAGAGGGATATGAAGGCCTTAGCACGTCATGAAAGATTGGGGGGGGGGGGGAGAGAGAGAGAGAGAGAGAGAGAGAGAGAGAGGAGAGAAGAGAGAGAGAGAGAGAGAGAATACGAATACGAATACGAATACGAAATTAATTCAGATAAAGGCCAGGGCCCCGTACTGGAAGAGTGATACCTGCAATACACATGGTATAGACATTATCATGAAAGAAAATGCAAGCAAGTAGCTTATATATGCACAGTACAATGATATTAAGACTGTACATTACGCGCCTTGTTTGTGCTTCATAAATGTACCGAGCAAGATTTAAGAGAACATTTTCTTTTCTTGATGCTAGGAATAAGTTCAGTCTAAAAGAACAAGGTTCAGAAAAATATTTTGAGTTTATAGATTTTACTCTAAGGTCATAAAATGCAGGACAGCGCAAAAAAGGAAATGGGACTTCATCTTCACTAGCCAGATTACATCAGGGAGAGAGAGACAGAGAGAGAGAGAGAGAGAGAGAGAGAGAGAGAGAGAGAGAGAGAGAGAGAGAGAGAGAGAGAGAGAGAGAGAGAGAGA
This sequence comes from Conus betulinus, assembly GCA_016801955.1. Taxonomy (NCBI): domain Eukaryota; kingdom Metazoa; phylum Mollusca; class Gastropoda; order Neogastropoda; family Conidae; genus Conus; species Conus betulinus. The sequence goes on along the minus strand of JADBJO010000718.1, from coordinate 372,301 downwards.
GTTGTGCATGGCATCTTACCTCTTCAAAACGTGTGTGCAGCATATGCGCATAAGTTTAAGCAAGCAAGCAAGCAAGTGTGTGTGTGTGTGTGTGTGTGTGTGTGTGTGTGTGTGTGTGTGTGTGTGTGTGTTCGTTCGTTCTTCAATTTAACGTCTATTCACATAAAGTGATTTTAGACAGATGTGTGTGTGTGTGTGTGTGTGTGTGTGTGTGTGTGTGTGTGTGTGTGTGTGTGTGAACTATCAATTTTTAAAAAGTCGCATTGTAGTCGCATTGTAGTGTGTGTGTGTGTGTGTGTGTGTGTGCGCGCGCGCGCGCGCATACGATAGATTTAACTAGATGTTACGGAACTATAATTGAAAGAGACTCAAGTCATACCTAGCTCTGCAACAGAGAGGGAGAGTTTCGCCACCCGGATCAAAATCAACAGATAAAAGACATCTAAAAGCGGTAAATGAATGAAGACATGAATGAATTAAAGATAAATAAATAAATGGTCTCGGTTTCAACGTACTTGTGAGATCGAATCACGATAAACCAAATCTCCAGTAACAAAAAGGTGGTAACAAGAAAGCATTCATTTAATTCCAAGTGGAAATCGCCCGTGTGACCTGTGTATGCACCCTGAGTGTCTTTATGTTCTTGAATCATGACAGATGGTGCGCAAGCCTTGGGTATTGAAAATGCTGGTGTTTGCGTGCAACCGTCCCCGTAATAAGTACACACAGAAAGGCAGACGTTCCGAAATCCGCTTTTATATTTGGGCTTTAGAATTCTTCTACATCTTTGAATTCATCCTGCTCAGTTGTGCGTTGTGTTTAAGCCTGCTACATAAACGGATATTTTTTTTAAATGGTTACACACACACACACACACACACACACACACACACACACACACACACACACACACACACACACACACACACACACACACACACACACCAAGAGCGCGCGCGCATGCATTCTTCGTAATGAACGCAGTGGTACCATTTTTACAAGCGTTGATCTGCAACAAGTAATGTTTCCATCTATTTACAATAATAAAAGTTTTTTTTTTAATGATGGCGTAACGTTCCATATTACTTTTTTTTCCCCCCCCATACAGCTAGTTTCTTTCGAGTTTCCCTCCTCAGTCTTTTTATTTCTCTGTCCATTCTAACCTGTGCTCTCTCTTTGGTCACTCAGTCGATCAGTTAGCATCTGAAAATATCCGAAAGGAATCTGCATCGCAGTACAACAGTCTGCGCAGAAGTAATGAGTGAAAAAGTATACACTGCAGAGCCTTTTGTTTGCCTAGCTAGAACTTTCAGCAGACAATTTTTTCTGCCAGCTAAAATCGAGAAGTAGGCAGACAATGTTTCCTGCCAACTGAAATCAAAAAACTGGGATTGAAAATCTGAAAGAAAATTGTGGTCTGACAGTTTTCTGTATGATACTTTCCATAAAACCCCTTAAAAATGGTTTGGTAGTTATCTGTTCAGCGCTTTCCTTTTGAGATACATACATATGTGTTCCAGTTCTCTGCTTTTTTTTTTTCGTTTTTTTTTTTTTTAAACACAAATGTGTTCCGGGATTTTGTTTTAAATTGCTTTCCTTAGAACTCAAGGAAAATGTGTTCTTGTACTTTGCTTTTTTGTATTGTTTTCTTTGAACAAGATAAGAATGTGTTCATGCATTTTTAACACTTTCTTCTTAACGGGGGGGAGAAAATGTGTTCTGGTGCTTTCCTTTTGCGCGCTTTCCTTAACGCTGAAAGAAAATATGTTCACATACCTTCTTTTTGGTACTGTTTGTCCATACAGGCAGATCAATATATGTTCTGGTACATTCCTTATTTCTCCTTCCTTAAAGCATATGCAAAATATTATCATACGTTTCTTTTTTTTACCCCTTCTTGAAAAGATAAAAGGAAATACCTTCCGGTTCTTTACCTTTAGACACTTTCATTAAAGCTGATACAAAATGTGGTACGTTCCTTTTTTTTACCCTTTCCTCCAAGTAAATGAAAACGCGTTCTAGTACTTTTATTTTTGACACTTCCCTTACAGCTGAAAGAATTCTCGTACCTTTCTTTTTGGTACCTTCACTGAGGTGAAAAGAAAGCAGAAAATGGGGATTTCTTTTAAAGTCATCTATTAGCTGAAAAGAAACATTATTTTTTGCACTTTAAATTTCTTTCTCTACACATTTTATCATAATGGCAAGGACTTGTTCTATGACGAAACGAAAAGAAACATTGTTTTTTTGCACTTTGATTTCTTTCTCTACACATTTTATCATAATGGCAAGGACTTGTTC
>JADBJO010000718.1:360000-365000 GCA_016801955.1 Conus betulinus | reverse complement strand
GATATACCGAACAACTTCTAGATGCAGCTGTTCTCATTTTTTTTCCCACTGTTCTGGACTGCAAGGAGCACGGAAGCTCCGTGAGGTCAACAGCTAGTGGGATCATCAGCGGATCTACTGCCAGCATTTGTAAACAAACAAACACACACACACACACACACACACACACACACACACACACACACACACACACACACACACACACACACACACACCACACACACACACACACACACACTAGCCCGGTTCTCTAAAGCTGAGAAAACTGTGGAGAACTTTCCTTGGTATACCCCATCGCGAGAAAAACAGGACGCCAAAGCCTGTCGAAACCGGAACTGCAGGGCGGAAGTTCCGGCAAGGGACACCACTCTTATAAGATGATACCTTGCTGACTGACTGCAGCACGATCAACATCATGCCCACAGAAACAGTCTGCCACTCTCCTTTGCCAACGAAGCCTCTTTTGTCTGGAATTAACTCGTACGTCAGCTGAAATGTTCTACCACTTGGCTCTCTTTCAGGTCAAACCTAAACACTTTTAGAGTCCTTAAAATGATTATTGATAGGGCTGTACAAAATCAATGTTTCTGCTTTGGAGTGTGATGTACTCTTGAAATTCTGTGGATTTATTGATGTGTTAGATTAGTGAGGCGGGGGGGAATGGGCGGAGAGAGGGAGTGAGAGGGCCGGGTGGTGAAACGCTTGGAAGTGGTGGGAGAGTAAGACTGGGGCATGTGTTTTGTGTATTGATGGTTGTTCTTGTTGCTTTGTTTCGTGTTGATTGGGAAGGGCTGAGGCACTCATTTGATTAGGCGGACAAACATTCTTAATAATAGTGATAATGATAATAATAGTAATGATGATGACGATAATAATAATAATAATAACAATAATAATAATAATAATATAATAATGATAATAATAATGATGATAACAATAATAATAATAGTATTCTAGTGATAGTAGCAGTAGTTGTAGTAATAGTAATGTAATGGTAGTAGACAATGACAATGATGATATTATAATAAAAACATTACTGATGATGATGACGATGACGATGACGATGATGATGATGATGACGATGATGAAAACGATACAACTCCTACTACTACTAACTACTACTACTACTACTACTACTACTACTACTAATACTACTACTACTACTACTACTACTTTTCTTCTTCCACTACTACTACTTCTACTACTTTTACTGCTTTCTACTACCACTACTACTACTACTGCTGCTGCTGCTGCTGCTCCTCCTCCTCCTCCTCCTCCTCCTACTACTACTACTACTACTACTGCTGCTGCTGCTGCTGCTGCTGCTACTACTACTGCTACTACTATTTGTGAATTGACTTCAACGCGGTGGGTGACAGCTCTGATATGGCCCTTTGCGGTCGGCAAGGATATTAGCGACATTACCTTGCCTTACAACAGCAACAGCAACAACAACAACAACAATACTAATAACTACTACTACTACCATTACTACTACTACTCCTACTACTACAACTACTATATGAAGAAGAAGAAGAGGAGGAGGAGGAGGAGTCTTCTACTTCTTCTGCGTACGCAGGCTGATACTCCTGCGGACACTCCCTGTAAAGACGGGCAGTATTAATCCCATCTGCTCAACAAAGGGAGTGGAGTTTTGTGTGTATGACCGTCAATTCTGTTTATTGTCGAAGCTACTTCCTCATTGACAGTTCAGACATACACAACATTCCTGTCATAGACTGACCATCGTCTGGTCCCCTCGGGAATCTCATTGAACACTTTGAAGATCATCTTCTTCAAAGCTATCTCGACGTCGTCTGTCCCCGAGCATCCAGACAGGCGCTAGGCACCACTGCCGGGATCGGGCGATTCCAGAGTTCTGAAATATGATCCCCGTGATGGTCGTTGTCAAGTGTGTCCAGTCTTTATTCATGCAAGTGAAGGGAGGCACAGAGAGAGAGAGAGAGAGAGAGAGAGAGAGAGAGAGAGAGAGAGAGACAGAGAGAGGGAGAGAGAGAGAGAGAGAGAGAGAGATGTGACAGGGAAGGGAAGGGGGAGTGGGTGGGAGAGAGAATAAAATCAGATTCTGATGAATCAGGGGAGAGAAAATCAATGAACAGCATCAAAACGCTAGGCATCGTCTGAAAGCGGAATGGATAAAAGTCGCCCAAAACGTTTTTTTTTTTTTTTTTTTTTTGTGTGTTGTGTGTGTGTGTGTGTGTGTGTGTGTGTGTGTGTGTGTGTGTGTGTGTGTGTGTGTGCGTGTGTGCGTGCGTGTGCCTGCGTGCGTGCGTGTGTGTGTATGCGTGTGTGTGTGGTGTGTGTGTGTGTGTGTGCGTGCGTGTGCTCGTGTGTATGTGTGTGTGTGTGTGTGTGTGTGTGTGTGGTGTGTGTGTGTGTGTGTGAATTATACTTTCACGTTCAGAACGGGGTGGGAATTTATTTACAGGTAAGTGAGATTTGGATAACCCCAATTTTTTTTTCTCTTAGTAAATGTTTATCACCTTCAACGGCGCACTAAAATTATTTTTTTATGCATTATTATAACTTACTGTAGACACTAACATCTCTCTCTCTCTCTCTCTCTCTCTCTCTCTCTCTCTCTCTCTGTGCCTCTCTCTCTCCTCTCTCTCTCTCTCTCTCTCTGTTTACAGTTCATTCCTTCTTTTAACCTTGTTTTCTCTCTTTATTTTTTCGTCTTGTGACCCAGGCCTGGGGAAAAAAAAGCATAGTATGCTTGCCCTTCACATCCCTGCTCTCTCTCTCTCTCTCTCTCTCTCTCTCTCTCTCTCTCTCTTGTGAGTAGCTTCCCTTGCTTGGCTGCCAGCAAGACGGCTTTCAAACAACAGAACGAAAAGTTTGTGTCATTTTCCTGAGCAGTTCTTCACTTTGCCTGCAAACGGTCTAAAATCTCATTCAGAAAGTGTGCAGAGTACCTTACTACAGGAAATGCCGCCGTCTTCTTTTAAAATTGAAGGTCGGGGGAACCATACCGTAGTCGTGCTGCGACTGACGTCAGCGAGCCCGTGCTCTCAGCCAACTCACACGGACACAGTGGTTTACCATTGGAAAAAAAAAAAAATCCCTCACAAGCATCTAGGGACAGAAGAAAAAGGCGAGGCACACACACAATCAATGAATCAAAAGAAAGGCAAGTTCCTCTCCCCCCCCCCCCCCCCCCCCTTCTCCATCCCCCTCTGATCTCTTTGTCTCTAAAGCCCTCCTAGTTTACTATACAGTGACGAAAACACTACAGCGCTCACCACATTCAAAGACAGCTTCGTAATTTCTTGTCACAGTGAACGTAAAACAAAGTCAATCTGCAAGCCCATCGTTTGACAAACAGCCTACATATAGACAGTGTCAGTGCTTCCGGAGTCGGACAGTGAAGGAACGACTGAATACACTGACCAGCCTGAAGATCAAGACAAGTGTGTGCTGTGTTGTGGCAGTCAGCGAGACACATTCAACAAGAAGAGAACGTGACACACACTGACACAGCAGACGGAAGACTACGGGGTCAGTATCCACAATGCGGCAGACGATCAGACATCTTAGGAACATAATGAAAATGACATCGGGCAGCAGGTTATGGCTTGCTTGAAAAATAATGCAAAAAACTTTAAATAGCATTCTCGGAAGATTCTGTGCATAAAAAGAAGGCAGTCTAGATTCCTATGCCGGCAGTAAGGGACATCTTTCTCTAGATACGTCATGAAAACTGTTTGATCAAAAAAAAAAAAAAAAAAAAGACAATCCTCTTGTAAGTAACTCGATTATGATAAATGTGACAAATTTTATGCTGTACACGTAATTACTGTAATATGCATTCCATATTGCGACGAATGATCAGTTACGTCACGGTTATAATTATTTGAATCGATTTTCATTTCCATCCCTCCGACCTTTCTTAGTTGTGAATGGGCAATAAGCCTAAAACGCAATACATCATTTGAGTCTCTCTCTCTCTCTCTCTCTCTCTCTCTCTCTCTCTCTCTCTCTCTCTCTCTCCCTCTACCTCCTTCGCTCATGCGCTCTCTCTCTCTCTCTGCACTCACTACCTCTCTGTCTCTCCCATATCTGCACCCACTACTCTCTCTCCTCTCTCTCTCTCTCCTCTCTCTCCCTCTCTCTCTCTCTCTCTCTCTCTCTCTCTCTCTCTCTCTCTCTCTCTCTCTCTCTCTCTCTCTCTCCAAGGGCTTGATTATTCTGTGACTCCTGCAGGGCTAGGTTTAGCTTTGACAAATGAGGTTCACGTAAGTTCGAATGTCAATTAAGACTTGAGGTGGATTGTCTTGAAATCAGTTCATGTTTTTCAGCTCAACCGGTACCCAATACCAGTTGCATGCTGAGAGCAGATTTATGAAATATATGTTTAGAAAGGTAAAATGCTGATGATGTTTTTTTTTAATCCAGAGACCACATCGAACTGATAAGACTAGCACATGTGTTCTGCTTTTTTCCCCTCACGTCTTGCTGATGGCAAAAATGAAATCAGTTTGAAGTCACATGATTGGGTACGACATTTGGATTGAATTAATTTCATATTGAAATTATACAGAACGGGATATCAAAACAACAACAATAAACTTATTTCTTCCTGACTGTATTACACAAATGACACGATCCAAGAGACTCTTAAATGACCTGCTACCTGGAGCGAAGAAAGACAGCTCGCTTGACTTGACCGTACTTTACAAGAGGCACTGTGTGCATTTGCTGGCACTGGCATCAAGAACATGTGTCAAAACCGCCACCTCTCACAACGACGAAGACACAGTCAGCAGTTCTCACTAAAATCCTAATATACTTTCAGCACCCTGTTTGTCCAAAACAAATTCAAATCAATATCAATGTAAACGCCGTCGAAAAATTAGAATCCCATGTCCTCTTACCATAAGTATCCTAAGTTAGCAATAGCCATACCTCTGTTCACACCATTGTAGTTAACTTCAGCCAGTGTATCATATTTTTCGAAATCATACTTAAGCATACCCGTG
>JADBJO010000718.1:352500-355000 GCA_016801955.1 Conus betulinus | reverse complement strand
TCTCTCTCTCTCTCTCTCTCTCACACACACACACACACACACACACACACACACACACACACACACACACACACACACACTCACACGCATCCCCCCATCCCCTACCCCCCACCTCCCACCTCCACACACACAAACTTCTCTGAACACTTATGGCGATGGACAGGATAAGAGAGGAGCCAGCGATGGAGAAAGGGAGGCAAGGAGGAAAAGGAGGAGGGAGGGGAGAGATCTTAAACAGAGGAAAAAAAAACGTCTGTTTGGCCATTTATCAAAGTGTGTGTTTTGTTCCCAGATAAGCTTCTCTGTTAGGCCAGGATTTGTTTTGTACGGCCAGGGTTGTAATGGACAGGGAGGACTTGCTTGGGGAGTCGAGTAAGAGGCTGCTCTTTTTTTCTGCTGTAGTTGTTGTTTATCTTTTTATTTACTTTTTGGGGGGCAAACAAAGAGCTCCATTCAATGTCGTGTATGCATTCCCCCATGAGAACACAAATGGAGAGGTGACAAACAGTTCGAGGAGAGAGGGGTGAGGGTGGGGGGTTGGAGAGGGGGCGGGGGGAACGGGCATCAGGGTATCAGCTGATGCCAAAAAATGAAGTGCGCCATGAATTATAAATTAGTGTCTGGGATGATCCTGACAGTGAGTCCTACGGTGGGTTTTTAAGGTATACGGTTACCTCAATGATGAGGATCAGATTGAGAAATGACCTGATGCCAACAGTGGGTGTATAGAAGGAATTAAATGTATGAGTTGACCACAACAATCGGATCCTCAGAGGGTGTCGATGTATCACCTGAGCTCAATAATGAGATGTACAGTCATTGCCTGACCCTAGTGATAAGATACACAGAGAGTATGAGGGCATGAGCGGATCCCAGCAATGAGGCGCATAGAAAGTGTTAGTATGTGAGGTGATCCTAATGACGCAGAAAACTATTAGTGTATGAGCATTCGCAGTAATGAGGTGCAAGTGGGTATTAGTGTGCGAGTTGATTCCGGTAACGACCGTGAGCAGAAAGTGTTAGTGATTACGCTGATTCTTATAATGATGTACAAAGTGTGTTAGTGTATGAGCTATTCCCAACAATGACGTGCACAGAAAGAATGAGAGTAAACGAACTCATTCTTAATGATTTTTGCAAAGAATGTTATTAGTGTATGTGCTGATCTCCAAACACATGATGTGCTCAGAGGACTAATATATGGCTGCGGTGCGCAGTTAGTATTAGCGTATGAGCTGACTCCAGTATTAATGTGTGAGCCGTTCCCAATAAGGAGGTGTACAGCCTGCTAGCGTATGAGCTGATTCTAGTAAAGAGGTGCACAGAGAGTATTAAAGTATGAGCCTATCCATATAATTAGATGCACAAAGTATAAGTGCCTGAGATGATCTCAGTAATAAGGTGCACAGTGAATAATAGCGTTTGAGTTGACCCCTACATGCACAGAAAGTATCAAAGTATGGGCTAACTCCAACACCGAGGTGCTCAGTGGGTGTACAGGTTTGAGCTGATTGAAACAGCAAGGTGCACTGTGGATAACGGTGTATGGGCAGAGTGCAGCTATGAGATGGGCGGTGAGAGCCTGAGAACTGCCCAAGATCATGAGATGCACCATGGTTCTCTTTAGGGTATGAGTTAACTCCGACAGCGAGGTGCACAGTATTTGTAAAAAAACAAGTTTAAGGTCATCCATCTCCCCCACCCCCACCCCTTAACAAATCCAACTCATGTAATGCATAAAAGTCAACCATATTACCATTCCCATGACACAAGCCAACTATGACTACCATCCCTGTGACTAAAAGCCAACTATGACTACCATCCCCATGACTGAGAGCCAACTATGACTATCATTCCATGACTAAAAGCCATCTATGACTACCATCCCTATGACCAAAAGCCAACTATGACTACTATCATCCCTATGACTAAAAGCCACTATGACTATCATCCCTATGATTAAAAGCCAACTATGACTATCATCCCTATGACTAGAACCAACTATGACTATTATCCCTATGACTAGAACCCAACTATGACTATCATCCCTATGACTAAAACCAACTATGACTATCATCCCTATGACTAAAACCAACTATGATTACCATTCCCCATGACTATATATGCCAGCCAGACTACCACCATCCCTCTGACTAAAAGTCATTTATGACTACCATATCTCAATTTGAGAAATTAATTTGTGGTCACACACATTCACAGCAAATAAACAATAATTTAGCCACATTACCCATTTTCTCACATATGACATACATTCATATAGAGGAATTTGGATTTCATTAAACATCTTCTTCTCGGTTCAAGAAATCAATGGACAGGGGAATAAAACTTTGTTTAAATCTGACACTTCTGCATTTAACCGATCGATATCTTCGTCCTGACTGAAGAAGGTCATACTGATTTGCAAGGACGTGGGGTCTGGTCACACGTAATCTTCTTCGCTTTACAACTAACACGGCACCTATATAGCTCACTCAGACTT
>JADBJO010000718.1:335000-347500 GCA_016801955.1 Conus betulinus | reverse complement strand
ACCCACCCGGAGGAGACACTGCACTGCTGCCGAGTCACTTCAGTGGTGTTCAGTGGCGCCTGTTCTGATCTAACATACGCAGGACGCCACCTACTAAGCCCCTACTGACGACAATAATGCTTAGTCGCGGAGCCGGCGTGAGTGAGCTCTCCCTCCGGAGAGCGCCACCACGTCCGTCCAACGACAGCCCCCATGGACCCGCCGATACCGGTGACCCCGACGGAACCAAACCAAGGCCACAGACGTGGAGAGGACATCGAAATTGAGGTCACCATGAGAGCAGGGCATGAAGGGCCCAGAATTTGAGACTTTTTTTTTTATGCTGATCGATGAGAATGAGGATGATTAAGATGATGCTACGGATTTCCATTTCGGTCTGAGACTACATGACAGGGCTGTACTCTACGCTTCCTTTCATAATATATCCCGGCGTCAACCAGGCCCGAGAGATACAGACACCTGCAGTGTTGGTCAGGAAATTTGAGCAACACTCTCAGAAACGCATCCATTAAGTGGATGAAACTCGACTGTGTGGTCCCAGTCTTCCCAACTGAGTCCGCAGCAAACTCAACTCTGGGTAGGAGCCGGTCGGGGCAGAAAACCCACATGACTTCTGATGGGATTCGAACCCATATATATATATATATATATATATATATGTAATGTATGTATACTTCTAAAGTATAGTTGATTTCCTTCATATTGGTATGTCATACTGGGGAAGGTATTAAATACAACGATCAAAGGCCGGCTAAAGTTACCACCGTAAGGTTTCAGAACGAAAGCATAGAAATTCCAGTCTGTATAACACCCCTGATTCTGGCATTATGTTCTTAAACTTTGCACGGGCAAAATAAACATTAAGTGGAATGTGCAATTACATCGTAAAGTAAACATTGTTTCACCAGCAATATGATAAGGTGATATGCAGTAGTGTTTAGTCTTAGACTAGAAAACATCGCCGAATTTAACTAGCGTTTTAGTCAGTATCCCAAAAGCCGCACAATGACCAATTATCATTAAAAACAACTCTTCCAGATCTAGGAAAAAGATTGTTTATTCACACCTCTGCACAAAATATAATCTCTTGCCTTCAGAAATGGCAGCGATCATTGTGGACGATTTTCATTATTTTCAGGACGATGTTTGTTGCAGTTAATCTGTGTACAATGCGGATCTGAAGCCATTTCAGCTTGATATCTGTTTTTTTTTTTTTTTTGTTATTTTTTTTTTTTTTTTTAAATTTTAAGACGAACAGATTTTCCAACAATTGTAGATTTTTTTTTTCACACAGCATTTTTGAGTACTACAATAATGCCTTGCGCGTCTTGTATCGTTCATATTTGTTTGAAAAAAGTAAGAGCTGTACCTTGCAGATTATTATCTGTATACACTGTAAGCAGCCCAGCGTTAAGTAAGGAAGTCAAAATTAAAAGCCTGCTTCATGGAAATTCTGTTTAGTTTAGGAAGATTTTGTTGTTTGCTGTTGTTGTTGTCGTTGTTGTTGTTGTTTTTTTTAGAAAATGCGCAATGCAGTTAATGCCATTTTTTGAAAAATTCATTTTGTTGGTGTTGTCCACTCTACAAATATTATCGTTCAGAAAAAAAATTGTGTTTTGCGAGTAACTCGGAAGCCTCTTTAGATTCCGTTTTATCAGTAAATTTCGTCTATAACTTTAAAGTATGTGTCAAAAACAACAAGTTATAGTTCTTTTATGTTCGCTTAAACGCCACTACATCATTTCAGGGCATTCACGGATTGGTACACGGTGATGGAAACTTCCTTCCATTTGAATGTGGATTTTGATGTTTTCTCATCCAGGGCAGATTCAAAACAGAGACTACTTACTGGTTAAATCTGGTCTACCAAACCCTTCATGCCGATATGTTTCTATCAGTTCTAACTTGTGTTTTTATTCCAAAAGAATCGCTAGGATTATGACTGTAGCTTGGTAACAACATCATTGTGTGTGTGTGTGTGTGTGTGTGTGTGTGTGTGTGTGTGTGTGTGTGTGTGTGTGTGTGTGTGTGTGTGTGTGTGTGTGTGTGTGTGTGAGTGCGTGTGTGTGTGTGTGTAGAGAGAGAGAGACAGACAGACAGACAGAGAGGGGGAGGAGGAGGGTAATGCAGAGAGAGACAGACAGACAGACAGACGGACAGACAGACAGACAGACGGACAGACAAACAGAGAAGGGGGAAGGAGGGCGGCGGAGGGTAAGGCAGAAGCAACCATATGTGTGTTAGCTTTAACAAAATTCAAACTTGCAGTATGGTCATTTTCCTCGTGGTGGGATTGGGGAACTTTTTCAACAGCACTTACAATGAACGGAGTGTTTCAGTTACTTTTTTTACCTTTACCTTTTTTTTTAATCCAAACCATTCTATGTTTTGACTAAAGGAAATACCCAGCATCAAACACTTTTAGGACGGCTTAGGTTTTTTTTTTTTCAAGGAAAAAGGATAAAATTTAGCAAATTTGCCGATTCGTTAATAAAATGAATATTTTTTTAAAAAAGAAAAATCGACCTGTGTGTATCATCTGGAACTGGTAACTTCCTGCATACAGCCTTGTTCATTTTCAGATCATAATCATGCACCATGCAGTTTGGACTCATCAGTTTGATAGACGGTCTCACTCCATCGATACGCATCATTACCCAGACCCACATGCTCTGAAGGCTTCAAACAAATTTGTCAAGGCAGCAGCAGTTTGTATGTGGCAGCAACACCTATTCCACCCCATCCCAATATAATGTAGCAGCCTCCCTGCCCCCCCCCCCCCCCCCCTTCCCCTTCCCCTGCCCCATCCCGTTCCTCTGTGGTATCAGGATAATTTCTTTATTCTGAAAGGGGAAAGAGGGGGTGGTATGGAGGAGAGAGACAGAGAGTGAGAGAGAGAGAGAGGGGGGGGGGGTGATACCTCCAGCGCAGTTACGGAAACTCTCCAGGACTGTTTTTAGTGAGACAAGGTTAGATAGAACCGGTGTGACTAATTGCCCAAAGGAATACCCACTTGAGGATATGGAGGGGCATAGATCAGGGTTCCAAACTGAGTTACCGTGGTCTGGTGCTTGTTCTGAGAGACAGGAAAGAGAGAGAGAGAGAGAGAGAGAGAGAGAGAGAGAGAGAGAGAGAGAGAGAGAGAGAGAGAGAGAGAGAGAGATGGGGGGAGGGGAGGAAGGATTGGAAACGGGCGAAAAGGGTGATGCAAGTGTATGAGAAAGGAATCGGAGACTCCGGTTTCTGAAAGGAAGAGACAGAAAGAGAAAGACAAAGAGAAAAGAGAAAAGAAGAAGATGAGAGAGGGTGAGAGATTGGGGTGGGTGGGGGTAGGGGTTGGGGCAAGTGTATAAGAAAAGAATTAAGAGTCCGGTTTCTGAAAAGAAGAGACAGAAAGAGAAAGGGGGAAAAAGGAGAGAGAGAGAGAGAGAGAGAGAGAGAGAGAGAGAGAGAGAGAGAGAGAGAGAGGAGGGGCGGATGGGGGACGAGTAGGGGACTAGACAGCTCCCCTATCTTATCCTCTCCTTACCGGTCGTACTGTCATAGGGCTGACAAGTGGTACAAAATGAAGTAACCAAGAGCAGACAATTCGATGTCCTCTCCACTCGGAGGAGATATAGGTCCCCTGGACTCCCACCCTTTTCACACTCTTCCTTGTTCTCTTCTTAACGAAGCCATGTAAACAAACCAGAACCTCTCTCTCTCTCTCTCTCTCTCTCTCTCTCTCTCTCTCTCTCTCTCTCTCTCTCTCAGAGCGTGTGTCTCTCTGGGTGACAATGAATGCGTGGAAATGAAAAGAAATAACAAATAAACAAAAGCGAATTCCTAACCCACCCAGTCTGCCACAGACATAATAAAAGAAAAAAAAGCAACAAACAAACAAAAAAAAAAACCCTCTCCGGTGAAAAGAACCACAGATGGATCCATAAAGACAAGCGGAAGTTTGGCATACGGTAAGAGAGCGTTTTAAATCTGGTTCCACTCTTGATCCTATAGATCCCAGCTCAGAAATTTCGTTCAAACTTCGCCAGTATGTACTCCCAACCCCCACGCCATCATTCTCTGCCCCATAGTCCTTACCCGTCGGCCATTCCGCCACACCATATTTCGTCGGCCTGCAAGGGACTTCGACTTTTCAACTATGTAATCGCTGTCTTTAGGGGTGGCACATTTCCCGGCGTTTCTTATGGGATCGATACATTTGGAAATACGTCAATACGTCAATAAAGCATCACTGTGTACCTCTGCCATCGTTTTGTATGGCCTTCTGTTCTAAAACACCGACACGGCGGGCGCGCGCGCAAGCACACACACACACACACACCCACGCGCGCGCGCGCGCGCGCGCGCACACACACACACACACACACACACACACACACACACGCACGCACGCACGCACGCACAGAGAGAGAGAGAGAGAGAGAGAGAGAGAGAGAGAGAGAGAGAGAGAGAGCATAGCACAGCGTAGCGTACCTAGAAATACATATAAAGTCAAAGAGTTTACAATCTCTGTCAGTCTGTCTGTCTGTCTGTTTGTCTATTCTTGACGGACCCACAAACAACACGACAGTAATACCAGTTTGGTGGGCATATACTATAAACAGGGTTAGAACGCCACACAGAAAAAAAATCGGTGGACAAATACAAAACACCGCCCCCCCCCTCCCCCCCCCCCCCCCCCCCCCCCAGGACAAGGCCAGTGACATTGCAGCCAATCAAAGAGTGTCGAATCGACCCGCTGTGCCTGTCCAAGGTATGGCATAGGGGTGTCAGCTTGTGTTAGCGACTCCAATGAACAGTCTCAGCAGGTGATTCGAGAGCACTTCTCTCTCTCTCTCTCTCTCTCTCTCTCTCTCTCTCTAGTCACCACACAGAAGACCTTTTACTACCAATACCAGTATTACTACTACATACAAATTCTATAGCTACTGCTTCCTCTAAAATGTAGTAATAACTTCTTTCTCTAAAATGTAATAATAACATTGTTATGTTGTAGTGCATGATACATCACGTTATTTCTTCATTACAGTTAATGATGCACGGATAGCGAGATATTCGACGAACAGATTAAAAAAAAAGGCAGTGGAAGGTATGCAGAGCAATAAACAGTTTAAAAAAAAAAAAAAAAGACAACGATAATGTGCATTGAACAATCCAAGAACAGGGCAATGGATAATGTGTGATGACCAGTGAAAAGAGGGCAACCGATAACGTATGATTAACAGTCAGAACAGTGCAATGTATGATGTAGAAGTGGCAGTGAACAATGAATAGTCAGAAAAGGATAAAGGACAATGTATAATGGAAAGTCAAACAAGGACTACGGATCTTCCGCAATGAGAAATCAACACAAAGGGGGAAAATCCAGCAAAAGAAGACAATGAATAAAACACAATGAGCAAGCACATATAGGTAAATACACCAAGCAGAATACACAGAGCACAAGAAAAGCAAGCACACGCATTACCACTGCTTATTTCCCACAAACAAACAAAGATACAAAGACAAAGACAAACAAATACAACTTCCGGCGTAATGGAGGACAGGCTTAGGGTTTTCATCCTATCAGCACTGATGTTTCTTAAAGAGATGACGTGCTGGACAGGGGATTTGCCAGTGTATAACGATCCCTCAACGAATGGGGCGACCGCACTGCATTCAGTCACCTCTGGTCTGGGTCTGCCTCCCCCCCCCCCCCCCCCCCCCCCCCCCCCCCCCCCCCCCCCAACTGGATTCTGCACTTTGCTGAGCTGAAAACACACTCTCGTTGGCCAGTTTTGATTGTTTTTATCTGAAAAAAAAAAAACAGCAGCAGCGCGGGATTCATACGGTTTTAATTGTCTTTAAGCATAAAGAAAAATGTGTAGGATAGGTACATTTAAACGCAAAAGAAACTCGAGAATTGTTTTTTTTTTTTTTTTTTTAATCTGTCAAAGTTGCGGTCTTCGAATTCAAAGCGATTGTACTGCTTACTTTCTTTGATGACAACTATTTTTTTCGATACAGTGATAAGATAAGGTTAGTTTGGATTACAATCATAGTGAGTGTAATTTTTCCCCCGACTAAGTAATAAATGTCATGGTTTTCGCGTTTCTTTTGCGTCCGTATTTTGGTAAGTTTTAACGAATTTGGCCAGGCGTAGAACATGTTTGTTTTGTTTTGTTTTTTGTTTTTTTTGCAGTCTGCGTGCATTTGAGAAATGGACGGGATGTGAGTAGGTATTTGAGTAAAGGGGGGAGGGGGGAAGGGGGAAGAGGGAGAGGGGAAAAAAAGGGATCAATGCCCATTTGCTGTTTCCAAAACTCGCCGTTTCCCCAAATCAAGATTTCTAATCTTGCAATTTCTGGGATCGCTATCTTGTGTATGCTCACGAGTGATTTGTCGCCGTTACATTATCATTGGAAACCGTAACATGGATATCGGGGATTTGATTCATGACGAAAGTAATCACATTTAAAACAAAAATGGATCAATTCTCGAGAAAGGGAAAGCAGGGATACGAACTAAATGCATTACTGATAGGCAATGAAAATGATGATCGTATGTGTTTTTTTTTTCTGTTAATCCATTGACCGCGCTCGACTTACTACCCCTCCGAGTGAATTGGCCAGAGCAAAACCAGAAGAATTTCCATCCGACCCCTTTGTTGTGACAACACCACGGAAGCAATGAAAAAAAGAAGCGAATCTGCACTTTCGTAGACACAGCTGAGACGATAACAATGCACTTCAATCATTTTGCCCCAACGTAACCTGTTTGTATCAAAGTAAATCATGTTTTCAACGTAGCCTGTTTGTATCAGAGTGAAAATCATTTTGCCTTCAACGTAGCCTGTTTGTATCAGAGTGAAATCATTTGCCCTCAACGTAGCCTGTTGTGTATCAGAGTGAAATCATTTTGCCCTAACATAGCCTGTTTGTCTCAGAGTGAGGTGATCGCAGGCGGAAACTGAAACCATTTTTAAGAATAGTTCTTAGTGAGTCCACCAAAAACAAGAACAAACAAGTTACAAGAAAAGACCATCTTGCGTCGTATATGAGAAGATACGTGACTGACCGTTCTTTGTTTTCATTATCCTGAATGCTGTTTATCTTGCCTGAAGCGTCGAAACGAGTAGTGTTTTGTCTTGTAACGTGTTTTGGTGGACTCACTCAAGGTAACCATTGAGTATAAGAAATGCTTGTGCCCCCGCCCCCACCCCCTCCCCCTAAAAGAAGGCAGCCACATGTAAGACCACTTTCACACTATCAACGTAAACGATCATCTGAATATGTAAGTCAACTATAAAGAGAATTAACTCCACCATGGAAAAAAATAACTGGTAAAACACGCCCATTTTAAGGGTGCGACCGTTACGAGACCTGTACTCGAACAGCCACCGGCTCAAAGCCAATGTTCGGCCATAACTGATAAAGGAAGGGGGGGGGGGGGGGGGGGGGGGGGACTCAAATACCGATGTAATTTCATTTCGCTGCATTTTAGCTCCATTGGTTATGCATGATGTATGCAAATGGATCAGCTTCCTGACTAAAATGTGTTGGAACACTCCCATCTTTAGTTTGTTGAGAAATGGTGTGATGACATTGGGACGTATGGGGTACGTCTAAGGATACAAACACTTGGACGTACGAGATACGTCTTCGGGAAGAGACGGGGGTTAATCTGCGTCTCGACAGCGAGTTGCCACTACAACATTTTCCCTCTATTACTTGGCGCTTGAAGGCTACTTTGATGGATGCGGTGATTTGAGATTCAACGAAAAAGTATCCCACCCATTCTTTCTTGTTTGAATGTCTGTCTGTACGTCAGTCTGTGTGTCTGTCTGGCTGTCTCTCTCCCTCTCTCCGCTCCCTCTCTCTCGCTCTCCTCTCTCTCTCTCTCTCTCTCTCTCTCTCTCTCTCTCTCTCTCCTGTGTGTGCGTGCGTGCGTGCGTGCGTGTGTGTGTGTGTGTGTGTGTGTGTGTGTGTGTGTGTGTGTGTGTGTGTGTGTGTGTGGTATGTGTGTGTGTGTGTGTGATCTGTCAACCCAGACACCGTAATCTTATTCCATATGATTCTCCTTCTTCACATACGTAACAGACCAGTACTGGACATTGTCTCGAAGTGTTTTAGTTCTCTCAGTCCATTATGTATTTGATCATGCATATTGTCTTCAGAAAGGCTGCTGCTATTATGCCTAGTTCCATTGAAAATGAACAGCTTCAGTCGAGCCAGTCAGCAGTCTTTGGCCTTGGATTGAAGCGCTTAAAGGAGATCAGTTTCGGTTTCACTTTTATCAAGGTGTCACTGCGCGCGGACTGGTACATGTACGCTACACCACATCCGCTAAGTTTTGAGACCACACTGCGCATGATTTAAAGCTGATGGATAAATGACTTAATGACAAAGATTAGAGAATTTAAGAAAAGAGTCTGGTGGCTGCGACTCCGCAGATGTCTGACCTACTCATAGGCCCAACGCACTGGTTGGACCTTGGGTACCTACCTAACATTGGTTGTACCATTATCATCATTGTATATGTGTGTGCTGAGTGTACACGTATGTGTGTGTGTGGGCTGGGGGGGGGGGGGGGGGCACGGGCTCATGTGTGTGTGTGTGTGTGTGTGTGTGTGTGTGTGTGTGTGTGTGTGTGTGTGCAAGCGTGAACATTCCACAAAGAACGTTCACCACACTGAATTGTAGAGTGGTGATGGTCGGACATGGATGGTGTGGTGGTGGTGGAATATGTGCAATACATAATTGCAGAAAATTTCCTTGCAGACCCTAACGACATGTTTTAAAGGCTACAGGCTGGGCTGAAGTCCCCACCCTGATGGTCGTGGACGCAATTAACTATCTAGGGGCCGTTACCAGGTAAGGTTAAGTTCCGCTCCCTCTCCTTCCACCGCCTTAACCGTCCCTGAATCGGATCAGGTTTCCCCATTTCTATCTAAAACATACACACGCGCGCCACAAACAAAAAAACAAAAAACAGAACAAAAAGAAAAAAAAGGAAATGAAGGAAAGTATGAAAGATAGATAGGTAAGGTAAGGTAAGATAATGTTGCTTATCGCCCAGCCCACCGCAAAGGGCCGCATCAGGGCTGTTACTACGTTAAAATAAACTCACAAAGTCATCAAAAAAAGAAAACTTTCACACATCTCTTTAAAATACACCTTCTAAAAAAACGTACCAGAAACTTTGTTAAAATCTTTCTCCCGTAAAATCTTATATCAGATGAAAAATGTTAATCTCCCTCAGAAACTCAAAGATCACATCAGGGGGGACATCTCTGAACAAAGTTTTTTTTTAATGGTATCTGCCGTAAAGTGTTTATGTCTCACATCGTGCAAGTCCCAACATTCTAAAAGAATGTCTCACTGTGAGTGGTACATGACATAGAATGCACCATGGAGCTTCTTCGCCTTTTAAAAGATAAGAATGGGTGTAAAAATGAGTAGCCTGAATACAAACGGCACAAGACTGTTTCTTCCTCACGGCCGCCTCGGGAACATGGTAAAATTCCTTAAGGTTTGGACGAATGTTAAATACTATGTCATCCGTCTGCAGGGTCCATTCCTCTTGCCAGAGGTCTTTGACATAGGCCCGTGTTTTGGGTTTTCAGATCAGTGCTCAGCTTCTCCTTTGTGCATGTAGCATTCTTGGCAAGCTGATCAACCATCTTACCTTGAATGCCCACATGGCTGGGAACCCAAGCAAAAACAACATTGTATCTGTTTGATTTTAGAGAAATGTGCAGTTGAAAAACTTTCAGCAGCTGAGGGTGCTTGAGGTTACGGCCGGCAATGGCCTCCAAGGCAGAAAGGGAGTCTGATAAAATAAGGAAATCTTTATGTTTCGATTTGCAGATCATCTAAAATGTCAGGACCAAGGCTGTCAGCTCAGCAGTGTAGATGGAGCTGTCTGTTGGACTATGTTTGGGACATCTCTGAGGGGGATCTGATGCACAAAACACAGCAGAGGCAACTCCCTCCTCAGATTTGGAACCATCTGTGAAAACTCTTTTCTAGGATGGAAACGTAGAACATAGTTCAGCAAAAAGGGATTTGTATGCCAAGGTACTAGTGGAATCTTTCCGGTACGAAGCCAAATCAAAGCTGATCTCTGGAGTGAGGAAAGTCCATAGTGGGTCATCAGGAAACTTGGAAAAATCACAAACTACTCCAAGATCTATACCTGCTTTTTGTTCAAATTGGGATTGATTGAACTGGGGTGGTCATCAAATTTCTTTTGGAACTTGGGGTCAAAAACACAGTCACATGTAGAGTTTTGAGGTTCAGAAGAGGGACTCGTACAGTAGTTCAAGGTAAGTTTCAGTCGGCGATTTAAGAGGGATGATTCTCCTGCCTCGGCATACAAGCCATGAACAGGGGTAGTGCGGAACGCACCAAGACACAATCGAAGCCCTTGATGATGAATAGGGTCTAGACGTTTCAGGTAGGATGGTCTGGCCGAGCCGTACACTACACAACCATAGTCCAGTTTGGAGCGGATCTGAGCCCTGTAAAGACGAAGGAGAGTTTTTCCTGTCAGCGCCCCAATCTGTGTGTGTCACAACTCTCGCAGAATGTTCAGTGCTTTCTGACATGCAGTTTTTAAGTGTTGGATATGGCTTTCAATGTTAAGTTTTTGAAAAAAAAAAATACACACCCAGAAATTTCGGGTTCTTTTACAGATGGAATGGTGGACTTGTCCAGACGAATCTCTGGATCAGCAAAAACTGACAAAAATTGTGGAAATGGATTGACTGAGTTTTTGGTACTTGGAAAGGTAAACCCGTTTTTTCCTCGGCCCACTGTAGAATCTTATTAACACAATGTTGGAGTCGACGCTGAATATTGGCGTAGAACGCTCCAACTGCGTACAGCACAAAGTCATCAACAAACAGAGAGGATCCAGAGCCTGGTTTACCGATTTGACAATGTCATTAATTTAGATGCTGAAGAGAGCAGGAGAAAAGAAAGCTCCCTTGAGGTACACCCATCGCTGCCCATGAATGTCAGACAGCGTGGTGCGAATACGCAATTGAAACTGCCGACAGCTAGAAAGTTCTGAATAAAACGTAGGCAGATGACCACGAAAACCAAGTCTATGAAGATCAGTGAGGATTTCTGATTTCCAGGTGGTGTCGTACGCTTTTTCCAGATCAAAGAAGACAGCGACCACATGCTGTTTATTGATGACAGCATTGCGGATGACGGTTTCCAGACGGACTAAATGGTCAACTGTCGAATGGTACTTCCGGAACCCGCACTGTCCACTGGCTAAAAGGCCATCGGTTTCCAGCTTCCACATCAGCTGACCATCTTTTCCATTAGCTTACAGAGGCAGCTGGTCAGAGCTACTGGACGATAGTTCGAAGGGCTGGTAAGGTCCTTTCCAAGCTTAGGGGTTGGAATGATCAGGGCTTTCCGCCAGGAGGGCGGAAAACACTCTTTTAATCCAGATATGGTTGTTGACTTTAAGAAGGGTCTGGAGATAGCTTTTTGGGAGATGTTTCAAAATCTGATAATGAATATCATCCAGAACAGGGGCAGAATCGTTGCGGTTTGCAGAGCTGATTTCAGTTCATCGATTGAAAAAGGTAGATTGTAGGCTTCAGAGTTGTCTGATGTTAAATCGTATGAAGATTTTGCTCTGAGTTGTTTTTGTTTCCTAAAAACGCTGCAGATTTTTATTTGAAGATGCTGAGTTCTGTTGAATGGTGGAGGCCAGCAGACTGGCAAAAACACAAAACAAAAAGAAAATGAAGAAAAGAATGAAAGATAATTAGAAATCAAGAAAACGAGTGAAACCTGGAAGGAGAAGTCGTCGTAAAGCACGCTGAAGTGCCAGAGTTACGGTTAGTTAGGTTAGGTTTAGTATTAGGAAGGTTAGGTTATGCTTAGGTTAGGTTCGACTTCTTTCCATCGCTCAAAAACGCATATGAAATGTCGGTCGAATAATTTCAAGGGGTTTACAGTGTGTGTGTGTGTGTGTGTGTGTGTGTGTGTGTGTGTGTGTGTGTGTGTGTGTGTGTGTGTGTGCGTGCGTGCGTGCGTGTGTGTGTGTGTGTGTGTGTGTGTGTGTGTGTGTGTGTGTGTGTGTGTGTGTGTGTGTGTGTGTGTGTGTGTGTGTACGCGCGCGCATGAGAGAAATGCATTATATTCTTTTATTCTTTATACCGTTATGATACTGTAAACACACACACACACACACACACACACACACACACACACACACACACACACACACAATGTGCAAATGACCAAGCTAGTCAGCGGTCAAATCAAGGGCGGAAAGAGGAGAGGCCAATTTGTGCCGGAAGTCGCCATCAGTACCGGGGATCATGGTAAGGGTTGATGAGACGGAGCCGCTGATTGGCTTCTTTCGCCCTCTTCGGCAAGCCCATTCGCCGTGCAGTCCCCTCCCGTTCCCCTGTCACCTGTTTTATTCTTAGCAACGTTCTGTCGACCACGTCAATATAACATGCTCGTTGGTAACACGCACAAATGCAC
>JADBJO010000718.1:325000-327500 GCA_016801955.1 Conus betulinus | reverse complement strand
TGGCTCGACACACATATAGTTGATGGTAGACATCTTATGAAGATGTATGCTTTTCAGTGTTAGAATGCTATCATAAAGAAAGAAGGAAAGAAAGAAAGAAAAGGTGGGATGAAGAGAGTGGTAAGCACGAAGGGATGAAGACAGTTGGAGAGTGTGTAGGAGGAAAAAAATGATAGATAATAGAAAGGATCAAAGATGAACATTTGAAGTGGTTTAAACTACACTTAAGGAAGATTATTTAATGGATTTTCTAAAAGGGTGATCATCAATGTAACAAGAGATTTAGTGATAACGAATAAAAAAAAAATTCAACATTCCTCTCATCTGTATATAGCACCATTTCTTATTAAAAGGATGCCTCATTAAATCACAGTTTAAAAAATGTTAATTACTGATGTGCTGAAAAGCAATATCACCGTGCCATGTATTCTTGGTATTTAGGCAATATTTGATCCGTAATGAATTGCATTAAAAGTCTGAACGCCAGATTTGAAATAGGTCTGCAGATCAAAACAAAATCTGGTGAGAGTTTTTGACGGGGTTTTTGAAGATGAATTGAAGCGTCTGAAAATGCTTCTTTACAGTGTATTGGTGATTTCTTTGTATGATATTGGATAGCGGACTCTTAACGAAAAACAATGTGATACAAACTAGTTACGTCTGCCCAGGAGGTGTTTTTTCAGCACGTCCGTTTTGTTGATCAGTCAGCAGGATTACGTATAAACTTAGGAGTTGATAATGACAGGATACACTATGAAAGGAAGGTTCGAATACAAACCATGTGATCTAGTCTCACACCAGAACGGAAATCCATAGAACCACTCTCATCAGCAGCTTTTCATACCATGTTCTCGTAGTGACCTCAGTTTCTGTTTCCTCTCCACGACTATGCTCTTGCAATGGACGTGGTCCTTAACGGGGGGGAACCTATTCAAGCTGACTGAGCGTTGCTTAGGGGGCTAGTAAACCGTGTATCGCGTATGTTGGATTGAATCAGGGCCCACCGAACACCACCGAAATGATTTAGAAAGCAGCAGCACAGTGTCTCATCTGCTGTGGTCCCCTTTGATCACCTGACGTTGACTGCTACCCGCACTGAAGAAACTCAGCAGCTGCGCAGTGTCTCCTCTGCTGGGTTGCCTCGTGACCACCTGAGACTGACTGCTCCCTGTAGACTGCGGGTGCTGTGAACTGCGTCAGAACATTGATGGGCGTGGCAGCGTGCAGAGTAGCCAGAAAGTGCGGCGTTGGAATGATGCCAGTGACAGAGGATGGAACAAGAGGGAAAGAGAAGAGCTGAAACTATACACAGGAATCGATAACTTTATGCAATGAAATAACCCCCTTAATCAACAGCAAACTGCTGTCAAAATCAGTCTCAGGTCTGCGGTCTGTTGAAAGAGATATCCTCTGCATGATACTGTTGT
Organism: Conus betulinus; assembly: GCA_016801955.1. Classification (NCBI taxonomy): domain Eukaryota; kingdom Metazoa; phylum Mollusca; class Gastropoda; order Neogastropoda; family Conidae; genus Conus; species Conus betulinus. The sequence goes on along the minus strand of JADBJO010000718.1, from coordinate 326,073 downwards.
TGGGAAAACTGTACATACACTTTTCAGTTCTCCTTGGAAACAGTTACCATTAAAAACGTTGAAAAAGTAGGGCATTTCTTTGTTCCTCAATGCAATTTGTACAATTTTTTTTCATTTTCATTCCATCGTCTATCGTTAGGAGGAGTAACTGTATGGATCAAAATCGACCAATCTCTCAAATTAAGTCATCCATCCTTCTCATCCTCCCTTTATTTCCTGCTGTAGTGGTTTCTGATTCATTCCATGGGAGCGATGTTCATTTAAATTTCCTTTCTTGGTTTCCCATAAATCAGTTTAAACTCGCATTAGATTGTCTGGCCCCTATCCACGAACTAACGCCTTTTATCCTTGCAACATCCGCTTCACCCCCGATCCTCCCACCCCTCCACCATTTTTTGTTTCTCTCGCGTGTATGAGGTATTAAGCTGACTGATCGAGGATGCTTTAAGACAAGATGAGCCGTTTGTTTTGTCTTTGTTAGTTTGTTTTTATTCATTCGTTTATTTATTTCTTTACTTTTTTTGTTTTGTTTTGTTAGACACGTTGGTTTTTATAACCGATAAAAGACCCCAGATGGTCAAAATACCTTCATTCTAATGAGTCAGTGATGTTGCAATGAATGGTCGCTGACGTGACCATCTATTATCATGACAATGAATGCTCGCCTAAGTGACCATTCAGCGTAAAGGCAATGAATGCTCGCGAAAGTGCGATGCAGAGTCATTACTTTTAATGTTTTTCACTCTGACGATATATTATGGCAGTCAGTGTTTGCTAAAGTGACGATTTAGTGTCGTGGTGATTAATGTTCGCTCAAGTGATGAATTGACGTCATGGCACCGGGTGCTCGCTAAAGTTACGATTAAATGTCAAGATAATGAAATCTCGCTAAACTGAAGATTCAGTGTCATGGTAATGAATTCTCGCGCTGAAATGACGTTCTGTCGTAATGGCAACGAATGCTCACTAAATTGAAGATCTGACGCCACGGCAATCGTTACTCGCTAAAGTGACGATTTTAGAGTCATGGCATGAATGCTTACTAAAGTGACGCCTTAGTGGCAAGGCAAAGT
>JADBJO010000718.1:292500-300000 GCA_016801955.1 Conus betulinus | reverse complement strand
ATATTTAGAAGAAAAAAACGAAAAAAAAATAAAATAAAAAAATAACGAGAAGAAAGAAAGAAAGACAGACCCCACCTCCCACTCCCACCCTCACACACACACACACACACACACACACACACACACACACACAGAGAGAGAGAGAGAGAGAGAGAGATCAACCATGGTACACCCACTTCCTCACTTGAGGATCTTCTTATAGATGTTATGGATTCGTAACGCGTTTTCTGTCGCTTTACAACTCAGTTTTGTTGTCTACCATCTATACAATAATGTCTCGCAATATTGTGTTTTTCTTTTATCTTACGTGCCCCCTCAGTAGCCTTGTACGTTCACGGCTCGTGCAGCCATCCAGTACAAAGTCATGCCTACTCTCGTCGTGTTGCAACACCGGCACCGGCAGCTACAAAGAACAATCAATATCAGATCGTCACTGGGCAACTCTACGGCGAAGACACTGCGCCGTTGTCGTGTTGTGATGTTCAGTGATACTTGTTCTGATCCTACATACACAGACCACTATCCACTAATGATGTTCCCTGCCAAGTGCTGAGTCATGTAATGCGTTCTCCTCCAGAGGGTCTCACTATGTCCGTTCACAACAGCGCGCACGTGAACTCGAAACTACCGACGTTTTTTCACAAAGTCAGCATGGGCTTGGACATGGAAAGGATATTTATACTGAGGTCACAAGAGGAATACGGGCGGAAAAAGTGACATAACTTGAAACCTTTTTTAAAGATGAACAATCAAGATGAGGACAATGAAGTACTATTGTGTAGTTCCATTCTTTTCTGACATGGTAAGACAAGACTGTACTTGTATGACAAGGCTGTACTGTACACTGCTTTCGTTGACTTACCCCTTTTGAACCAGGCCCGAGAGATACAGATCTTTATTATTATGAATACTTATACAGCGCCTATCCTCGGCTAGACGCCAAGCTCTAAGCGCTTTACAATCCACACTCGTTCACACAACGGGCTGCCTACCTGGGTAGTGCCGACTGAAGAGCTGCCAGCTGGCGTTTCATTTAGTCATTTCCCGTGTCGTCCAGTCAATATCGTTCAATATCGATCACTCAGTTTCCTTACTTCCTTCATTCTTTCCATTTCTCACGCAGGGTGCATGCTATGTGTAACGTGTCATCCATACCAACGGCCAAACTGGCCTTCTCTTCCGAAAGTTGGTGATGGGATTTTACGTGTGTGCAAGATGTTATGCGTGCGTTCACACACGGAACCTCGGTTTATAGTCTCATTCGAAGGACTGGATGGGAAATAAAACTTTGCAACTTTGATCTGAAAATTGGATCAACACTTTCAGAGGCGCTTCCATGAAGTGGTTGCAATTCCTTTTTTTGTCTTCCCATTCAAGCTCAAAGCACATTCATTTCCGGGTAGGAGGTAACGTAAGGTAATATTGCTTATAGCCCAGCCGACCGCAAAGGGCCATATCAGGGCTGCACAATTCCGGGTAGGAGCCAACCGGATAAAAAAAAAATTCACAAATAGATCCTTGTGATAAGACACGACCGCACGGCCTTCTAGCCTACAGTCACGACGCCAAAGGTTGTTTCTGACATTTCTTGTACCGCTAACGATTGGGATGGGAGGAGTGGGGGTGAATGGGTGCTGGATTAAACTGAGATGACATAAGCTTTGCTCAATGGCAAATGTTGCTTTTTATTCTTTTGTAGTGGATTTTAAAGCACAAAAATAGCGGGACACATAGTTTGCATGAAGAGAAGAATTTGCACACTTGATCAGAGTACAAGACGTGCTTGTAGCGCTAATACAAAAGCAGTTTGTAGGAAATCGTCAAAGGAATGTGACTTTTATCGACTGAAATAAAAGCGCAGATTCTTTATCAAGAAATCCAGTTTAGCCTATGCTTCTGACGGATTAAACTGAGGGGAAGAGACTGATGTGTGTGTGTGTGTGTGTGGGGGGGGGGGGGGGGGGGGGGGGGGGGGGGTATTGCATTTTGAAATAGGCTACGTGAAAGAAAGGATGAACATTTTCTTATTTTGAAGATTGTCCTGCAGGCATTCTGTATTCAACAAGAGGATGCTGAAGATCCTGGTCGATTTTTTTTTTTTTTTTTTTTTTTTTTGGGGGGGGGGGGGGGGGGGGGGGGGGGGCAGGTGCAGGGGTATGCATCAACGTTTAAGTAGGGTCAAAAGTGAATATGCTGCCATGTTTTTCGTGTTCTGTGTTATCTCCGAGAAGAAAATACAGCAAGCAGCATCTCCTCCGCGTTATCAGGCAGCCCAAAAGAAAGATCACCAAAACCAGCATGCGGACACCCTGTTCACACGTCAATGTAACAAGAGCTTCGAGGATAATTGCTGCCAAACGAACTGCTGCTGTCAAAGCTCTCCTACAGTATATTGAACGCAGTTGTGGGATCTGGGCATTAATCTACATGTGCGCCCTCTTCAACTGATGTATGTAGACGATGTCTAGCATGTTAGTATTTCTGATCTTTTATTCTCAGAAAAAACGTCCGGTGGTTAGCATTACGGTGGTAAGCATTGTCTTTCAGAAAAGCTTTACTTACCTGGGGAGAATAAATCTCTTTTTTTTTATGTGCTCGTGTGTATGCGTTTGGGAACTAAAATGCGGTGTGTGTGTGTGTGTGTGTGTGTGTGTGTGTGTGTGTGTGTGTGTGTGTTCGTATATTTTAGATGTTGGTTTGTTAAAAACTTGTAAAGCGCCCTGTAGCCTGCGTTGTTAGGATGTGCGCTATTGAAATTGTCCTCCTCCTCATTATCATTATGATTATAATAATAACCATTTATTATTGTTATTGTAATTATTATTCACTATTACTATTGTTGTTATTATTATGACACCGATCATTGTTATTATAATTATTGTTATCATGATTAACATTATTATTATTATTATTATTATTTATATCATTATTATTATTATATTATTGTTATTATGATTATGAACGGAGCCATTGTTAACGCCGGTCAGGGTCGAATGTCTTCCAGGCGATACTCTTCGTCAGCGGACACCACGTGCAATTGAAGTGGGCGAGGTTAATGTCCTGTTAGGCTAAGCCTCTGGCGTATCTGTTGTTCCAGAGCGAAATCTGTATAGAGTTGTCAGTGGTTGTAGTGGTCTCCCCAACGGAAATTAACACAACTAAATCGGCCATAAAACACAAATAGATCACTCATAAATGGTTGGTATTCCCACCAACACATCAGAAAGACGCAATTCAGTGGCCTCTCAAAAACAGCCAGCACAAAGCCACAGGAAAGATATTGACAGTTCCAGACAGAAATAAGCAGCAAAAAAACGTAAAGACTAATCAATCAATTACTTTTGAATGTTTGTTTGAGGATCTAAACAAGATCCAAAAAGACGTAAAAGTACGGTCAACCTTAATGTTTAATAATCTAAGTATTGTCAGTGACATTGATATCGACAGTGTTCCAATAATGAATTATAGGTAAATAACCTTTATTCGATTTCCTAATAGATACATCCTAAGATGAGTACCCTCACCGTTTGACCAGATAAGACCTAGAGCAAATAAAACAGTAGGGAAAACGAAAGAAGGCAACCATTTGCTCCACCATTATGACAATGACTTGGCAAAGATTACTTTGAAAGGGGGAAGGGGGAGTTGGGGGAGGGGCATTGGCGGAAAGGGTGAGAGTTGGAGACAAAGACGTCACAGCGTGAAAATGAAGGCCTTGAATACTTTACCATACACTAATGTCTATTCGAAGTTTTTAAAATGTTAATGCCCTTTTGAGTTTGTCGAGAAAACAGCCCACTGAATGACAGTACTTTACTATGTTATACCTATCTTTTAGATTTCTATTCAAAACTTTAATGTTCGGAGAACTTCTTTGTGTCTGTCTGTACATATATATATATATATATATATATTTTTTTTTTTTTTTTTTTTACACGCTTCATAGTCTGAACTGACGTTCGACTTAAAGAGTTTATTACCTATCACTTCCTATAAACATTTATGGTAAAAAAAAATCAAATCATTGCGAACTTGAGGAGGTGGTTTTGGGTATATTTGTTGACAGATGTTAATTTTACTTCAAAAGCGCGGTACTTGTTGTCTTGTCGATGGAGAAATCAAACGCTGGATTACTCCATTTTTGTAGTAGTTAAGAGAGATTGTGTCACCAATACTTATTGAGAATTCTGCCCTAAGAACATTAAGCACTGCTAAATTCCACCCGTGAAGGTTGGGATACAATTCAGGACAGATCGTTTTCATTCCCCGTCATGATAGCCGTTAATGTTTCCACCTGACTTTGTAGCAAAGTAGTTGAATAGTTGAGGGGACGGTAACTGCCAATTTCTAACTCGATTTTTTTTTAAAACTGTGGGGGAATCATCATTGCTTGGTCCATATATTATTGGTTACGTCATTAGATTATCTAATCACTCAATATCAGGAATAATGTAATGGCTATGACACACTATAGAATTCATATTCACTGTTGTTGCTAAAATATATATACGCCCATTTTAAGTTGTGTCAAGTCAGGTCTATTCAGGATAGACTTCAACCAGCACGATGATAAAAAGAAATTTGGAATTGTATCATGACATAAGTAACCTGAAGAAAAATTCAATGGGCTTAGTTTTTCTTTACATAAACGAGTACAACTTTTCCTCTTATGAAAATTACTTAGTCCTTTACCAATGAAGTTTACTCATACACCCATGCACAATTAGCTTGCTGTCAGATTTTTACGCATCGTTTTTACGAAAAAACCACCACGAGGGTGGAGAATGGGGTGGGGATAGTTGAACAATTAACGTTGTCTACAGTGTTCCTTTATTTACCGCAGAAGCTGTTCCAAATATAGAAAAAAATGGAGTCACACGATACAAATATGGAACGTTCCCTTAGCATGGTTTTGTGTGCTTCTTGTCCACATGCGTACTGGGTGAAAAATTATTTGTGCAGTCGTACGCTAACTACAAAGCAAAAGTTGTTCTCTCTCACTTTATGTGGTTTTTTTTTTCATTTCCCTCGCTTCACATAAGATGTCTTTCCAGTAAATAACACATACTGAGTTACTAAGAGCATTTTCAAACGGGTAGTTTTAGAATCCTGTTAAAGTGTGTGAAGTGTCCAGATGTTCGATCATAATGGACTGTCCTAAATTTCTGACAAATAGGAAGGTCAAGCTAACTCTCAAAAACTTAAATTGCGAAAACTCTTGTTCTGCTCCTCCTTCTCCTCCTCCTGCTCCTATTCCTCGTCCTGCTCCTCTTCCTCCCACCTCATCCTTCTCTTCCTTCTTTTATCACCATCATCAGCAGTAGCAGCAGCAGCAGCAGCAACAGCAGCAGGATAGTAGTCGTAGTAGTAGCTGTAGTAGTAGTAGGAGGAGGAGGAGGAGGAGGAGCAGCAGCAGCAGCAGCAGCAGCAGCAGCAGTGATGTTGGTAGTAGTAGTAATATGAGATGAAATAGTTATAAAATCAATGCGAGCAGAAACAGTAGCAGCAGAAACACCATATTGCAATGATACTGTTATCATCACGTCGTGATAAAATACGGTTGAAAATGTTCCGTTTTAGTCACCTCCATTGTAACATATGATTCTATCCGTGCATCATCGTTCTGTCTCCTGGATGGTTGTCACCGTCACACAAATATCTGACATGATTGTCAAGTAACATCATTATTTCTGCTATTCGAAAGCGGTCTTGAAGAATCAATCTGAAAGACAGAAACAAAACCAAGCCAGAATCTTTGTCAATTGGACGACAAGCAAATGCAGAAAGCTAAATGACCAGAAAATACAGAATGAAAAAAAAAATCCAGCCAAGCAACAACAATCGGCCATCAGCGCCGATCGCTTTGTTGTTTTTGAAGTTTTGGGATATAGTCTTCGCTGCAATTATCCCATGGCGCGGGACGGCTTTCACACAAGTGCATTACGGTCCTTCCAAGTACAAGCCAGGAAGAAGTTTACAGAATTCGGCGTATCACGTGCCCACACACCTATGCCGTGCGTACAGATAAATAGATGGATAGATAATTGGACAAACAAACAGACAGACAGACAGATAAGTAGAAAGATAGATAGAATGATAGACAAACAGACAGACAGACAGACAGACAGATAGATAGATAGATAGATAGATAGATAGATAGATAGATAGATAGATATACTTATAAGGGATAGAAATGGAAAAAAAAACGAAAACGAATAACCTGGTCTAATTCAGCTTCTGTCTTATATCTTTGATATAAACAAGGTAAATATTGTCTTTAAAAATTTAAGTTAAAAAATGAAAAGGAAATCCTGGTAATTACGTTCAGCCATTTTGTCCCTACGCATCCAAAATAGGAACATTTGATTGGTGGCTGAAACAGATGTGACGTTTACTGTCGTTTAGTTCCCACAGCCATTTTCTTTGTATGAAAATCTGACATTGCAGTGCTTTTGACGTTGCAGTTGGGCCAGATGATGAAGAAGAAAATATATGCGCACACAGGAAGCAATTGGGAGGTACCTGTTGCTTTTCAAATCAAGAAAAACGTTGAGAGAACTGAACCGTCGACAGTAATTGCAAACTGACGTTGACATTAGAATTAATTATGAAAGGTTGAGGGTAGAAATGAATATGGACGGATGCCATGCTTTTTAGAACGGCTTCTCTAATGAACTACGGGAGGTTCTTCCCACAGAGAGAGAGAGAGAGAGAGAGAGAGAGAGAGAGAGAGACGGGAGACAGAGACAGAGATAGAGACAGAGAGACAGACAGAGAAACACACAGAGAGAGAGAGAGAGACAGAGAGAGAGAGAGAGAGAGAGAGAGAGAGAGTGCAAGCAGGTGGGCGGTGGGGGCGGGGGTGGGGTGGGGGGTATGGGAACAAGCAAATTTTCTTGTTAAAGACTTTGTCAAGGCAGAAAACACTGAAACCTACGACAAACGGGAGGGAAGGCCTTGTCCGGTGAGAGAGCGAGCGAGCGAGCGAGCGAGAGAGAGAGAGAGAGAGAGAGAGAGAGAGAGAGAGAGAGAGAGAGAGAGAGAGAGAGTTATCCAATGTAAAAATTCTGGCTCTGAGAAAAAATCCAGACCCGAGGCTAAAATGTGCATCTAGAAATCAAATCACACACACACACACACACACACACACACACACACACACACACACACACACAGAGCAATCCTTAGTGAGAGTAACAAGAATCGCAGCAACAAGGCAGGCCAAAATTGTTCAGGTCATGTGATTAATCCTTTTGCCTTGAAGGTTTCGCACTTTTTAAAATTACGAATAGGGTGCCTGCAGACCACCGGTCAGAACTTTTGGCTGAGATGATGGTCGTGAGCTTGCATCACTCGGAATTTATCGCTTAAGGGCCTTCTCTGTCCACCCAACAGTGAGTGTCATGAGCACTTGGATCTGCCCAGAGAAGACTGGATATAAAGGAACATGTTCCGTCTAGCACCATAATCTGCCCAGAGAAGACTAGATACAAAGGAACA
>JADBJO010000718.1:285000-287500 GCA_016801955.1 Conus betulinus | reverse complement strand
GACTATAAACTAAGTGAGATTTGCAAATTATCAACTGACCCTTTCCCTCCCCCACCCTTTGCATTCTTCTATATAAAAAATCTTCGTGAGTGCGCTGTCTTTGAGAATAAATTCTCATGCATTCATCTGCTCCAATCTCTCCCACCATTCATCCTTGTTTACCTCGCTCATCCTTCCCCAGCCCTCCCCACTCCCCACTCCCCCACCCGCCCGATGAAGGAGGATGAAGATTCTGAGAACTGTTCCTACCAGTTAGAAGATGTTTCCAGTTTTGTGCAGGGATGGTGGGCGCATGAAGTGTCATAGCGAATATGACTGGGAAATATTTCCGTTTTGACATCTCGCCCTCTTAAATAGCATTCATCTCGTTTGTCTTGAAGACACGACGTGGGTTTTAAACTCGGAAGTAAGCTGAATAAGAATCGAAATTGTTCAAAGTTTGTGTGTACTTTCCATCGCTGTCACTTTTATTTCTGCGTTAAATATATACTGAGCTATATCTTGTCTAATTCTGTTACTTTCCCAAGCGATTGGTAGAGAGAGCCATCGCAATCTACCGGGGGTTGCTTCACGCGTAGGTCAAGACAAAAGTCTAAACAACGAAGGCTAACGTACACACGAATACACACGAGAGAGAGAGAGAGAGAGAGAGAGAGAGAGAGAGAGAGAGAGAGAGAGAGAGAGAGAGAGAGAGAGAGAGAGAGCTTTGTTCTCCATATCCCCATTACTGTATCTGGTCATTGTTTTTTTTATTAGGTATATATATCCAAATTCGGGTGTCTCCATTCCTTTACAATCCCATTGCTGTGCCCCTGTTATCTTACATCCCCAGCGCTATACCTGTTATTGTGTGTGTCCTCATCCGTTTATATCCCGACCATTGTTTGCCCTTCACTTTATTTCCCCAACCACTGTGTCCCAGTCACTGTCTCTCCACCATTGTGTCTCCATCACCGTGTATCCTTGCCACCGTATTCTGATTAACATGTGTCCCTATCACTGTACTCTCATGACGACGTAGTAGCACTTAGTGGTGCTTCAGTCTTACGTCTGTTCACAAATGTGAAATTAGACGGAGAGAGAGAGAGAGAGAGAGAGAGAGAGAGAGAGAGAGAGAGAGAGAGGGTGAAATGTATAAATGTCTGTGACTATGTGAGTGTATGCATAATGTGGTTATCTAAGTGCACAATAATGTCCCTCTAAATATTCGTACAACATACCTGCAAATAATCTTAAAATAATGCTTAACTGGACTACAACTTAAAGAAAAAAAAACATGGAAGGTTAACTTTAAATCTGCAAAGACGTCACACAAATGACATGCCTGATAATGGTGGGTGGTAAATGAACTTGAAGAGGTAAACAGTCAAACAGCAAATGCTTGCTGGTTATTCTTCGTTCTCCACAAATACATTTTGCTTCGTTTGTATATTCAGTTTTTAAGGCATCACGTTTTATTTTATAAAACATTAAAATGAAATTTCTGTATTGTTTAGAAAGAGTGGGGGTTAGTTATACTCTTTCTAAACTTTGCTTCGTTCTCCGCCATCAGTCGCTCCATTTTGAAATTTCTGTATTGGTTCATTGGTACATGTATCATTACGACGTATCCCCGCCATTGTGTCTCCCCCTCGCTGTGTGGCCCTGTCACCGTTACGTCCTTGCGTGGCTATCCTGATACAGCTTCTGCGGTGGGATGAGCTGTAAACTACATGATTAATTTGTCGTAGTCTCTGTCTTCGGTCATGCATGTTGCCATCCCCGTTTTGTCACGGTCACTATCTGTCTGCCCCTATCTGTGTGCCCCAGTCAGCCTGCGTCTCCATCTCTGTGCGTTATTGTCATGTGTTCCAATGTCACTCTGTCACATTAACTATGTGTGCCACTCTCTGCGTCACTTATCAATGCAAATATTAGACCAGTCAGAATATCCACTCGTGTGTGTGTGGTGTGTGTGTGTGGGGGGGGGGGGGGGGGGGGGGGGGGGAGGGGGGGGAGGGGGGAGGGGGAGTAAGGAGATTCTATCTTTTCAACGTAAAAAAACTTCTCACGCTGGCCACCGGTTGGGGGGGGGGGGGGGGTGGGTGAAAAAAATAGTGCAAAGGTATCCCGATGTTGACTCTTTCAGCCTCCTCAGAGAACACATCGCACACACACACACACACACACACACACACACACACACACACACACACACACACACACACACACACAAACACACACACACAATCTCCGGCATCGGCTAATCCGATTAATGAAGGCTCTAATTACAGACTTTTTAAAATGTATTTATAACTAAAACATGAGAAACATTGAAAAATGACTTGAATCACGCAATTCTGGAGAAGCCATCGCTGTAGACTAGCTATACGCAGTAATTTGTTCGATTGTATGAAGCGGTGAATTTCCACGTTTTTTTTTTTTCAATTTGAATAATTTTGCAAGTGTCTTCTTTAAAAAAAAAAAAAAAAAAAAAAAAAGCACCCTATAAGTTCGGTTT
>JADBJO010000718.1:265000-270000 GCA_016801955.1 Conus betulinus | reverse complement strand
TGGGGTCAACAAATAAGAGAATGAATTGCACACAGAACAATTTATCAATCAGAGGACAATGAATACAATATATGCCCGAGTATGCATGCCTAAATACATATATCATTTGAGTGTGTGTGTGTGTGTGTGTGTGTGTGTGTGTGTGTGTGTGTGTGTGTGTGTGTGTGTGTATGTGTGTGTGTGTGGTGTGTGTGTGCGCGCGCGCGCGCGCGTGTGTGTGCGTGTGTGTGTGTGCAAATGCCCGTGCGTGCTCGCGTGTGTACGTACCATTTTTAATTTAAGTCACTTTCTTGCTTGTGTGGCCTCATAACTGCAGTCATGTCTTAATCACCATTGCACATGTCATTAAATAAAGCACATAGCATTGAAGTCTGAGGAAGTCTCATTTACGTTCAGGGACCGCACTAGTATCCAAACCTCGGCTGCCTCTCACGAACCCTTTCTGATCTGTTGCAGCAAGAACGACAACTCCGGACACAAACACCCCTCCCTCTTCCCACCACCATGAACAAACCCATCCCACGCCCTCCTCATCTTCACAGCCATCCTCTTCTGCACATGCGCGGCAGCGGCGGCGGCACATCCGGCAGGACAGCCTCAAGAGCTGCGCGGTCTCCTCTCTCACCTCCTCAACAACGTGCTGAAGACAGGCAGCGAGGACGTCTCCGAAGCAGACCACTGGCCCGTCGAGAACGATGACCAGACCGAAGACGTGGCGGAGCACACTCCCAAACCCTCGCTTCCCGGCCAGTAGCGACGAGCAGCGACAAGCTGTCAGCGTTGAAACAAGGCTTCCTGGGCTTCAACAAGCGGTACTACGACTACGGTCTGGGAGGGGGGCGATTCGGAAAGCGCTACTACGGCGACTACGGCATCGGCGGCGGGCGTTTCGGCAGAGATGTGGATCATGTGGACATTGGGGACGCGAATGATGTCACTCAATGAAGGGCGGGGCAGTGAGTGAACGCAGGGACTGAAGATGGTGTGATGGAGGTAGAGGAGGAGGAGCAGGAGAAGGAGGAGAAGGAGGGGGGGGGAGGCAGCTGCTGCTGGTGGTAGGTGGGTGGATGAGACCAGGAGGAGAGGGTTGTGGTCAGGTTAGAAGGGGGGGGGGGGGGGGGGGGGGGGAGAGATAGGGGGGGATAGGAAGGTGGGGGAGGGAACGTGTTCTTCAAGAAAACTGACATTTTGCTTGTAATGATTTGGGTTTGTTTAGGTTTTTCTTTTTTGTTTCATTCTTGACACCATTGCACGTTCGTTTTTTTTTTTCTGTTGATTAATTAATTAATTAATGGATTTATTTGTTTATTTGTTTATTCATCTATCTTCTAATTTATGTATTAATTCATTTCTATTACTGTAGTACTTCTACACGTATTTTTGTTTACTATCTACACATTGATTCCTTTACTCATTGCTCGCTAATTGTGCTTCCGCCTCCCTCGGTACCTCTGCCCCCTCCCCCTCCTCCTGGTTCTCCCGTCGCCCCTCCAGCCTCTCCTCTCCCTCTCTGCCCTTCAACTCCTCTCGTTCCACTGTCACTGGCTGAAGACTGTTGAATGCGCTTTCAGTATAACGTGTTAAGTTTGTGGAGTTCAGTCTGTCTGGTTCATGTCTTCATTGCTTCTTGTCACTAGGCTGGAATTTTCATCCTTGTCATCGTCAGTGCCGTTTGCATTATGTATGTGCGATGTACAAGTGACGACTGCAGATTTTTCCCCTTCTTTTTCCTTTTTTCTGGTTCTTTATCTTCTTCTCCTCCCATCTCTCTTTCTCCCCCTTCTGCTCCTTCCTCTCCTCTTTTTCCTCTTTTCTTCTTCTTCCTCCCCCCCCCCCCCCCCACCTCTCTCTACGTTCCCGTCGTCTCTTTCTTCACCTCATCCTCATCCTTTTCTCCCTTCGTCTTTTTTTTTTTTCTATTTTACTACCCTCTTTCTTCTTTTTCCTTCAACTTCATTTTCATGCTATGACTTTTTGTATTTGTGCTTTTCTGAGCACCTTTTATGATGATCAGTTATATAAATGTTTATTTTGAATATAGGGATGGCCGATCTATGATCAGTAAAAGGAAAAAGAAGCATACAACTGTATATTTCAACCCTCTCATTTCTCATCCCACTCACACCCTTGCCATTATCTTTGTTTCTACAACTTCTTTGAATCCTTAGATTTATTTTGACTAAAGAGTGATGTAGGGTACGTATGTTCGTGAGCATAGTGTGTTCCTGGACAGAACGTCTAGCTATTCACAGTGCTGACTCTGGCGTTAAAGTTTCTGATTCTCGACAATGTATTGAAGGGACCGGCCTGGACAGAAAGTCTCGCTATTCACAGTGCTGACTCTGGCATCAACAGTTTCTGATTCTCGACAGTGTGTTGAAGGGACCGGCCAGAATCAGCAGGAACCTCACTCAGAAATTCTTTGATCAGTTGCAAGGAACCTCGACTTCAACAGTCAGCTAAGTTCCTAGCTCAGCGTGAAGATCGTACACAACATTGCTTTTTCCTTTTTTTTTAATTTTTTTTTAACAATTTGTCCTCTCTTCTCCATTGCCGTTCTTTCAGACAGAAAGACCAACGGCCTGGAGAGATGCTACGAAGTGCAGCTGATAAGAACTGTTGAAAGCTCTTCACATCACTTGACACGCAACAGATCAGAAATCTTCCTTCAGTAAAATGTATACCCAACACAAGGGTACACGGTGATAATGTTATAGTATAATGTTTAGAATCAGGAGAAAGGTGTTTTTTTATGTAATACACACAACAATAGCCTTTTTGTTTCTTTGAAGTGATAACTTTTCGGTAACTTTCATGCAGGCTAACACGAGCATCAACAATGTTTTAACAGAGGTATGTCTACTCATATCAGAAACTTTCCTTTAGTATAATCTATGCAAACACACCTTCAGGGATGTCTGCGACGCTGACTGTAAGGACAGCCCATGGACAGCGTGAACTCATGAAATGACGCACCTTCTGACTGAGACCTGTGGAAGCACAATCTGTCCAGAGGGTCAGATCTCGGAAAACAACTTAATCAGGAAGGATTTCTAGAAGTAATACAAAGTAAAGGCAAACATTTCTAGAAAATGTGTGGATGAGTCGGAAAGGACTTTCCGAAAAAGGAAAAGAAGTGAACCGACTGAGAATTTCCGCCAAGGGCAAGACATAATGCTACAGGTCAATGAAAACAAAAGCCAGTGAGGAGGGGTTTCTGAAAAGGGGTTGAAAGTAGTTGCCAAAGAGCTTTGGAAGTACTAACAGGTTAGGAAGGCGTTCTAGAAAGGGCAAGAGGGCACGTCAAAAGACCTATAAAAACGTATGAAAAGATCTTGACCTCCTTTTCCTCAAGCCCTGTGGAACTTTGTTTAGAGCCTCTTCGCTGCTATTAGTGTCAGGCGGTGTAATTACCACAGACGTTTGATCCCATCATCTGCAGGAAGCTGATGGCTTAGCTGCTAGAGGCTATTGATGCTGATGACCCCCGTCAGAGAACCTGCAGGACTGACCAAAGTCTGGATTGTCCTGAAAGTGCTGTCTACTTTCCTTTGCGTCCCTTACTTCCCTAACAGCACCGGATTTATCGAGGTTTAAAAAAAAAACGACATGGACGTGCCTGCCGATACATTCTGACGTCCCGGGAGACACAGGAAACTTCTTTTATTTCTTATTCTGATTTCTTCGCCCGTCAGCAACGCTTCCTCACTGATCAGTGCACTAGCCTTTGTAGGTACAGGTGTGTATGTCTTCAAGTGTTTCTCCTCAGGGTGAATGGGTCCCATTTTCAGTATAAGATGGATTCATTTCTGTTTGCTGAATTATCAGGCCAGCCAAAGCTTTTTCTCGCGTGTGCTGATCGCACATTAGCATTGAGACGCCGCATTCAAGAACTGTTCTACATGAGTCATCTATTTCATCCATATTTCCATTGGCTCCATTTGGTTTTTTCTTTTTTTTCGATTCCGTTCCTCCTTTTCCCCCTACTGAATCTGTTGTGTCAGGACACAACCAACCGTCAGGAGAATCAGAAATGATGACATCGTGAGCAGTTGGCACATTGTGGTCTTCACTGGGAAACTGCTGGTAAATTTTCCTCTGCGGACGCTATTGTTCATAATTTCTTATCATAAGTGTCTCACCATGTTGACATCTTTGAACACATCACGCTTATTTTTTTTTATTTCATCTCTTTACTTATCTATTTATTCATTCGTTTCTCGTAGTGTCTAGGGTTTTTTCTTCGATGTTTATTCAGTTTTGTAAATAAAAAAAATAAATAAATAAATAAATGAATAAGCGTGGTTTTTTAATATCAGTACAATCTTATTAAAGTTCAGCCCATGAGCATAAGCCTGGTTGGTAGTGGGGCAGTTTCCCAGCGGACCCACGTGGAGCTGCCATTATTGAAACCAGAGTGAAGTGTTTTATTCCTTCCTTTCTTTTCCAAGGTTTAGGAGGAGGCTCTTGAAGTACAAGCTGTGATACTACCTGCCCCCTCACTTGAAGCGCTTAGTTAAAGACTGCGGCTGACAGAGTGACCTTGGTAACCATGTTGACAAACTCTGATGATGGCTTTCCGTGGCTGTTCTGTTTTCTTCGTTCCCTTTGTCTTTTTTTTTCTCTAATTGTAAATGATGACGGGTTTGTTTTTTTCCTATGAAGGTGATTCTTTATGTCTTACTTCTTCATTTGTCGTGGCGTTGAGGAGAGGGCATTGTTACGCTAATTTGACAGTGTCTCGTTCTCTACCCATTGTTACAGTTAAACAACGTTTCGCAGGGTTTTCTTTTCTGTCTGTCTGCTCGCAAAAGATCGGAATACTCTATGTGATTTGAATGAGTCTGCCTTTTTGTTGGTCAGTTTGTTTGTTTTGTTTTGTTTTGTTTTTTTTGCTGGAGGAGAGTTTCTGACAGAACAGCGAATAGAAAGCAGTGTAAAATGTAGGGGAAGGTTATTACAATATTTTTGTTGGATCTGCTGTTCTTTCTTTTATTGTC
>JADBJO010000718.1:250000-255000 GCA_016801955.1 Conus betulinus | reverse complement strand
ACGAACAATGTAGATTATCACCAATATCTATGTCATTACAGCCGATGAACTATACCAACGAACAGTGTTGTTTATTACAACTATCAATGTCTGCACAGCTAATGGTACTATACCAACGAACAATGTAGATTGTCATTACTATCAATGTCTCCACAGCTAATGGTACTATACCAACGAGCAATGTAGATTGTAATTACTATCAATATAACACATAACTAAAGGTACAATACCAACGAACAATGTAGATTGTCATCACTATCAATGTCACCACAGCTAAAAGTACAATACCAACGAACAATGTAGATTGTCATCATTATCAATGTCACCACAGCTAAAGTACACTACCAACGAACAAACGAACAATGTAGATTGTCATCACTATCAATGTCACCACAGCTAAAGGTACAATACCAACGAACAATGTAGATTATCATTACTATCAATGTCACACATAGCTAAAGGTACAATACCAACGAACAATGTAGACTGTCATCACTATCAATGTCACACATAGCTAAAGGTACAAGACCAACGAACAATGTAGATTGTAATCACTATCAATGTCACCACAGCTAAAGCTACAATACCAACGAACAATGTAGATTATCATCATTATCAATGTCACCGATTATCATCATTATTAATGTCACCACAGCTAAAAGTACAATACCAACGAAACATGTAGATTGTCATCATTATCAATGTCACCATAGTCAATGGTACTAACCAGTGAACAATGCAGATTGTACCACTATCAATGTCACCAGAGTCAATGGTTCAATATCAACGAACAATGTAGATTATCACTACTCTCAAAAGTACTATACAAGTCAATAGCATGTATTGTCACCACAATCATTGTCAATATCGCAATCAGCAGCATAGGCTGTCACCTCAGCGATGGCACTTTACCTGTCAACAACGTAGTTTGTCCCCACAGCCAACGGTATCATATCCATCAGCAACGTAGTTTGTCCCACAGCCAACGGTATCATATCCATCAGCAACGTAGTTTGTTCCCACAATCAACGGGATCATACCTGTCAACAAAGTATTTTTCTCCGCATAGAATGGTACAATACATGACAGCGACAAATATTGTCACCACTTTCAACAGTACTATAACTGTCAACGACACAGATTGCCGTTACAATCAAGAGTACTATACCAGTCAGCGACATAGAGTCACCACGGACAATGGAACTACACTAGTCGGGAACATAGGATATCAGCACTTTCAGTGGCACTGTACTAATCAACGACACATATTGCCACCACAGTCAATGGCAGTACGCCAGTGAGCAACATATATTGTCACAATGCTCAATGGTACTATACCTGTCAACAAGGTCTGACTAGCGCGTGGGTTGGCGTTGGGTTAATGCGTAGGTCATACATCTGCTAAGTATAGCCACGAGATCCTCTTCTTCAATTCTCTCTTCTTAGTTATAGTCAATTGATCTACCAGCTTTAAATCATGCGCACTGTGGTCTCAAAACGTAGCGGGTGTGATGTAGCGTGTATGGACTAGTCCCCGCGGGGTGACACCTCCTTGATGAAATTGACACTGAAACTGAAACTATCAGCAACTTAGTCTTCAGTGATACTGTACCTGTCAACAGCATAAGATTTTTAACGCAGTCAATGTTAACATACCTCTCAACAACATGGACTGTCACCACAATCAGTATTATAGCACCCGTCAACATATTGCCACCAAAATCAATGGCACAATGCACATCAACAACACAGATTGCCACCACATCAACGGTGCTACAGCTGTAAAGAACATAATTTGTCAGCACAGTCAACGGTAAATACCCTTGCCAACTATACAGATTGTCTGTCGCCACCGGCGATAGTGCCATACCCACTCAACATGACTCCCATCGCCCTTCTGACGTTTATTTCTCAAGAGTTCCTTAGATTCCATGCCTACATGGGAGGGGAACAAGTACAGAATACGATTCGAAGCATAATGTTGTCAAACTCTTCGAATGAGCCTTGTCGGCCATTTTGTTTTGAATCAATCTAAGGTGGATTCGAATCTTAGGCGTGGCTGGTTTGTTTGCTTGTTTTGTTTTTGTTTTTTATTTGTTTCTTTGTTGCTTTTCTATCTCATACTTCTTGCTTGGCATAAAGTGTAGATGTATAACACACAGATATTTAGAACGAATAACAGGCCATCCCATAATTCTACCCCACCCCCTCTTCTTCTCCGTCCTCCTCTCTTCCCCCACTCCTTCCCCCTTCGTCTATCTGTCTCTCTCTCTCTGTCTCTCTCTCTCTCTCTCTCTCTCTCTCTCTCTCTCTCTCTCTCTCTCTCTCTCTCTCTCTCTCTCTCTCTCTACTTTACCCTCTAACCAAAGAAATCGAAAATTCCATCGAAACTTTAACATATACATTTAGAATAATGAAGATTGTCCTGGTTCCCAGCAAATGATACATGCCGTTTATAGATGGTGCAATGTTTCAGGAGAAGTAGGTCGTCCAGAGTCAGACAGGTCATCATTCCATGTGTCTCCATGTTTGTGTCGGAGAGATTACAGTTGTAATGCAGTCAGAAGGTCAGATATAAAGCTCGTAGGCTGTGACCCTGAGATGAGTGTGCTATGAACTGAAACGGGAATACTGGAAACACACAATCGAGTTTCATCCACTTAATGGACACATCTTTGAGAGTGTTACTCGGATTTCCTGACCAGCACTGCTGGTTTTTTGTATCTCTTTCAGGCGTGGTGGACATAGGGACACACTCTTATGAAAAAGAGGATGGAGTCCAACCCAGTCACATAGTTGTAGACCAGATGGAACTCTATAGCATCACACTGTTAATTCTTTTTGATCAATTTAAAAAAATGAAATCTCAAACTCTGAACGTGATGCCTTGATTCCACGGTGAAGTCAGGCTCCATTTTCTCTCCTCCTTGCATGTAGGGAATACGTGTAAAAGTCGTTTATAATGGCCACGTTTTGTCTAGTCAAGTTTTGTCTAGTCACGTTTTGTGTAGTCACGTTTCCCCCAGTAACGTTTTATCCGGTTACGTTGCGTCCAGTTACGTTTTATCCAATCACGTTTCGCCTATTCACGTTTCATCAAATCACGTTTTAGCCATCACAATTCGTCCGGTCACGTTTCGTCCAGTTACCTTTTGCATGATTATGTTTCGCCCAGTGACGTTTGTTTAAATAGCTAGATAAATAAGATACATTGTCGTAGGTTTAAAACATAGTTGACGACACTGTTTTTACTAAGATAGAAACACATAGATGATGAAGATGGTGATTATGTTGATGATAATGATGATGATGATGATGATGATGAGGATGATGATGATGATGATGATGATGATGATGATGATGATGATGATGATGATGATGGTGATAAGGACGATTCTCAGGAATTCATGAACCATGAAATTAATTTTGTGGGTATATCAATCTGTTCAATGATTTCACAGTACTAACTCGACGCAAATAAAAAAGGCGAAATTGTATTAATTCCTGCTCACACATTTCCACGATCGTAAAAGTAGGACAAAAATTCTATTCAGGCGAACCGTAAGTAAATTTGGGTAAAACGTTACAGTTGGTGTTTCTCGAGGGGGCTGCAAGGGGAGCACTTACAATTACACAAGAGAACAATGAATTGGGCGTGACATGATTAGGCAAAATGTGATATGCCCATCATGACAAAATTAGAGAACTGTTTTTAGAGGGTCACCGTTGTGCCCTCCGGAGGCGGACGTGCTCTTGTGCTGACTAAACGACTGAACAAAAAGGGAGGATAACACAGCTGCAACAACAACAGCCAAAAGAGAAAAAAAACTACAAACATATCCAGAGGGAAAACGAAGAAAAAATATTGTCGTTGTTTTGTTTGAAGAAGGCACAGGGTGTTGAGAATTCAACTAGTCGAAGAACAAAAGTTCTGTGATGATAACAACAACAAAGTTAGCCGTTTTGTTTTAAAAGAGACAGACACGAGACAAAAAAACTGTGCCGTTATTTGTATACATCCACCATTCATTCTTTTTGGTGGCGATGTTGTTGTCTTCGTCCGCAAGTATACAGAGAAAGCAAAAAACGGCCGGCGGCCGTATGAAACTAAATACGTGTAAAATGACTGAAAAAGTAGACACAGGGGCAAGCAGGTGAGTGAACAAGCGCGAAGGGGAGAGAGAGAGAGAGAGAGAGAGAGGGAGACAGACAGACAGACAGACAGAGAGACAGAGAGAGACAGACAGACAGACAGACAGACAAAGACAGAGAGAGAGGGGGGAGAGAAAGAGACAGACACACAGGCAGACAGACTGAGATGCAAGATCGAACAAACGGAGAAGACAAACGAGCAATAGTGACTTGGCCATTAGCGACAGAGACAGAGAAAGAAGACAGAGACAGAGACAGAGAGAGACAGAGGGAGATGAGCAAAGACTTGGCCATTAGAGACAGAGACAGAGACAGAGACAGAGAGAGAGAGACAGAGACAGACTGACAGAGACAGACAGACGGACCAACAGACTGACAGACGGACAGAGAAAGAGACAGAGGCGGAAAGTAGAGACAAAGAGAGACAGACAGACATGCAGACAAACAGACAGAGAGAGAGAGAGAGAGAGAGAGGGGCATGTGCGAACGAACAAACGAACGAACGAGCATTAATGGCTTGGCTATTCTGTGTGTGTCATGAATGCACAGGAGGTGTAGATGGAAAATAGTACAATGTTCTATACCGCAACACAAGAATGATTTTTTTAAGCCTGTCTGAGGAATCGACTGGCATCTGCAAATGAAAAGGCAGCAGAAACATGGCAAAAGGCGCGCATTCTTGTACTGGACAGCGACACGGTCAGTTTGAAGATATTTTTGTTCGACTCTCTCTCGCTCTATATGTGCGTGCGCGCGCGTGTGTGTGTGTGTGTGTGTGTGTGTGTGTGTGTGTGTGTGTGTGTGTGTGTGTGTGTGTGTGTGTGTGTGTGTGTGTGTGTGTGCACGTG
>JADBJO010000718.1:232500-245000 GCA_016801955.1 Conus betulinus | reverse complement strand
AAAGTGTTTGGTTTAAAGCATGCCACAGGATATAACAGTCACAGCAAACTGCCACAGGTTCAAGCAGTTGCCCTGCATCACCAACTGCCCAGCTGGTGCACGGAATTAATGTTAGGAAGATTCATCTGCCTGCATTTGGGCCTCTGTCTTGTTTAGCCTTCAGTTTCACTACTTTAAAAGTCAAATAGCCATTGAAGAAACCAATTAGAAATGACTTTATTACGATATGAACATGAAGTGTACCTGTCCTGTGCTTGTCTGTTCTTTGATTTTCAACAAGGCATAGTCACATGAATAGAGGCAGTGTTGCTCCTTGGTTCGTGACGACAAATCCAGGAAACGAAATTACAGAAAAAAGTATCCCGTTGTGCTGTCTATCTATCACGCATGTTTCTAGCTTTGTTTCTGGTAGCCCTTATGCAGTCAGATGTGGATAAAGAAGCCAGAGTTTGTTTCTACCTGGTGTAACCTCCTGTAATCATTCTAATCCCGAAATCGCTGTCCCGTGGGGTAGGAAGGGACACACAACCAAACTCACCCCCTTTCGGAAGAAAATCCAGACTGACCTCCCATTTCATTCCAAAATTACACCTTTCGGTCGACTCTGGGAAAAGCCTAGTGACCGTGAGGAAAGACCCACTGACTGCAGGAAGTCTGTGACCCATAATGCTCTTCAGAGGGCATGGAAGACATGGCGAAAGCTTAGCCGTGTCTGGAGTTGCATTGTCTTCACCTGTCAGCGAAACAGCACGCGTGAGGCTGAGGGATGCACACGGCAGATGCTTGACGGTGGCATTTTTCGCTGGTGGGCTCTGCAGTCATCAAATATGGGCTGGTACACTTATAGTATGCTTTCGTGGCGGTTTTGTCATATCATATCCAGTGGTCATAACACAATGGTATCTTCGGGGAGCAATTATGTCCCTTGACATGTTAATGGAATGTCTTGTGCATGTCTGCACTCTATGTCAACACAGAGCAGACTTCCAAGGGTGATGCAGGATTGCTCACAGCTGGATTGTTCGATGGTTGAGGACAGTATATCTCTGGGTCCCACCTGCACCTCTGGATGTATCTTTTTTCTCTCTTCTCTGCTCCTTCAACATTCTCAAAAATGTCCCATATGCCATCTTCACCTTCTTCTAACCTAGGGTGGGTGAGTTTTGACACGTGCCTGTATTCATATTGCAGGATGTTTCTGCATTATGCGCAAAATAAGTCACATAGGAGTATCTCTGGAACAGGGAAGCAAATAGTTGTGGTTCAGGTCCAGAATCGGCCATCCCACCACCAGTCCCCTCAAATTCAGGTGGAATGCACTTTGATTGGCATGTTATGTCCTTGGGACACTTTGAGAACTTTGAAGGAGAGGCGATTTGGGAACACAGAAGAAAGAGAGGCCTTGATTTACTCCCTTGGAGAACGGGGTGCAGGCGGGGGTGGAGTGGACAGGGTGAGTTTGCCAAGCAAGCAGGGGGAGGGCGAGGAAGATTTTGGGATGGGAGTAATTACAACATGTAACACCTGAATTTCTTCGAGTCACACCTGTGCTAAGGCTAGAGAGGATCTGAGGATTTTCGTTTTTCGTTTATGCTAGTGTGGTTTCCTGAGAATTTAAATCAGTTTAATAACGCTGCTCAGAATCTTTTTCTATGGTATAAATTTTGATACTGTGATGTCAGTTAACTTTTTCTTGCCTTAGAAGAAATGTGCAGGTATGCTGTAAGGAACTAGACAGTCTGTATATTCGTCCTGAGGCAAGTCCTTTTCTGTGATTTAAGAGTATTAATTCTTCGTTCTACCTAAAATGAAGGCTTTATCAAGCAATCTTTCAGCTTCTTATCTTGGAAGTGTGGGCGAATGTGGGCAAGTGCGGTAGGGTCCCCACCTCTGTGTGTGTGTGTGTGTGTGTGTGTGTGTGTGTGTGTGTGTGTGTGTGTGTGTGTGTGTGTGTGTGTGTGTGTGTGTGTTGCTATATTGTGTATGACTGGTGTTATCCCTTCATTAGCGGCTAAGGCCTTAATCAGAATGCATTTTCGTGTTCGCATCTACCAATCGATCTCTGTTTCATCTTTTGTGTCCCTCCCTCTCCCTCTCTCTCTTCCTCTCTTCTCTAGCCGCAGGTCAGAAATTAAAACAAAAAAAACTTGCCGTGGAGGCCATTCCCTGGTTCTGATTTCACTGTCTTCTTCATGGTTTTCTTCACTCGATAAAAAGCAAGGCATGTTGTAGAAAGAAGAGGGCGTGCATTAAACGTGAGCAAGTTGCCCCCCCCCCCTTGACATATCAGAGTACACTTCTGTTCACATTCACTGACTCAACATGATTCCGACCAAGATCCAGCTAAGCCACAAACAGGAAGCAAATCAAGCTTATCCCTACAACATCCAAACAGGAAGCAAATCAAGCTTATCCCTACAAAAATCCAAACAGGAAGCAAAAATCAAGCTTATCCCTACAAAAATCCAAACAGGAAGCAAATCAAGCTTTATCCCTACAAAATCCAAACAGAAAGCAAATCAAGCTTATCCCTACAAAAATCCAAACAGGAAGCAAATCAAGCTTATCCCTACAAAATCCAAACAGAAAGCAAATCAAGCTTATCCCTACAACATCCAAACAGGAATCAAACAAGCTTACCCCTAAACAAATCAAGCTTATCCCTACAAAAATCCAAACAGGAAGCAAATCAAGCTTATCCCTACAAAATCCAAACAGGAAGCAAATCAAGCTTATCCCTACAAAAATCCAAACAGGAAGCAAATCAAGCTTATCCCTACAAAAATCCAAACAAACAAAAGAAACAGGCGACATTGTTTTGCTCTTGCATAATTTCCCTGCTTGCATTTGTTCAGTACGCTATCTGTGCAAGCTGGGTGCTTCAGTAATCCCACCAACGAGGTTATTTTTACTCGCATGTGTTTGCTTGTCTATCTGTCTGTTTGTCTGTCTGTCATGAAATTTGATGAAAGCTGAAAAGTAGCCCAAGGACATACCTATTAAATATTGGTGTTTATCCGGCCTAAAGACAGATCCAAGTGTTTTTCGTTTTGTTTAAGATTGGAAGTCTGTCATAAATATCTCAGGAAATGGTGCCTGGATCTGACTGTAAAAAAACAACCTTTTCTCCTACATGCTTGATGTTTATAGACTTGTAACACAGACACGGACACAGACAGAGAGAGAGAGAGAGAGAGAGAGAGAGAGAGAGAGAGAGAGGGAGGGAGAGAGAGAGAGAGAGAGAGAGAGAGAGAGAGAGAGAGAGAGAGAGAGAGAGAGAGAGAGAGAGAGAGAGAGAGGCGATAAAAGCTGTCGACGTGGGGAAATAAAAGAAGAGAAGAAAGAAGAAGAACCAAGGTAAGTCCACACTGAACTACGTTTCTTTTCTTTCTTTAATTGTTTTTCCCTTCTTTTCTTTTTATATTTTTTCTCTTTTTTTTTTTCGGTGGTGGGGGGGTGGGGGGGGGGGAGTCATCTTCCATGCTGTGTTCATGGCGTTACTCCTACCCTGTTCTTTTCCGATCCCCCCATATAAACCTACACCCAGACCAGTCTTTCAGCAGCCTGAACAACGGCAGTCAACAAGGAGCAACCAGCACGAGGTCGTCCTAAAGCAACCCACCAGAGGAGACACTGCAATATTGCTGATGTTGCTGAAGTGTTGCCTGTCCTGATCCAACGAACACACGTCCTTCCTACGAAAAGGTTTACAACCCTGATTAGCAGATGAAACTTATGTGACGGAAGCGTCACCTAAGACTGCAGAAAATAAATAACAAAACAGCGACATGAGATTTAGTGGTGAAGGATCAGGTCCGCGTCTAAAGAAGGTGACGTTGCAATACTGTCACAACTTTCAGTGGTGCTATACTAGACAAGAACACACACACACACACACACACACACACACACACACACACACACACACACACACACACACACATACACACACATACACACTCGCGCGCGCGCGCGTGCACGCACGCACGTACGCACATACGCACACACACACACACACACACACACACACACACACACACACACACACACACACACACACACGCACACACACACACACACACACACACACACACACACGCACGCACGCACTCACACACGCACACACCAAATATCTGCTGTTTGAAAACCAGTGAAAAACATATACTAGAATGTATGTGTACCTCTTTCTCTCGCGCGCGCTCCTTCCTTCTTGACATAAATCCTCGTCTGTGTTTTTGCACAACAACCACTCCAAGCACTGTTTATGAAGATATTTTAAAATGAAGAACGTCTACTTCATTTAGTCTCTTTCTCTGTCTCTATTCCTATCTGTTTCTCTGTCTTCCGCCCCACCCTTACCTCCCTTCCCGCACCCCAAGTGATACCCTCCTCATCCTTTCCTTCTGTCTGTCAAAAAAAAAAGAAAAAAAAAACGATCTCTTCCCCAGTGCCATTTGTGAGGTTTAACTTTGCATCTGTTACCGCATTAGCTACATCTGCCTACTGTGTACTTTTTCACGGAGTTCTTCCGTTTTTTCGTCCAATTCTGCGCGTGCCTGCGTGGGTGAATCTACCCTGGTGCCAGAACGTGTTGGATGCTGCAAGGCGAGCACTCTTCTCCCCCCATCCTTTCAACATACATGCCAGTTCCTTCCCTGCCCACATTAGTTTGGTTCCCATTGCTGTCACTCATCAAAACGTTGCCCAACAGTGCATCATTTACTATACAAAAACAAAACAGTACAAAATATTTGAGACATATGTGAATATTCCTCCTTTCAAACACACACACAGGCATGCACGCATGCACCCACGCGCGCGCACACACACACACACACACACACACACACACACACACACACACACACACACACACACACGCACGCACATGCACACTAGCACACACACACACACACACACACACACACACACACACACACACACACACACACACACACACACACACACACACAACACACGCACGCGCACACACACACACACACACACACACACACACACACACACACACACCCCATACGCGCGCGCCCCCCCCCCCCCCCCCCCCCCCCCCCACACACACACACACACACACAGGACACGTTTGTCGATATTTACTGGTCTGTTTTGTGCAGTGTGTGTTAAATAAACGTTATTTTGCTATCTTGTTTAGGGATTTCAGCTTGCATTTTGGTATTGGCCAATCAACAGCGTAGATTGTCACGACAGTCAATGATGCTAAACAGTCAGCACAATACCAGTTTCAATGGTATTCTACCGGTCAACAACATACACTGCCAATACAGTCCATTGTGCTATACCAGCCAATAAGATGCATTGTCACCATTTTAGATGTTACTAAACCTGTCCACAAAATGGATTTTCGTCACAGTCAATGGTACTATACCCATCATAAAAAAACAGATTGTCATCACAGTCAATGGTACTATACCCATCAACAAAAACGATTGTCATCACAGTCAACGGCACTATGCATGTCAACAACAACATGTCATCACAGTCAGTGGTACTATACCTGTCACCAACACAGGTTTTCATCACAGTCAATGACGCTATGCTTGTCAACGAGATAAATCATCACGACAGTCAAACGTGCCCTACCAGTCAGCAACATGGATTGTCAACACAGTCAGTGGTACTATACATGTCAAGAACATCACTTGTCACCACACAGTCAATAGTAATATACCTGTAAACAAAATAAATTGTCATCTCAGCCAATGCTAATGCACCTGTCAAAAGCAGAATGTTACTACAGTTAAGGGTACTATATACCTGTCAGCAATAAAGATTGTTTCCACAGTCAATAGCATTGCACCTGTCAAAGACATAGATTGTCGCCACAGTCAATAGTATTATACAAGTCAGCAACATAGACTGTCACTATAGTTAATAGCGTTATGTCAGGCAGTAACATTGCTTGTCACTACAATGAATGGTACTACACCTGTAAACAACATAGCTTGTCAGCACAGTTAATGGGTCTATACCTGTCAACAGCATAGATTGTCACCACAGTCAATGCTAGCACACCTGTCTGATGCTATAGAATATCATCAGTCAATCATACTGCACGAGTCAGTAACATAGAGTGTTACCACAGTCAATTGATTTACACCTGTCAACAACATAGACTGTCATCACAATGGCACTTTACCAGTCAGCGACTTAGACTTTCAATGCAGTCAATGCTACTATACTGGTCAACAATATAAATCGTCACTATAGTCAAAGGCACTACACCAGCATAGACTGTCCTCACTGTCAATAGTAAGACAACTGTCAACAACATAGATTACCACCATTTCATGAAAAGTGCCTTGAACGACGCTGTAAGCAGAGATTTCGATGTGAACGCACACTCATCATCACGCACACACGTAAGATCCCATCACCAACGCTCAGAAGAGAAGGCCATTTGGCCGTTGGTCTGGATAACATGAATACACGAAGCATGTATTGTCAGAAAAAAAATTGAGGGCGTGAGTGAAAAAGTTGGAGACTGATGGTTGCCTGAATAACACCGGAAACGCATGATGAGGGCAAGATGGCAGACCTTTCAGTCAGCTCTAACCAGGTAGGCAACCTGTAGGGTGAATGAGAGCGTGAATTTTAAAACACTCAGAGCTTGGTCTTTAACCAGTGGTAGGCATTATACAAGTACTATCGATAATAATGATAATAATCACCACAGTCAACGGTACTCTACCAGTAACTGACTCTAAAAAGAAAGGCACGCCTTGAGACGCCCACCCATTCAAAAGTTGCGGGTTCGACCCCCAGCAGCACAAGTAAAAAATAAAAAGTTGGCAGTAGAAGGGCATCTGGGAATCATGACCTGGATGCGGCCCGGACCCCTTAGAGTGTAAGGAGTTCAGGGCCGAAACACTTGTCTGAGGGGGGTTTCTTCTCTGAAGCCCTTCTGCTGTCAAGCTCTTCCTAGGGTTTCTTCCTACAGTAAATAACGTATATTGTCACCACATTCATCAGTACTACACCTGTGAAGGACATAGTTTGTCACCTCAATCAAAGGTGTTCTACCAATAGACTGTCACCCCTTTTCAGTAGTACCATACCAGTCAAACACAGATTATTACGACAGTCAATAATACTGCTCCGACTGCACATGGCCCCGCTCGATGCCCCCAGTATTCACACCTCGAGATTCCAATCTGTAAGTCTCTGCCTTCAAGCGAGAAATAGCACACACCAGGCGTAAACTTACTATATTTCACTGCTCTTTGGAGGAGCCTATCAGCCATTCTGTTTTAGGTCATCCTACAGGTCGAATAATGGATAATGTTCTCGCCTAGAGACCTAGCAAATCCTGGGTGAATGGTTCAAATCTTGGACGTGGCTGGGTCGTTTCTTTCTTTCTTTCTTTTTTTTGTTTCGCCTCCGTTGTGTGCGGGTTAAGGAGCGTCTTTCTTTGTCTTCTTCTCTTTCTTTTTTTTTTTTTTAGTGTGTATAACTGCGTCGTATGTCTCACTTTATTGCTTGTTTGTTTTGTTTTTTTTGTTCGCTTGTTTGTTTGTTTTGTTTTTTGTGTTTTTCTTACCTCTCACCCTTCGCTTGACATGTGTGCACACAATATGACGCACGTTGACATATACCTCGGGAACAAATAGCAGGTCGCCCCTTCCTACCCGTCCTCCCACTTCCTGTCTGTCTGTCTGTCTCTCTGTCTGTGTGTATAAGTCTGTCTGTTTGTCTGTGTATTTGCCTGTCTGTCTGTCTCTCTCTTTCTTTCTCTCTCTCTCTCTCTCTCTCTCTCTCTCTCTCTCTCTCTCTTTCGTCCCTTCCCTTCCCTCCCCTCTCTCCTCCCCCGACATTACCTCCACACAAAGGTTTGAAGTTTTTTCATTCAAAAGTTCATACACAGATGTAAAATAACTAGGATTTATCTGTCTGTCATCTAGATGACGCAATGTTCCCAGGGAAAGTAAGTCATTCAGAGTCTGACAGGTCGTGATTCTCATTTGCCTCCATGTTTCTGTCAGATAGATCACACACACACACACACACACACACACACACACACACACACACACACACACACACACACACACACACACACACCTGAACGATAGAGAGACAGGCAGGCCTAACGACAGGTGAACAGAGATGTTGATGGACACCAGTTGCGAGTCTACAAAATTTGCTGAATCAGGCAACCCGACAAATACATGTTTGTATATGTAAAAAAAAGATTGAAGGGAACAACGCAGACACACGTTAAACAATCTATTTTCTGTTGTTTTTTTTTTCTATGGTAAAAAAACAATCGATTCACTTCATCTCCAATACAAACAAGATAATGACGCAAATGGTCAGAAAGGATACCCTCTTTTAATTAAATGTCACCCCCCTCCCCCCCCCCCCCCCCCCCTCCTGCAGGATGACAACGTTTGGGCGAACTGCGCATCAGTATTTAGATGAAACGTCACACTTAAGATGTTTAGACTCTGGGATGGAAAAAAACGTGCAATTGCGCCAGAGAACAAAGAAATGGCCGAATGGTATCCAGGCGAGAGGTCGTGAACCCTCATGCTTTGCATATAATGAGTACATGTCAAACCATCAGGGAATGGCCTGGCGCGCCGTTTTGCCTCATGGAGGTCGAAACGCGTCGTGTTTTGTCTTGTGACTCGTTTGTCCACGTTTCTCTTGCCGGTTTGCTAACATTTATTTAAGATGTGTTTTACGTCATGCTCGGTCACGTTTTATTCAATCACAGTTTGCCTAGTCACATTGTCTCGAATTCTGCCTCATCCGGTCACGTTTCATTCACTGCGTCGTCATTCCCACACCCCAAAATCAGATAGTACCCGGCAGTTTCAAATCATTGGTCAGTTCCTAAACGATAATTGTCATAGGTCTGACATACACCTGAAGACATTGTTAACACATAAATAGTGAGAAACAGATGATGGTGATGATGATGATGATGATGATGATGATGATGATATCACAAACATAACGATGATTATCAGTCATTCCTTAACTTTGGAATTATTGTGAAGGCCATCGCAGTTTGCTAAAAGCGTTCACACAAGAACTAACAATGCAAGAAACGTCGTAAAAAAAAATAGTTAATTCATGTTTGAACACATTGCAACCATGAACATCAGACAGAAATCCTGTTTTGAACTTTGAGTGTCATAGTGCTAAAACTGGGTGGAATGTTATGGTTCGTGTTTCTAGAGGCTTTGGGAGGGAACACTCACAATGAACAGGAGAACAAAGGATTGGTAAAACGTGATTAGGTGGCACACGCAGTTGGGTGAAACATCATCGAGCAAAACGTGATTAAGTGTAATATGATGCCCACCTAATGGCAAAGTCATGGGGTTCCTCTTGTAAATCCCCCCCCTCCTCCTCCACACACACACACACACACACACTAACACACACACTAACACGCACGCGCGCGCGCGCGCGCGCCAATACCCAGAGGTCATTCACGTATGCTCATCGGGCGACAAAAAGAAGAATGAAAGGTGATATGGCTGCAGCAACAACAAGATTTAGCTATTTTGTTTAAAACCAAAAAAAAAAAAGACAGACGGACAAAAACTGTGCCTTTACTTGAAAGTGTACACTATTTCACTGGCTTTTTTTTACCTTTGTTGCTGTTGTCTTCGCTCACAAGGAAAAGAACACGAGAGAAAAAAGACAGAAAGCTAAAATAGCCAAAATGGGAAAGAAATGCAACAAGACGAAAGAGAGACCAGTACACACAAGGGGAGGTATGCAGATGGGTACACACGCAGACAGACAGACAGACAGACAGACAGACAGAAAGGGAGAGAGAAAGAGAAAGAGAGAGAGAGAGAGAGAGAGACGGACAGAGAGAGAGAGACAGAGAGAGAGACGGTCAGACAGACAGACAGACAAAGAGAAAGAGAGAGAGAGAGAGGGAGAAACAGACAGACAGACAGACAGAGAGATACCCCCTGAAATTCGTGTTTTGGCATGAGGGAGTATTTTGCGAATTACGTACACAAAAAATATGCTCTGATGCTGAAACCCGAATTTCAGAGAGAATCTCTCTCTCTCTCTCTCTCTCTCTCTCTCTCTCTCTCTCTCTCTCTCTCTCTCTCTCTCTCTCTCTCTCTCTCTCTCTCTGCATGTGTGTGTGCCTGCGTGTGCGTGTGTGTGTGTGTGTGTGTGTGTGTGTGTGTGTGTGTGTGTGTGTGTGTGTGTGTGTGAGTGAGTGTGTGTGTGTGTGTGCGCGTGTGTGCGTGCGTGTGTGTGTGTGTGTGTGTGTCCGTGTTTACGTGCGTGTGTGTGTGTGTGTGTGTGTGTCTGTGTGTCTGTGTGAGGGAGAAAGACAGGCTGGCAGGCAGACAGGCAGAACGATTGAAGCATCGAAGGAACTTCAATGGTTTGACCAATCTCTACATGCCATAGGAGAACAGTGGGTAGGAATGAATATCAATTATACAGCGTGATTATTACAATACAAAAGAATGTCAGAAACGTGCTAATAAGGCATGAATAAGGCAATATTTGTCGTACGTAGATAAACTAAAGCATCAGTGTTCAAATGTGAAGAATCGACTGGTATCTTCAGCTGAAGGCTTTTAACAGAAACAAGACCAAATTGTGGCACTTTGTTGGGTTCGAAAGGAAAGCAACACGGTTAGTTGAGAAGCTTTTCATCCGAGTATATTACCATTTCTTTCTGTAATGTATTATTTACGTAAAGCTTTATACTGGGCACAAATCAGTATAGAATGCAGTTGTGATACCTGTGTAATATGACAAAACGGACAGTTAATGTTTTCTCGTTTATGTAGATGTGTAGACAATTGCTATTTTAAATCAGATTCACCATGTCTAATTATGGTCTGACAGAATTTTTGACGGCGCATAATATTTGGTAATATCAAAGAGTTGCCTAAACGACGAATGCAACTCATACCTTTCCTCTAGTAAGAGCGCAGAGTCCAAATCTAGCAAATCGCGATCAAAGAGTTTCTGTTGAAAGATGGAAACAAAAGATTTAACATCTTCCACATTCTAATTATTCCAATAGTAAGCAGATCCTTTCTTTTGATAGAAGTGTGCACTGCTGTCTAGCTTAAGAGTTCTGCTCTATTGGAATTTTATTTGACAATCAAGTATATTAAATAAAGGTCTGAGCTCGTTTTCTCTGCTCTATTGGAATTTTATTTGACAATCTAGTATATTAAATAAAGGTCTGAGCTCGTTTTCTCCAAGAGAGAACGTTTAAAATCACTAACATCACTTCTCTCAGCTTTCATAGCCATCTCGTCTAATGAGTAAAGCTTTACTCGCTGCAGATCTGACCAAGGCATTTGTATTCTTTTCCAAATTCTAGTTGTACGTCAGTTTAGCACCATTTTTTTTTCCTCAAGCAGCAGGACACTGTTTCGAAATGCTATCACATGAGATTTTTTTCCTGATTAACTGTGAACTGAGGCTTTTTAGCTGTATTTTCTCAATATATTCCGTTGATTCTGAAAACCAGTAACATAATCAGGACAACATTACTGGTGAACAACAGGACGAGAATCTGTGTTAAATCAGGTCATAAGCTTTTCCTGTGTCGACCAGACTGTGTTTATGATTTGCCAGTTAATTAATGAATGAGGAAAGCATGACTTGACAGCAATCATTTCTCCGTTTTAACCCAGAGAGACAAACATGAAAACGCTTAAATGACATCATCGTTTGCTCCAACTCTTGCTTTAACTACCTGACGTATATACCTAATGGCTCTGTACATTTTCTTGGTTACCAGGTTTGTGTAATAATCAAAGGGTGAAAATTTTTTCTATCTGTTAGATCAAATGCTTTTTTAAAAAAATCAATAAAAAACTGCAGGCAGTGTTTGGCCAGAAGGGAGCTGTTATTGTAAGAAAGTTGTTAATTAATTTAATGACTCGTGCATTAGGTATTTTGTTATTGTAATAAGGTTGTTATTAATTTTTTAATGAATTGTGCAATGGGTATTTTCTTTAATACAGCTTGTAACTTATTTACTAAATTATCATGTTTCTCTCCAAATTGTTTGGCGTTTGCTTAGATTGTAACTGTACAATTTGCTGTCTGTCTTCAGAAATGAGAAACTTCTATTGTTGTCTGACAACTTGTTCTAATCTATTCGTGTACAGAGGTCGTCTATGTGATTTAAAACACCAAAGTGGAAAATGAACCGGAGAGAGAGAGAGAGAGAGAGAGAGAGAGAGAGAGAGAGAGAGAGAGAGAGAGAGAGAGAGAGAGAGTTTATGTACATATGTCATTGACTAGCCTTGTATAGTGCACGTCATTGCATGCCAGACTACCTTTTGCCGACGTACAAGGCCGGGCCACGTGGGACATCACCCGGTTAAAAAAAAAGGCAAAGGGAAAAAATCAAACCATCATGAAAACATTGTGTGTAATGGGTATTTTCGAATTGTGTATACGAGTGTTGATTGTAAAGCGCTTAGAGCTTGGTCTCTAGCCGAGAA
>JADBJO010000718.1:212500-220000 GCA_016801955.1 Conus betulinus | reverse complement strand
AGTGTTTATAGAGTCTCTGACTTGTTTTCGATGATGCTGCAGTCTTTCAGTCTTATGTTTTGGGACGGTTTACCGACAAGACTTCAGCGTGACAATAGACTGACTTCATAGAGTAATTGAAGAAGAAGAAGAAGAAGAAGAAGAAGAAGAAGAAGAAGAAGAAGAAGAGGAGGAGGAGGAGGAGGGAGGAGGAGAGGAGAGGAGGAGGAGGAGGAAGAAGAAGGAGGAGGAGGAGGAGGAGGAGCCACACAAGACATAAACTAGAGTATCATGTCCAGACAGAATTACTTCTCTTTTTTTCTCTTTCTTTTCTTTTCTGTCTTTCTTTCCTTTCTTCTTCTTTTTTCTTTTTTTTCCCTTGGGGGGGGGGGGGGGGGTCATCTTCCGTGCTGTCTCCATGGCGTGCGTTACTTCTACGTAGTTCTTTCCAGTGCTCATGTACACTCTCACACCCGCAGCAACCTCAACAATGGCAGATGATGAAGATCAGTCACTACAGGGACGTCACGAGGCAACCTACCAGAGGAGACACGTCAGTGCTGCCCAGTCACTTTCGGCAGGGTTCAGTGGTGCCTGTTGTGATCCATCCAGGTCTTCCTGTTCAATGGTCTGCACTGCTGAATAGCCGATGAAAGCTGTTGAACGGAAAAGTCACAAACAAAGCAACAGAAAATGGGCAAACTGTGACATGAGGTTCAGTTTGTGGTGCAGGGTCACGTATACGTCCCCAGAAGACGATGTCACGATATGATGGTGACAAATGTCACTGGTGTAATACCAGTCCAGTACATAGATATCACCACCGTTAGTGGTACTATACTGTTTGATCACGCGTGCGCGCGCGCACACACGCGCGCACACACACACATACACACACGCACGATCGCACGCACGCACGCACGCACACACGCACGCATGCACGCACACGCACACACGCACGCACGCATGCATGCTCGCAAATACGCACCCACGTACCCACGCACGCACGCACGCTCTCGCACATACACACACACACACACACACACACACACACACACACACACACACACACACACACACACACACACACACACACACAGAGAGAGAGAGAGAGAGCCAGGGACACATTCTACTGTGTGCTCACATACACAGTTTCTTGTCTGTAGGAATCAAGCGTGGACAGAATGAGTCACACGCTTTATTTGCTAGATGAAAATAAACCAAAACAAAATAAAAACATCTAGACACATATGAACACTTCTGTTCACACACAACGCCCCTCAACCCCGTTTAAAAAAAAAAAATGATTGTTGCACAACCGCTGCAAGAACTGTGTATGAATATGTTTGAAAGTGAAGAATATCCCTTTGTATTGATTTTTTTTTTCTGTCACGGTTTCTCTCTATCTCCTCCGCCACCTCCCGCACACCCAAATGCCACTCCCCCTCTCCTCTCCTTCTCTCTCTTCCACACAAAGTCCTTCCCCAATCTTTTATTGTTTTTTTTTTTTTAGGCCGAGCTGTACAGATTCTTCTGAAACAGCTACATCTGACCAGAGCGGACCTTTCCCCAGAGTTTTGCTATTGTCCCTTTCAGTTGTCCGTGCTTGGTGGGGTCAGTCTAACCCTGGGATCAGGCCATGAAAGCCGCTAAAAGGCGAGTGCTTGGATCTCCCGTCCTCTGCATTCACATTCAAGATTCTTTTTTCTGTCCATATTAATCTCGTCCACGTTGCTGTTACTCATCAACACTTTGTCGTTCGTTGCTTGCCGTTGAAGAGATCGAGCTCACTCGAGGATCCAGCATCTCCCCGTCCTACCCCCCGTCCCCCTCTTCATCTCCGCCCCCCCCCCCCCCCCCCCCCCCCCCCCCCCCCACTGCTTCCCCACCCCATTTGTCCCTCTCTGCTGTCGCCCATAGCTCTTTCTTTTTCTCCCTGCTCCTCTTCTCTGTTTCTTAACTGTCCTGACTTTTCCACTGCTGTTTTTCAACGTTGCTATTTTTCATGCTGATAGCTGTCTGGGGAATGCTGTTTTCAGCATTTTTTTTTAAAGTCCGTTGGTCGTGACCTCTGAAGAAGACGAGTTTTTTTTCGAAATTCATTTTTCTGTTTTGTTTCGAGTTTGCATCTTGTTTGAGTGTTCATCTGCAATTCGTTCGTACAGTCAACGGTATTACACCCGTTTATATATATATATATATATATATATATATATATAGAGAGAGAGAGAGAGAGAGAGAGAGAGAGAGAGTTTGCCATCACAGTCAAAGGTGTTGTATCAGTTTGTAAAGTAGATTTTTGCACTTGGTGAGAAAACGTTTATCACATTTTGCCCTATCACGATTCAGCAAGTACTTTGTTGTCAGGTGTAATTGCTGCGGGTGCCTGTGTCTGTATATCTGAGAGAGAGAGAGAGAGAGAGAGAGAGAGAGAGAGAGAGAGAGAGAGAGAGAGAGAGAGAAGGAGGGAGGGAGACAGAGACAGAAAGGCAAGGGACAGACAGACAGACAGACACAGGCATACAGGTAGGCAGAGCGACAGACAAACAGACAGGCAGGCACGCACGCAGACAGACAGATAGGCAGACAGACAAGCAGATAGGCAGACAGTCAGACAGAACGACATTACGAACAAACTTTCACCGACACGACCATTCTGGCCTTGTCATGATGGGACAGGGTTTAGGGATGACAAATCATACCGCATGATGAATACAATGTCAACGAACGTAAGAAACATACTCGGACGGCATGAAAAAGGTGACATTTCCTGTGTACATTTGAACTGAATCACCAATGTTCAGTTCTGAGAGAGAGAGAGAGAGAGAGAGAGAGAGAGAGAGAGAGAGAGAGAGAGATGTATGTACATATGTTATTGGCTGGCATTGCAGCATGCACGTCTTTGCATGTCTGACTACCGTTTGCCAAAGTACAAGGTCAGGCCACGTGGGACGTCGTCCAATTAAAGAAGGTACAGAACAAAAAAAAAATCAAGCCAAAAAAATCAAGCCATCATGTAAACGACTCAAGTACCCCCTTGACACGACATACATCCAATCAACCTCCCACACACACTTACCTGCACTGACTTTTTGTGTCAGAGTGCTGTTGAGGAGGGGAAAAAAATGAGACTGTGGGGTGGGAGTGGGGGAAAAGAGAGGGGAATGAATGATGATCAACTTCTGCCCACCCTCCCCCTATATGCCCTCACTCTCCCTTTCCATCACCATGCCCTGATGAGGTGATTCGCCTATGTTGTCGATGTCTAACACACACAATAATCTGCACACCGAGGGGAACAAATCGTGGATGTAAGATCATGTGCTTTGCTATTTCTGTTCTCCTCTCCGTTTTCTTCTTCCTCTCCTCCTCCTCATCCATCATACCGCCATCTTTTCTTGTTTCGTCTTCTTATCATCATCATCATCATCACCACCACCACCACCATCATCATCATTATCTTTATAATCATTGCTATCATTATTATATTGCTGTTGTTGATGTTGTTCCCATTACATTGTTATATATCATTGTTATCATCATCATCACAATTACTTCTACGATTATGATTTATATAATGACGATGATGATCTGGTCCTATTATTATTATTATTACCATCATCATCATCATCATTATTATTATTGTTATCATTATCATTATTATCATTATTATTATATTATCATTATTTATTACTATTGTTATATTTATCATTATGTAATTATTACTATTATTCTTATTATCATTATTTCACAGTACAAAATGAACACTTGAAGTGATCCAGGAAGTGACAAACAGCGAAGCTCATGAGCTGGTCCATTTTGGTAATGAGTATCTCTTTCTTCCTGAATTACCTCCCATTCTGGCCACAAAAGCATCCCCGAACACGGCAAACACGACGGTGGAAATAGGTCGACTGACGCAGTTCCTGTCCAGAATTAGCCCAGGCGGAGAGGCTTCCTGCTATGAATTGCTGAACAAACAAACAAAAACAGTATCCGCAAGAATACGGACCAGCTTTTTTATGTTGTAGTCCATTTGCTTTTTTTATTCTTCGACATGCCTAAAGAAGCTTGTGTAATGCGGTTTAAGATCGAGTCTTCAAAAGATTACAGAAAAAATCGAAAAGAAAATGCATGACCCTCGCGAGCGCGCACCATGTGAACTCATAAATCAGTTTGGTTGATGTTGCTAAATACGTGAATGAAAAAAAATTACTTACACACACACACACACACACACACACACACACACACACACACACACACACACACACACACACACACACACACACACACACACACACACACACACACACACCAGCTGCCGTGGTACATCGATTAGTTGTCAGGCAGCATGACCTGGAAGACCGTGGGTTCCAGCCTCCCATTAGGGTTTTTTTTATAGACGTCGTTTGCTCTTCACTGTTCATCTTCTTTTTCTTTTTCCTTTGGTTATTTGCTTTTGTTTACTTCCATTCTTTTATGACATAAGGCTGTTTACACGTGCACTGTTGTTTACGTGCGCATTTTTTGTTGTCTGTGAACAACAATTGAAGGGTCTTACATATTTGAAGGCTGACAATGCAGTGTCGTACACATATCAGGCGGATCGAAACAAACACAGCTGAACACAACTGAAGTGAGTCATCTGCAATGCTAGATCTGCTCTGGTGGGGGTCCACATGCCAGCCTGACATCTTTTCTTATCCTGATATCTTGCATGTGCATGCTTGGATTCTGAAAGAACGTGTCTGGCACCGGTTTTTCGCGGAGAAACTGCGGAAAACATAAAACCATTTAACATTACATTAAGGTGAGAAAGTCTAGAAGAAGAATATTTAGAGATAGAATAATGTAAAATAAATAAACCCAAAAGACAGAGCCCCAAAAAGTCAGCAGTGTTACTGAAGTTTTTTTCTCACCACACTGTATTAATCAGGACACGGTTTCTCAACGCAGCTGTAAGCGAACAAACAGGAGAGTACATGAAGCAGTGAGTTCTTGTGTTGTATTGAATTATTGGTTGTTGTGTTTTTTGTTTTTGTTTTGTTTTGTATTTTGGTACCATGACAGAGTAAACACCAACCCAGAAAACTGATGGCGATATTTGTTCAGACGTGCTGGATTACAACAACTTCCCCAAAAGGGAAAGCATATTTTGGTGCCCCTAAAAATGCTGGGTTACTAGGCCTGCAGCCTTGAGCTTAATGTCGGGACTATTACACATCTCCAATAATGCTGAGTTTTTACAACAAATTTCCTCCAAAATGTCTCGTTATAGCAACAGCCCAACAAGTAATTCAGTGGCTAAACTTTCTCCAAATGACTTGTGACTTCAACTTCCCCCCGAAATGACCGATTTCCTAAACTTCCGCAAACTGATCACTCACCACAATTCCCCTGAAATGATCACTCACCACATCTTCCCCACAATTTGTCTGCTACGTCAACTTCCCCTGAAGTGATAAGCTTTCTCAGCTTCTAATGAAATGTTTGGCTACCACGTCTTCCAAGTGATCAGTTCCCACGACTAACTCCAGAAATGATCGGCTACCATAACTTCCCCTAACATTATCAGATATTGTAACCTCCCAATTAAAACACAAAAATTAATGTGTGTGTGCTCGCGCGGGTGTGTGTGTGTGTGTGTGTGTGTGTGTGTGTGTGTGTGTGTGTGTGTGTGTGTGTGTGTGTGTGTGTTCGTTCGTTCTTCAATTTAACGTCTATTCACATAAAGTTATTTTAGACA
The DNA here is from genome assembly GCA_016801955.1 of Conus betulinus. Taxonomy (NCBI): domain Eukaryota; kingdom Metazoa; phylum Mollusca; class Gastropoda; order Neogastropoda; family Conidae; genus Conus; species Conus betulinus. Next base: position 214,272 of record JADBJO010000718.1, on the reverse strand, counting down.
GGTGTGTGTGTGTGTGTGTGTGTGTGTGTGTGTGTGTGTGTGTGTGTGTGCGTGCGTGCGTGCGTGCGTGCGTGCGTGCGTGCGTGCGTGCGTGCGTGCGTGTGCGTGCGTGCGTGTGTGTGTGTGTGTGTGTGTGTGTGTGTGTGTGTGTGTGTGTGTGTGTGTGTGTGTGAGTGCCTGCGTGCTGTGTGTGTGTGTGTGTGTGTGTGTGTGTGTGTGTGTGTGTGTGTGTGTGTGTGTGTGTGTGTGTGTGTGTGTGTGTGTGTGTGAGGTAGAGGAAAGGGAGGAGGAGCAAGGGATAGATGAAGGTGTGGATAAAGAAGGGCAACAGGATCGAGGGCTTTGATCGAATGTTGTCCACAAAAAAGCACCAGAGAGAGACCGAGAGACAGAGACAGAGAAACAGTTATGTGGATGACGTGTTTATTGTAACTATGTGTCCAGCCCATGCACAAAGGAACTTATTTTCTCGTTTTCAGTGATAGCAATTAGAAGGGACAGAGACAGGTAGATTGACAGACAGACAGATAGACATATATTCCTAAAATCAAAGGTTGAAAATAGTGAGTAATTTGCGGTTTTTCTTCTCATGAAACTAGTGATGGTGTTTGCAGTGTTGACAAAATCCTTCTTAATGTGTATGTAAGAATACTCGTCAGGAAAAAGTATAAACAATGAAAGAATGGAAAGAAACAAAAGAGATTAATGTACCTACTGGAACAGTAACGGATTATCAATTAATCAATATTCATGCAGCCAAAAAAAAAGGAGGGTAGCGTGGGGAGTGGTAAGGATTACATGTTAAATTCATTACCTCTGGAAAGGAAGTCGTGTTGTTGTTTTTACTTCGTGTGTTTTGTTGGTTTGTTTGTCTATAAGCAAGATTATGTCAAAGCTATTCAACTGATTTTCACGAAACTTGGTGGAAATATAGGATCTGGACTAAGAATGAAACCGTTGCACTCTGGTATGTATCGGAATCAAGGGGCAGATCCAGGAATTTTTTTTTTGCTCCCTTTAACATCCCAGAATAAGACCATTTTTATATTTTTGTAAATTTCTGGAAAGAAAGTGCGTGGCTCTAAATGGAAAAACTCAAGCTTATTAGATTACTTAATCTCTTCGAACTTGTAAACTTCATTGTTAACCCAAGGCACAGCCTAGACCCATTGAGCATGATAACATTCACAGGGAAGGGGGGGGGGGGGACCCAAAACTGTGCATCTTCAATTCGAAGGTCAGCTCAGTCTGTCTGTGGGATTCTGAAACACGCAGGAAGACCAAAGTGATGCAAATGAAGACACAAGTATTTTCAATCTGAGGCGTATCTTTTATGATCTGGTGAATAGACAATGATGAATGAGGAGTTGTGACAAAATGGCAGGACAGGAGCCAGTCACCATACAGATCCTTGAGCCAAGGGAGGATGGGTAGGACACAGCCCTAAGAACCCCAGCATCCAACAGGACTCATCAACCTCTGAGCTGAAACCCTCAGAGGAGAAAGGCGAGGTGTTATAGCAAGAAAGAGAGAAGCAGACAACATGGCTAACAACTCAGGAGAGAAAGAGAACGACAAACAGATATTCAGAGTGTCTGTTGGAGAGACAGAGATATAAACTGATAAAGTTTGATAGACAGAGGAGGGAGAGATACATGCAGAGACAGACATTTTGACAGACAGATAAAAAGACAAAGATCGATTGCCAGATGAAGCCCTTTATAAATTCTTCCACCATATGGCTGGATTTTCATTATTATTCTTCTCCATTA
>JADBJO010000718.1:192500-195000 GCA_016801955.1 Conus betulinus | reverse complement strand
TATATTCGTGTTGGTAAGTACACTACTGCTAAGTCGTTTTTAAACATGACATTTTTTTGAGTGTTTTTGGTGTGTTTGTTTGCTTGTTTGTTTTTCATGATCAAGTTTTTCTGGTCCGTCTAAGCAGCTTTAAAAAAAATGATGTGTCCCTTCTAACATAAAGGATGTGTCGCCGGCAACCTGTTTTATTCTACCTTCTCAATGTTAAATTATTTACCTCCATATTTATTTATCTTCACGAACTTCGCTTAGTATTTCTGTACCTACTATAAATAGATAGGACCATAAAGGATCAGGCTGCTGACGTCCCCTGTGTACTTTGAAACTGAACAGTATTTTCCATTGACAATAACGTAGAATTCATTATCATGGAAAATGTATCCATTGAATTTGATCTTTTCCGAAACAAAAACGTTTCAAGGAGTTCTAGCATATAGTTTTATTCTACTGAATCAAAGTCTGTCTTAGAATTAACGGAAATCAACAGCCGAAGTACGGTTTATGATTATTTAAGTAATCTTTTATGTCTTGTAAAATACGTATGTGACATCGCCGATGTCACTTTATACAACAAATTATTTTAGAATGGTTTAATCCTGTTTTCTACCCGTATTCATCCTGCTTTATCGGCAGTATTATAGAAGTGTGTGGTCTTCAGATCCTCAGATATTCTCTGGATTTATCTTCTTCTTGGTTTAATGTTAATTTTGACCCATAAACATCCCATGTGTTAAGTAACATCACTGAAATGTGACTGGTTTCCAGTTCCTTAAAGATTCTCTTGATTTATTTCCCGCCATTTCGCGTACCTGATGTCTGACCTGTTGCAATAACTTTTTTAAAGATCTGTCCAGGGGGGAAAAAAAAATCCGAACTGCCTACATTAGAATTCAAAATGTTAAAAAGTTAATTGACAACTCATCACTCCTCGGCTATTTGTCGTTTTTTTTTATATATACATGTAAGGAGTTTTTGACATGTCTATTTGGCTATGATTCCTTCTAGCTCATCTTATTATCTTTTGTTTGATTAAGGTTGATTGTCATGTATCTGGTCTGAGATTCTCTCTCTCTCTCTCTCTCTCTCTCTCTCTCTCTCCTCTCTCTCTCTCTCTCTCTCTCTCTCTCTCTCTCTCTCTCTCTGTATGGATGGGTGAATGGAGGTGGTAGGTGTAGGGCGTGTATGGTGCAGCTTAATGCTGTCCCTCATTATACCCTTTCTAATGCTATATGACCAGCGCCTGTCACTAAATTTAATACTTTTTTTTTCTTTCAAGCGCCTCGTTTTGAAGGTACAAATATCTATTGTGTGTGTTTATCTATTCTCCTTAAAAGGCTCAATTTCTTGTAAGTCTCATTCTCCTAAAAAAAAGTGTTCTATATATTTTGGTATTTTCTTATTCTGTGATACTTATTTTTGTCCTCGGAAAAGCTTTTGATTTCTTTCCTTGCAGTGTTGTTTTTCTCCATCATTTTGTAGTAGGTTCAGCTCCCTTTGTCTAACATCCTTTTCTGTACTATATTGTGATACACTTTGCTCTCATTTCCTTTAACCTATTTGAACAAATAGTTAGCTGGTCTGGCACTGTAAACTAAATGTGATCGTTTGTTTTGGCATAATGGGTTCATAATGTTCAAATGAGGAAATGCTGTGTCTTTTTTTCCTATGTTTTCAACGTTGCTTTTTTTTATGAACTTTGTATATCCACAGTCATTAACTCTCAAAGACAAACTTCCAAAACGGGTTTATGTTATTGTCCAGGAATGGTCAGTTCGACACTCAAATAAAGCGTCAGCACCGCGAACATTATAGTTCTGCTATTGAAAAGAAAACTAACTGACCTCGCTGAGAAAGTTTGAGAAGCCAGTCTTAACTTGTAGTGGACATCAGCGAGACGACGACGACGACGACGACGACGACGACGACGACGACGACGACGAAGAAGAAGAAGAAGAGAGCTAAAAACAGATTCAAAAAAGGAATCGCAAACTTACGCGGGATACTCTATTGCCGTATGTACGCTGCAGTCTACATTGTCAGCTGTGATGCTTCCCTTTGTACTGGGTGTAACACCCAGTATTGTTTTCCAGATTAGAAGCAGATTCGCCTGAAACAAGCATGTAGAACTACAAAGGCACTTTGCTCTTTTGTTATGGATGAATAATAATTCCGCAACATATTTACCTCTCTCTCTGTCTGTCTGTCTGTCTGTCTGCCTCTCTCTCTCTCTCTCTCTCTCTCTCTCTCTCTCTCTCTCTCTCTCCCTCCCTCCTCCCTCCCTCTCTTATCATTAATGTCTGTAAAATCAACAATGATTAGTTCTTTGGATAGAAAGGAAGAAGGGATGAGGGGTTGGGGGTTGGAACGGAGATGGGTAGGATTTTGGGTTGGTAAGAACTTTATTCGAAGAATACTATAACAGAAAAGAAAGTGAATTCGATAGGAAGGGGATGGGGGCAATCGGCGATGGGGAGGGCGGGGGGGGGGGGGGGGGGGGGGG
>JADBJO010000718.1:180000-182500 GCA_016801955.1 Conus betulinus | reverse complement strand
GACTTCAATAGCACTTAGATCTTTGCTTACGGTCGAATGGAAAGGGGGTGGAGGGGGGAGAGAAAACTACCTACTACACTGCCTTTCCACTTGCCATCTTACAGCACACGCACACGTTGCAAACGTTTGGGCTTGACGCCTTAAGCTAGTCTTTCTCAGTCGCAGTCAGTCCTGCTCGCAACATTGAAAGCAGAATGTTGAGAAAATAGAGCTCTTGCTTTCTTTCCCCATTTCTTTCCCCATCTGCGTGCTTTCAATGGTGTGTTGTTGAGTGCTTTTTTCACTGTCGATAAAAAAAGAGTGAGTGATGTCTTAGTGAACATGGAGGCGAACTGATGCGTTTACTTACAGGCTGTGAACGCCTAAAGCATTTATTTAATAAGATGGTTTAAGAACAGGATGGTGATGAAGGAGAAATTCTTCATCGTTCGAACAGAGCTTGTTCCCTAAGTTTACAAGCCACACTGACCATAAGTCAATTCTTCTTGTCAGTGAACCGGTTGGCCTCCATCATCATGCCTGATGTGAGAGGTGTTCCTTAGCCAGAAGCCCGTGAAAGTGGAAGCAGAGCGTTCTGCGGTGAAAATGGCACTCTGTCCAAGCGAACGGACTGTTTGCCTCGAGCGCTCGAAGAGTTCTGTACGAGCCTCAGCGATGATTCCAACGTACATTGAATTTCATTGGGGATCGAATGAACGGTTGTTGATTTACAGACAATTAAACAGAGGATGGGTCGAAAATCAAAGTTCGCAAAATCTGTTCAGTTCACAAAATCATTTCAATAGTGGGTGTGGCCACCGCCATTGGCGAGACATTCCACGCAGCGACTCCTCATCGAGTTGACCAGTGTTCTGATGACCCTCTGAGGGATTCTCTGCCATTCCAGTTGCAGCATTTGGAAGAGATCCTGGCGGTCTCTGGGAGTGGATGGTTTCTCCTTCACACGTCTCCCCAACTCATCCCACATATGCTCGATGGGATTGAGGTCGGGACTATACGCCGGGAGAGATCATCCTGTTTGATGCCGCCGGCCTGCACAATGAAGTTTTTCGGCCACCCGGGCCCTATGTGGCCGAGCATTGTCGTCTTGGAAGACTGCCATGGGTCCTATCCGTTGCATGGTCGGAACAACGAAAGGCGCCAGGATTTCATCCCGATAGCGGATGCCTGTGAGGTTTCCATCAATATGGTAGAGTGGTGTCTTGTGGTGGAGGCTGAAGGCACCCCATACCATAACAGATCCTCCCCCAAAGGCCCTGGTCTGGCGAACAGCTGCATCAATGTAACGTTCACCAACACGCCTCCAAACTCTAGTTCGGCCGTCATTGTGTTCAAGACTAAACCGCGACTCATCTGAAAAGAGGACCTGGGACCACTGTTGTTGGTTCCATCTCACATGACGATGGCAGAAAGCTCGGCGAGCCAGCCTATGGCTGCTAGCAGTCGTGGTCGAACAGCTGGGCGACGTGATCTGAGGCCGAAGTGGTGAAGACGGTTTCGTATGGCTTGACGGCTGAGGATGGTGTTATTTGCCATACGAAGCTGCCTTTGGATGCTGGTGGAAGTGGTATCCCGCTGCAATAGGGCCTGCCTCTCGATGAAACGATCTTCTCTGGGAGTAGTCTGCCTAGGCCGACCTGACCGTGGCCTCTCTTCAACGCTGTTGGTCGCCCTAAAAACTGATGATTCAGTCTAACAATAACTGAATGATGCACACACCAAGTCGTCGCGCCACTTCAGCCTTTGCAATGCCATCTTGTATCCACGCAATCGCCCTGGTTTTGTCAAAGGTGCTAAGTTTTCTTCGTGGTGGCATGGTGAGAAAAGGCTGACAGTAACCAACCCCGCGCTTAAACAGCCAAAAGAAGGGCATAAAACTCACTTGAGAGACTGCTCTTGCACGGGAAAAAAGAATTTTTTTCATTTACACATCTTGTGTCGCCAGCAAGCTTGATGCAAAACAGGCACAGTTAACGCAACTTTGCACTTTTTATCCCGCGCGCGGTAACGAGGTCACCAAGACCCCCGTGCGCACTACCATTGACACAGGCTGGATTACACACTGCTGTGTGAGATTCCATCATTGGTTGCCGCATAACAAAAAAAAACAATGTTTTTTGAAGGGATGACCCCTGTCTTACATAATAAATCATTGGGCTTTGTGGTGTGCCGAATTTTGTACACACACACACACACACCCCCCCCCCCCCCCCCCTTCCTGTTTCCTCCATCTTCAAACTGCCCTCATCTCCAAACCTCCCACCGTATCCCCCTACCATCCCAGCCCGTCCTCCTTCCAACTCTTCCCCTCCTCACACATTCCCTTCTGCCTTTTAAGCTAGTTCTAACCCAGCTGGGACAAGGGTCTCCTTGGAGCCAAAGGGGCGGTAAGCAGATAGGCCCAGGGTGAGCGTTCCCAGTGAGTTCCTCAGCGGGGTCCGTTCGTCCCGTGCCCCGTCCAGCAGTGCTTTAATTGTCTGTGTCCTGGTCCTGGTCCTCA
>JADBJO010000718.1:152500-175000 GCA_016801955.1 Conus betulinus | reverse complement strand
AGTAAAGCAACAGTGGTTTTATCATTAAGATCAATATCAATAACACACAAAGCTTAATGATCCAGAAACGTCGTCCAATGCCTCTCACCATAGAAGTTGTCAAGTCCATCACACACCAACTGCCTACTACAAGCGCCATTCTTTCAAGCACTCCTTCCATCACGTAGCTTCCGGTGATTACATAATCAGTCTCAATGCTATGTGAAAATGGACTGTGTTGCGGACACCAGTGCATTGTCCATGCCATCCACTTTCAATACTCAACACACGTAGTGCCCCTGGAGAGTTGTCACCCTTTTGTCCAGTAGCCACGGTCATAAAGTACTTGATTGGCGCTGCACACACCACGCCATTGACACACAATGGATGTGGGTGACGAGGTGACAGCGCCACCATGCGACCTTCTAGTGGGATGAACCTCAGGGCAGAACGGTAAAAAAGAGTCGTTTCTCGTTTCTGCTCCACTTAGGTCCGACTAGCCAATCACGCCTTGCTTTAAGCTGACCTTTTGGTCACTTACGTTCAAATTGATAGTCTAAACAGATGCATGAAAATATGAAGTGGTAAAAAAATGATGAAGCTATTGCATGTGCGATTGTACTTGAGATTTTCGAAAACAATTCATTTGAGGTTTTGTTTTGTTTTGTTTTGTTTTATGCTGTCAGCAGGTACACTCTCAATGTATAGCAGTCATATACCCAGTTTTATTTTCATTTAGATTATTGATCAATTGAGATTTAAAAATTGAAATAAGTGTGCACAGACCGCACAGTGCTACGACTCCGGCTATATTCTATAAGACAGGGAGACAGAGACAGACAGACAGACACAGACACAGAGCGAGAGACACACACAGAGACAGAGACAGACAGACAGTCACTGAAAGAGATAGACGGGGGGATATATATGTATATATATATATATATATATATATAGAGAGAGAGAGAGAGAGAGAGAGAGACAGACAGACAGACAGACAGACAGACAGACAGACAAAGAAAACAGAGACAAGCACGGAGACAAGCACGTGGCTTTGGTCTAATTCTATCTGGTGCCACAATTTTCTTGTTGTCTACAGTTGATCTACAGTTTGTCCCTACAAACTGCATGCGTTTCTTCTGTATTTGTATGATATGTAACTCTCTCTCTCTCTCTCTCTCTCTCTCTCTCTCTCTCTCTCTCTCTCTCTCCACACACACACACACACACACACACACACACACACACACACACACACACATTTCAGGGAACATTTATAGAAAACTGCCCTAGCTCACAATCTGTACATATGGAATATACGGTACAAAGCAATTCAGTATATTGATATGAATACGAATATCATGTGGGCATGCCAAAACAGAGGACTGGAAGCAGAGGAAGGAAAAGCGGTGAGATAGTGTGGAAAAAAGGTGTTTGAAGGGTTGGGGGAAATAAACAGGATCAAAGGAGGGGTGTGTCATTTAACGTCGAGTGTATGTTTGTCTGATATGATTATCTGATGTCCCTGGCCCTGTCTATGTAGATTTAGCTCTGAGCAGACTGTGAGAAAGGTCGTTATGACGGAGTTTAAGGTTGGGTGCTTTTACACAGCTTCTGTAGAGATATTACGACTAATCTATGTAAAAAAAATCCATTAAGAAAGTTCAGTGTGTAAACATGTTTAGCATTTTGCCAAAGCGTAGGATACAACGTTCTCACATTGATATACAGACTGATACAAGTCAGAAGTTTGAGTTCAGCACTACAGTAATTCTGGTCACTGTGCTGTCTGTCACTTTCGAATTCCTCCACCAGACCCTGCTCCCCACGCTTACAACTCAAGCTGACCACGAATCAACTCTCACTGTCGCCTTGGCTTTTGGCTGCGCCATACAGTTGACATAGGATAGAACACCAAGGCTACATCAAAATGTTGTTACGCTCTGCGTGGTTATGCGGGGATTTTCCTCAGTCGTGACAAGCTCCTAGCATAATGCCATCAGTCTCCAAAATCCTCCGAAGTCGGAGTTTGGCTGCCCACTTGGCGGGATAATCAAAAACGGTCACACACGTAATGCACCATAGTGTTCAAGTATTTCGGCTATTCGGATGATCCCTGGAGTCTTTTAGCCAGGGTACGACGACAACAGCAACAACAACACATCAACAACAACAACTCCTATTGTCAGCTGGCTGGCTAACTCCATTAGTATGCCTGAGCTAAAATGCATTTCGCTCAGCCACAAAAATTTCACGACTAACGCAAGGCTAGGTCAACCGCCATGAGTTGTTTCAGGCAGTGTGAGAGAAGTGGCAATGGCGCTATGTCCATAAACGGCATATTTGCCTTGAACGCTCAAAACGTTTTGTAGCGGCCCTAAGAGATTGCTTGCATGGGAAAACAAGATAGCGACGATTATAGCCAGATTCTGTTTGTTTGTTTTTTTGTACTTGTGTGTGCATTTCAGATATTTATTCAGGTGCGATAACACCACTATCGGATTGATCATTTCAATATCCATCTTCATAATGCTAACGTTTTAGGTTTTATGACAGGAAAAAAAAATAGAGTAGAAAAGTATTCCCCCTCCTTCCCCTTTGAGAGTGAGAATGATGCTCACTCTATCCATTAATTAAATGATGCACTGTTTAAAAAAAAACATTTCTAAAAACAAAATAGAAGTAAATGATTTTTTAAAAACTTTCTTCTTCTTCTTCTTCTTCTTCTGCGTACGCAAGCTGATACTCTTGTGGACACTCTTCTTTCTGACGTTTAGCCCCTAAGAACAAAGTTTATCCTGATTGTATCGAGGAGTTAAGTGGATTTGAAATTGAAAGAACCTGAATATATTGTCTAAACTTTGCTTTTCCACCCCTGTATCACGTAACATATAGACATCGGGTATGCGGTTTGCCGAATTGTGTGTAAACTTCTTTCAGGTCTGGTGCTAAGGAACAGAGCCTTTCGATTGTAACTTCTTCTTCCTCCGTCCACAAACAGCCCCCACCTCCCCACACCTCACCATCCCACCGCACCACCCCCGCCCTCCTTCTCCGTTTCCTTCCCCCTCTTCCCATATCCCCATCTCTCTATTAAGCTAGATCTAACCCAGCTGAGTCAAGGGTCTCCTTGAGCCAAAGGGGCGGTAAGCGGATAGGTCCATGGTGAGCGTTCCCAGTGAGTTCCTCAGCGGGGTCCGTTTGTCCCGTGCCCCGTCCAGCAGTGCTTTAATTGTCTGTGTCCTGGTCCTGGTCCTCATCTTCCATCACCCGCAGACATCACTCAGCGCCATCTCCTTCATCCGACTCTTCCGCACGGGATCACGGAACTAGTTTCCACACCCCTCCAACCCCCCTCCTGAACCCCACCACAAACCCATACTCCACCCCGCGTCAGTATTATCAGCAGATTGGTCTATTGCCATCTGTCCTCTGTGTTTCCCTCTCTGTTTCTCTCTCTCCGTCTCTCTGCCTGTCTTCTGCTTCTTCTCTTTTTCTTCCTCTTTCGTGTGTGTGCGTTTGATAGTGCTCTCTCTCTCTCTCTCTCTCTCTCTCTCTCTCTCTCTCTCTCTCTCTCTCTCTCTCTCTCTCTCTCCCCCAGCCCTCCACCACCTTCTTTCCTTCTTTCGTGTGTGCGTTTGGTAGTGCTCTCTCTCTCTCTCTCTCTCCTCCCCCCCCTCCCCCCATCAGTTACTCAGCGCAAAATGTTTTGTTGGAGGTTAATTTCGGGAGTCCAGTAACTGCCGTAGTAAATCAGGCAACTTGATTTCGATTTATCGTACCAAACTAGTATTTAATGCAATGTTTTTTCAGTTGTTACTTTAAAAGAAAAGTACTTTTTAATGACAAAGAGTCCTATTCCACAAATCTGATGTTGAAATTACCGAACTTGTAATGTGAATGTTGGCCATGTGGGTACTTTCTCGTGTATAGAGCATCGCTGCATTGATCAATGAGTTCCAGGTTCAATCTCCCTTAAGACATCCAGGCTAAGGGAGGATTCCTCCTCTGGGCCTGCATCAGTGCAGACTCTAACGCTTCATTAAGTCCTTGGGATAAAACTCTAAACCAAGGTTGATGTCTGAAAACATGCATTACGACGTGCAAAAAAATAAACAAACAAATCAGCCCAGAGAGAAATCCAAGCCAGTTCGATCTCAATCAGGCGTCTGCTGAAGAGTTGGTCATCATGCACATTCACACCGTGGACATTTACTGTTGCGTGTGGTAATTTTGCCTGAGGACAGAATGCGGCTACCTTTATGATGAGATTAATAACTATTCCATACACATAACCTCGCCGATGGTGAATTTTGATGTTCTAAGATAAATGTGAAAACAATCTTCTGGTTCTCTCTCTCTCTCTCTCTCTCTCTCTCTCTCTCTATATATATATATATATATATATATATATATATATAGAGAGAGAGAGAGAGAGAGAGAGAGAGAGAGAGATAGACAGATAGAGAGAGAGAGGGGTTGTGAGAGAGAAAAATATGGGTATAAAAATTTATTTTAGAAATTGTATGCATACGAACAGATGGATAGACACACAGATTGATAGATAGATTGATGCATGGGACATATTGCTGTGCTGGAAAGAAGAACCTAAGCCATGGAAATGGGGTGTAAGAGCTAAATACTTAACTTCAGAAAGAACTGATTTTATCACCAAATGAACAGGTGCATACATCATCAAGCAGCACAAAAGACCGAACAAAGATCTGCTGGCATCAGTTAAGAAGAGAAAACCAAGTCGGTATGACCAAGTGACAACAGTATCCCATGGCGTTGCTAAAACAGTCCTGCGGGAAACTGTTGTGAGAAGGAAAGATAGGAGACGTAGACCAACAACGTGTGATAGACAGGGAAAGCCTTATTAGCAGAGACCCAAGCCTTGGCACACAATCAACAGACTGGAGGAATCCGATAAAACATCCTTCAGTGTGGTTTCCCTGTGACTCCCCACAGTGTTCAGGGACAAGAAGTAAAAACAAAAAAGATAAAGAAAATGGTGTAGAACAAGTTCTGGCCAACAATGCATCCATCATTAGAATAATGAGTTTTCTAAGATTATACACACACGTACAGAAGGGTGTGACAGAGTCGTAAATTCCTTAACTGGATTAATAACATTTCTTTTATTCATTACCAAGTCAAAGGTATGGAAAGAACAATTTTGGATACACATATACTTCCTAATTTTGAAATCCCTATTCATTTTGTAAGCAACGCATCGTAGAGTGACCCGACTTGTTGTAACGCTGATTGCGACATATATCGGTCTGAAGATCAATCTGAACATATCCTGAGCTTTATGCATGCTGCTAGAGAATTACAGGCTGAACTTTCTCGATAGATTTCGATCATCACACATCTACGGCACCAATGCAAAAGCATCATTCCTAAACTCTCTTAATGCCCTTTCCTATAATTGGAAACTCAGACTGAAATCTAGTTAGACACCATCAGAGACATCCAGAAAATCATATCAGACAAACCCAAACTCGATGTTAAGATCAACACTATCTTTCTCTGCTGCTTCTCTTCCCCGCCCCCCTCTTCCTCCTACCATTTTCTCCCAATCCCCCTTTCTCTGCTTGCCGTCCCATTCTCTGGCACGCATTATATATGTGTGTGTGTGTTTTACGTCTTTTTATGTAATTGCTTTATAATAATTTTTTTTTCTTTTGCACAGATACTAGGAAATTTATGTATATATATAGCTGAACAATTAAGAAGTGGGGGAAAACAAGTGCAAGTTAACAATTCTTCCATTATTATAGTAATGACTTGGCAAAGATTTGGAGATTTTAAAAAAAAAAATGAAGAAAGAAAATGCGTATCATAAAGATGAAAACTTGAAGATGAAGTAAATGCGAAGATGTATATCGTAAATATGAAAACCCTTCACTAGCTGCATGAGAAAACTATCGGAACCCCTCGCAAAGGCAAATCTACATGTATCGCCTGCTCCGAGATCTTTCAAAGGCAAATCTACATGTATCGCCTGCTCTGAGGTATCGCCTGCTCCGAGACCTTTCGTGTATCGCCTGCTCCGAGGCTTTTCCTGCTCCGAGACCTTTCGTGTATCGCCTGCTCCGAGGCTTTTCGTGCGCTGGATCAGATTCATCAAAGAAGCACAACTAATTGTGTTTGTGCTCTTGGCGTCAGATAGAGACACACCACAGTCCGTAATTCTGTGGTGTTCCAACCGCCAAGGGTTCGAAAAAGAATCCAACAGCACCCCCAAAGCAGCCAGCGAAAGGTAGTATAATGAAACAAAACGAAAGTGTGGATAGGAAAAAAGTTGTTGAAAACTAAAAACATTACGCAAACAGTGTAAAATGTAAAAGACAATCTTTGAGCCTATGCTTGAGGATCCATTTAAGGATGCAAGGGAGATCAAAAGATATGGAACAGTCTGAGTGGTCAGCTCTGCTGTTCAATAACCCAAGCATTGTTAGCGGCTAAGAATTGTGCAGAACAACCTTTCCTTGGATCTCCTAAGAGATGCAATCACCCACTGATTGACCAAACAATATAATGCTGAACAATTAAGTAGTGGGGGAAAACAAGTGCAGGTTAACAATTCTTCCATCATTATAGTAATGACTTGGCAAAGTTTTGAAATCGAGAGAAGAAAAAAAAATATATATATATATATATTGAAATAAAGAGAGACAGACAGACAGATGAAACAGAGGCTCACACGAGTCAAGGATCTGATTCTATCTTGTGCAATCAAATTTTCTGTTGTCTGGGGCTGTATTTGTATAATGTAAGACTCTCTCTCTCTCTCTCTCTCTCTCTCTCTCTCTCACTCTCTCTCTCTCAAATGGAAATATAGACAGAGTTATAGCATCTGCGCAGTTTATGCAAACTTAATTTAAATCAGTCCATCTTGTTTATAGCCTGGCTGATCACGAAAGGAATGATATGCTGAAACCGCTTCCAAAATGAAGTCCAGAAAAAAAATCGCAGAGCGATCGATAATTTTAGTCCAAAAGAATCAGGGTTTGCAAACAGCTGACGATCAGTGTGTAACTTTCGGCAGAATGAAAGATAGTCCCAAATGATGTTTGAATTGTGAAGACAGTCATGTAAATGGAGCTTCATATCGAATGATTACAGTTGCTCATTCATGTATCTGTGTATCTGTTTAGGTGTATTGATCTGGAAGCAAGCAGGCAATTGGCCAGTTCAAAGCAAGACGGGGATGGCCGGACACACTAACTGGAGCAGAAACAACGCCGTTTTTACTGTCCGGCCCTTTGACTCGTCTCACCGGAAGGTCGCATAGTGACGCTGTCACCTCGTCACTCAAGAGCTCAGTCAAGCGGTCAGGCGTCCAGTCTGTGTCAATGACGTGCTTTCCAGCGCCAATCAAGCGCTTTATGAGCGAGGATACTGGAGAGGAAGGGTGACAACTCTCCTGGGCCACTACATTTTTCGAGCGGTGGTAGTGGATGTCGGGACAATACGCCTGGTGTCCGCTGCATTCTCTCTCTCTCTCTCTCTCTCTCTCTCTCTCTCTCTCTCACACACACACACACACACACACACACACACACACACAATACACGCACACACACATAAACACACACACACACACACACACACACACACACACACACACACACACACACACACAATACACGCACACACACACACACATAAACATGCACTGACATCCACACACACACACACACACACTCTCTCTCTCTCTCTCTCTCTCTCTCTCTCTCTCTCTCTCTCTCTCTCTCTCTCTCGCTCGCTCGCTCTCTCTCTGTCCCTCCCTCACACACACACACACACACATACACACACACACACACACACACACACACACACAAACACACATACACACACGCGCGCGCGCGCGCGCGCGAGCTGAAATATGGGAATGATTACAGCATCTGTTTGGTGTGAGCAAACTTGTTTAAACCAGTTCATGACAATTTTATCATGAACGACCATAAAGAGTCATATTAGGTTGAAATAAGAAAAGTGCGTCTATAATAAGGTCAAGAAAGAATTCTTAGCACGATCAATAATTTGAATCGAAAAGAGTCAGGTACATGAACGGCAGATGATCTGCATGTAACTGTCGACAGCATTAAAAAAAATGCCCCAAAATAAAATCTTAAAATCTTAAAGACTTCTAAAATAAGCGTACGTACGTAACTCACGTGTGCATTTGGTCATTCACAGATCTATGTTCCTAATTTGACGTATTGATTCAGAAGCGAGCAGATAAATGATCACTTCAAACCAAGGCGTGGTTGGTCAGACACTGATTGGAGCACAAACGACGCCTTTTATCACCCGGCCCTCATATTCATCCCACCGGAAGGTCGCATGGTGGCGCTGTCACTTCATCACCCAAGAGCTCGGTCAGGTGGACAGGCGTCCATTCTGTGTCTGTGACGTAGCTTCCGGCATCAATCAAGCGCTTTATGAGCGAGGATACTGGACGAAGGGTGACAACTCTCCTGGGCCACTACTTCGTTTGAGCACCGAAATGGCAGGTGTAATATCCACAACACACTCGATTTTCACATTGCATTCAGACTGATTAAGAATTCACTGGTAGCTAAGTGAAAGGAGAACTTGAAAGGAAGGCATTAGAAGTAAACAGTTGGACTGTGTTGTAACAGATTTATGGATAGTCATGAAAGCAGCTAATGTCAGAGAGGTTGGTCGACGTTTTGAGCTAATTATAGGTTTTGTGTGTTTATTGGTGCTGATCTTGGTCATAATAAACACTTTTCTTTAACTTCTTACTGCTGAAAAAGGAGGGGGGTAGGAGTCTCAGAGTAAAAGAAGAATTATTGACGATTACGTATGACATCATAGATGTATTTGTACATCATGAGTGAAGGGGAAAACTTTGACGGGAATATCTATCTGTCCACTCAATATTCACCTCTTTTCTACTAAAGTTTGACCATGCCTTTGAATTCAAATGAACATAATTGGATTGGATATATATATATACTGGTTACGTAATTATTTTCCCAAACGATTTCATGCAACAAATTCTAAAAAAAAAAATCCTAGTTGTGATTGTTGAAGAAGATTCTGAACACAGTTTGATCTTTCGCTTCATTTATTGATGATTTAATTTAGGATCAGACTTGAATGCTTTTTACCTATGCTTGTTCTGTTTAACAACGCGCAATGATTAAGCACACTTACCCTGTTTACAAGATTCCGAATGAAGAACCAATTATTTATGGTCAAGTGGATGTCTGTGCCAAAAATAAATCTACATTCTTGATTAATTGTGTTTAAAGCAGACATCAGAAGTATTTCAGACAGAAGCTGATTGGCATGGCCTGATGCTCATGTCCTTTACTTTCTTTCTTTTTTCTTCCTCGAGTTGTTTTTGTTGTTGAAATTGTTGTTGTTGTTGTTGCTGCTGCTGCTGCTGCTGCTGCTACTGCTGCTGCTGCTGCTGCTGTGTGTAATAATGAAAAGACAAAGTTTCAAACACAGGACAAAAATAAAACTAAACTGGAAATTGTAGAGTTTGTTCTCGTTGAAGCCATCTGTAAATTATTATTACTTCTCTCTCTCTCTCTCTCTCTCTCTCTCTCTCTCTCTCTCTCTCTCTCTCTCTCTCTCTCTCTCTCGAACGAACGCAGCGCCATAATCTAATCTAGAAACGTCGACCAATGCCTTCTACAATGGGAGCTTTCAAGATCGTCGATAAACCTGTTCTGACACAGTCCGACTGTTTACTATCATTCCCATCCTTACGAGCACTCCCTTCCACACTTAGCTCCCAGTGACTACTTAATCAATCCCAGTGCAATGTGAAAATGGAGTGTGCTGCAGACACCAGACGTATTGTCCCTGCCACCCACTTCCAGCGCTCAACGGACGTGGTGGACCGGGAGAGTTGTCACCCTTCGTCTCGCTCATAAAGCGCTTGATTGATGGTGAAAATGACGTCATAGAGACTGAATGGACGCCTGTCCGCCCGACCGAGCTCGTGGGTGACGAGGTGACAGCGCCACCATGCGACCTTCCGGTGGAATGAATCTGTGGGCAGACGGGTAAAAGGCGTCGTTTGTACTCCAATTAGTGTCTGGCCAACCACGCATTGTTCTGAGCTGACCATTTGGCTGCTAACTTCGAAACTGATGCTCTCAAATAGATACATGAATGTATGAATGAGTAATTAAATGACCAAGCTGCTGTCGTTTATTCGATTGTCCATGAGACTAAAAGAAAAAAGAAAAGATTCGTTTTAGGCTTTCGCTTTGTTTCGTTTTACGCTGTCAACATGTACACTCTCATTATGAAGCGTTCATATGCCCCACATCCTTCTGATTTAAATCATGCAATTCTAGATTTGAAATAAAAAGATTTAAATCTAGTGTGCACAAACACACAAATGCTATGAGTGTGTTTCTAGTCAGAGAGAGAGAGAGAGAGAGAGAGAGAGAGAGAGAGAGAGAGAGAGTCACATATTACACAAATATAGAAACGAATGCAGTTCATGGGGACAAATGAGGTCAAACACGGGACAACAAGGAAATTGACTGCACTAGAGAGAATTAGGCCAATGCCAGGTGAGTCTCCATTTTGTTTTTCAGTCAGTCCGTTTGTCTGTCTGTCTGTCTGTCTGTCTGTCTCTCTCTCTCTCTCTCTCTCTCTCTCTCTCTCTCTCTCTCTCTCTCTCTCTCTCTCTCTCTCTCTCTCTCTCTCTCTCTCTCTCTCTCTCTCTCTCTTCTTTTCTTTGCTCCTCCCATCCTAACTTCAGGGAGCATTTACTGAAATGTTCCAGGCTCATAATACGTACATAAGAAAGATACGCTACAAAGCGATCCAGTATACTGATATGAAAACGAATGTTCGTTAGTCATACTATAGCAAAGGTATAGAGCAGCAGATGAAGAAGGCACTAAAGAAAATACAGGGGGGGGAAATGTTGCAAGGAAAAGTGTCAGTTGATTTGTCTGATATGGTTTTCTTATGTTACCACCATGTCCCTGTTGATTTAAGTCTGAGTTCTATAAATCAAAAAATAAGACGTTATGACGGGGTTTAGGGACGAGTGTGGTGATGTTTTTTGTTTGTTTGTTTGTTTTGTTTTGTTTTACAGCTGCTGTGTATATACGAGGACTAGAAAGAAATTTCAGTGTGTAAACTTGGTTAGTATGTCCAAAGTGTGGAATATGATATTCAGATTAGTTTATGGACTGATATGTCAACAGTGAACGCTTCAGAAATTCGGGTCACTGTGCTGTCTGTTGCTTTTGAAATGAACTCGGATTTAAGAGTGATGAAAGATGTATCGGAATCCAAAGTTATTCTTTTTATGCATTTTATATGTTAATATAATTAATTGCTGATGTGTGTGTGTGTGTGTGTGTGTGTGGGGGGGGGGGGGGGGGGGGTGCGTGCGTGCGTGCGTGCGTACTTGCATGCGTGTGCGTGTGTGTAAGCTGGACATGGCTTCTCGCGATCGGCTGGGCTATTGACAGGAATTGAAATAGAAAGGTAGACAGACAGAAAGGGAGAGAGAGAGAGAGAGAGAGAGAGAGAGAGAGAGAGAGAGAGAGAGAGAGAGAGAGAGAGCAGACAAGCCGACAGACAGTGAAAAAGAGAAAGAGAAATCAATTATATTAAAACCTTAGCCCATATGAATTTCATTTCTAGACAGGAAGTACTGAAATATACAACCGTTCAATTATATACTAGTCACATAAAGTTAAGCACAGGCCTTTGCACACAGGGGGTTGATTCATCCCTTCAAAAAACATGTTTTTTTTTTTGTTATGCGGCAACCAATGATGGAATCTCACACAGCAGTGTGTAATCCAGCCTGTGTCAACTGGTAGTGCGCACGGGGGTCTTGGTGACCTCGTTACCGCGCGGGATAAAAAGTGCAAAGTTGCGTTAACTGTGCCTGTTTTGCATCAAGCTTGCTGGCGACACAAGATGTGTAAAATGAAAAATTCTTTTTTTTCCCGTGCAAGAGCAGTCTCTCAAGTGAGTTTTATGCCCCTTCTTTTGGCTGTTTAAGCGCGGGGTTGGTTACTGTCAGCCCTTTTCTCACCATGCCACCACGAACGAAAAAACTTAGCACCTTTGACAAAACCAGGGCGATTGCGTGGATACAAGATGGCATTGCAAAGGCTGAAGTGGCGCGACGACTTGGTGTGCATCATTCAGTTATTGTTAGACTGAATCAGCGTTTTAGGGCGACCAACAGCGTTGAAGAGAGGCCACGGTCAGGTCGGCCTAGGCAGACTACTCCCCAGAGAAGATCGTTTCATCGAGAGGCAGGCCCTATTGCAGCGCGGGATACCACTTCCACCAGCATCCAAAGGCAGCTTCGTATGGCAAATAACACCATCCTCAGCCGTCAAGCCATACGAAACCGTCTTCACCACTTCGGCCTCAGATCACGTCGCCCAGCTGTTCGACCACGACTGCTAGCAGCCCATAGGCTGGCTCGCCGAGCTTTCTGCCATCGTCATGTGAGATGGAACCAACAACAGTGGTCCCAGGTCCTCTTTTTTCAGATGAGTCGCGGTTTAGTCTTGAACACAATGACGGCCGAACTAGAGTTTGGAGGCGTGTTGGTGAACGTTACATTGATGCAGCTGTTCGCCAGACCAGGGCCTTTGGGGGAGGATCTGTTATGGTATGGGTGCCTTTCAGCCTCCACCACAAGACACCACTCTACCATATTGATGGAAACCTCACAGGCATCCGCTATCGGGATGAAATCCTGGCGCCTTTCGTGTTTCCGACCATGCAACGGATAGGACCCATGGCAGTCTTCCAAGACGACAATGCTCGGCCACATAGGGCCCGGGTGGCCGAAAACTTCATTGTGCAGGCCGGCATCAACAGGATGATCTTCCCGGCGTATAGTCCCGACCTCAATCCCATCGAGCATATGTGGGATGAGTTGGGGAGACGTGTGAAGGAGAACCATCCACCTCCCAGAGACCACCAGGATCTCTTCCAAATGCTGCAACTGGAATGACAGAGAATCCCTCAGAGGGTCATCAGAACACTGGCCAACTCGATGAGGAGTCGCTGCGTGGAATGTCTCGCCAATGGCAGTGGCCACACCCACTATTGAAATGATTTTGTGAACTGAACAGATTTTGCGATTTCAAAATCGTGGCTTTTATATTTTGGAAATTATGCGGGTACATGTAAACTGTGCTTAACTTTATGTGACTAGTATATATACAAGTATATGTAACAAGAAAGTGTGTTCTGTATATCATCTCTCTCTCTCTGCATGTGTGTGTGTATGTGTGAGTGCGTATACATATATATATATATATATGTGTGTGTGTGTGTGTGTGTGTGTATATATGGAGAGAGAGAGAAAGGGAGGGAGGGAGAGAATGATTAAGACAACTTTTAATCTACCATCTTATTTCAAATTCTATTCCGATTCTCCCCTTCACTGAGTGCTCTTGGTTGGTTTCTTGGAGACACGGTGTGCAGGAAGAACTACTCGATGTTTTCGAGTTTACGTTGTGCTGAAATGACAGTGTTTCTCAACCACCAGGTCATCAACATCTTTCTCAACCACCAGGTCATCAACATCCTGAAGCACCACGGATAAACTCTTCACAAGAGCGAAACAGTTCAAGCTTGTTGGTCCTGCTGACCATTTCTTTGGAGGAAAAATAAAGATATCGAGATCAGACGTAACAGAAGGATATCTACACGTGCCCCTTGTGGGTGAATAAAAGTCTGTTTTTTTTCTTTATTTATACTCTTTAACTGGGTCCGATTTTAATGTTTGTTCTACTTTTCTTGAAAGTAATGATACGATTTCTATATATATATATATATAGAGAGAGAGAGAGAGAGATCTAGTTCAGTATTATAGATAGATAGCTACATAGATAGGAACAAATGTGTGTGTGTAGGTGTGTGTATTGCAGGGTCGGGACGTTGGACTGTATACGTACATGATATAATTGGCTACTTGATTGTGATGATTCTTGTATCATGCGTAGTGTGGTTTCAAAACTTCGGGGATGTGGTGTAGCGTATATAGACTAGTCCGCACGCAATAACGTCTTCTTCGTAAAACCGATACTTGTATGACGTATGTTGGCTTGTGATATAATATATATAACTCCTAGTCAGACACCGTCGTATGTTGGCTTGTGATATTAATATATAACTCCTAGTCAGACACCGTTATTTCGAAATCTGATTGTTTGTTTCTCCCCAGCGACCGTGGAAAGTGGTAATTAGACTTCTCTGTCTTTTTAGTTTTAAGAAGAATGCTATCCTAGAAAAAGGCTGGTGTGCAATACCGTAGAATGTTTGTTGAGTTAAAAAAAAAAAAAAACCAAAGGTGCCACCTAAGAAGCAAAAGAAAATCATGAAAGAGCAAAACAAGCTACATTTTCTTGTGAAAAGTAGAAAATATAAAACGATAACTACTTAAGACACAAGTGCTGAGGGCCAGATCTTGGAATGAATCCGCAAGGGACTAAATTACAATAAAGTAATAAATTCCAAGGATAAGTACCGAGCACCATTCCAGCAACGTACAGAGCAGCTTGGTGTTGCAATGACTGCAAGAAATATTGAATTAGAAACAACGCTTGCTCTTATGTCTTAGATTGAAGAAATAGGGGGGTGATAAGCCTTCATATCTGCAGTAGTAGATAATTCTGCCTAACTGACAGTATGTGCTTGAGTGGGTGAATGGGGAATAATAATAATAATAATATATATATATATATATATATATATATATATATATATATATATATATATATATATATATATAAAACGAGTGTGGATTGTAAAGCGCTTAGAGCTTGGTCTCTAGCCGAGAATAGGCGCTATATAAGTATTCATTATTATTATTACTATTATTACTATTATTATCATTATTATTATTATTATACACACACACTCACGCGCGTACGCGTGCACACACACACACACACACACACACACACACACACACACACACACACACACACACTCACTCACTCACAGTCATACACATTGAGCGACAGACAGACGGACGGAAGGGCGGGCAGAGACAGACAAAAGCAGATAGACAAGACCGAAAGACCGGCAGCAATAAATCAACCCCCTGATATTACTACCGCAAGGAGGGCGTGAAAACAAGCCCCGTAACCCAGTGCCGAAGTGTCAGATGAAGTAGATGGCGCTGGGCGATGTCTGCCCGTGTGATGGAGGATGAGGACGAGGACCAGGACACAGACAATTAAAGAACTACTGGACGGGGGCGTGGACGGCGGTACCCCAGTGAGAGATCCAACTCTGGCCAATCACTCTAGGCCTATCCGCTTCCACCCCTTATAGTTTTAAGGATGCCTTACACCATGCTGGTACTGACTTAGAAGGGGGAACAGGAATAGATAAGGAGGGGATGAGGAGGATGAAGGATAAAGGGCGAGTGGGGGTAAAGTAGAAGATGAACTGGAATGATAGGGAGAGACGTGGGGGTGGGGCGGTTTGTGGATGGGGAAGAGGTGATTCGGGTTTGGGAGTAGGGTGGGCTGGAATGATCGTGGGAGACGGGGGAAAGGGACGGAGAAGGGGCGGCTTGCGGATGGAGTAGAGAGAAGCAACAGTTGAAAGGCCCTATTACTCTGCATCAATTGGCGGGAAGTGTACTGAGTTCAGCAAATCGCGTCGCCGAACGCACATATAGAGAGAGAGGGTGAAAGAAAAAAAAAATTACCAATCCAATCAGATTCTTTACGTTGCAATTGTGTTTTTTAATTTTTCAATGCAACCAAGATCAATATTGTCCTTTTCGGCTAAAGGCCACTCAGGAAGTCTACGTCGCAATTTTTTATGTACTCTCAATATGAAGATTTTTGACTGGTGGACAGAATGATCGGTATTCTGACTCTCAAAGGAGAGGAGAGGCGGAGCAGAGGGGAAGGCGCGCGCGGGCGGGGGGGGGAGGGGGGGGGGTTACACTTCATTTCATTTCATTTGTTCTTCCTTTTGTCTTCTTTATTTCGTTTCCTTTACTTTCGTTTCCTTTTCTTCTCCTTCAGTTTGTCGCTAAGTTTGTCGGTCAGTTTGTCCAACATTTGATCGGCAGCGGTTAGTTTGGTTGTGAGCTGGCAATACGTTGTATGGTTTATCGTTCAGTTATGCTTTAAGATAGTTTCTTACCTGGTGAGTTGGTTGACTGGGTTTAATAGATCGAGAGACTGTTAAGTCAACAAGTTGGCTACTTAACCGATTATTTCAGTTAAGGATGTATGCAATGTCTTTACTGGAACATCTTGCCTAAGCGCATAGAACTCGTTTTGATTGCCACAGGGAGGGCGCGACTGTGTCATTGAACCAACTATATCTCTTCTCGGCAATTTTACTCCGGGTATGGACTGGCTACCTGATTACATCCTTATCAAATCCACTGCTCGTAAACGGAAATAACACGTATTGATTACTACAGGGATGGACATTGCCTCATTAAACCAAAGATAGTGCAATAATCGACGCTTCTCAACTCTTTCACGTTCATTTGGGATTGGCCGCCCTGATACGACTACATCACATACGACAGTGTAGATGGCGGAAGATCGAAGCTGCAGAACGGACAGAAAAGTCGGATTCCCGTTCATTCCCGCAGGTCACTACCCACGTACGGGTACTACAATCAGCACATGCAACGTGAAATGTTGCTGGGGTGCCCTCTTTAGTTTTCCTTTGTCTGTCTCTGAGATCTTGAATAACGAAATTGTTTAAGATAGCATAATTTGAAATAGAACAATTAGATAATGGAGAGGAGGGGGTGCAAGAGGGTGGAGCGACGGTTGGGTGGAGAGAGGTATCATATTTCAACACATTAACTGGTTTGTAGAAGGCTTCGAGTCAAATTTTTTTTTTTTCTAACAAATCCCTGCTATTTCCAACAGAGTTGCGCTTAAAATGAATGAATAGTGGATGTTCTGAAAACGAAAACATTAACAACTATAACAGTATCATAACACAATACTGACGGTGTGGAAGAATGCGTAAGTCCCGCCTCCTTACCTATCTGCACACCACCCCCATCCCAAGCCTCTAAAACCTGCCTCTCTCGTTTGCGATTCCATAAATCAAGAGGGGAGAGGATCAGTGCCTTCGCCCTCTGCATGTAGGTTCTGTCGCGCATACTGAAGGCATTTTGCCATCTTGTGTTTGATCTGATTTGCCCTCTGGCTCCCTCCGAAACATGGGTTAGCTGTCTGTTCACAACACTTTGCTGATGATCGTGTCAGACTGATAACTTTGAAGCAGTACACACACACACACACACACACACACGCGCGCGCGCGCGCGCGCGCGCGCACGCACGCACGCACGCACGCATGCACGCATGCATTCGTAGCAGCACATGTTAAACATTCGGTGCCTCACGTAATCAGTCACCAAGCAAAACGAAAAGGTTTGAAGTTTAATTGTGAAAGAAGATGGAGACACAGACAAACCAATATGAGGAGAAGGGAACTGCTGCTTCTTTGTAGAGGTGTTATGCCTGTGTATGTGTGGCACAAAACATGTCCAGATGAACAGATCAGGAAATGTCGATGTTTACTTAAAGCGATTTGCAGACATAAGACGAATCAATATGACTGAGTCAGTATTGCGGAAACCCTTGTCTGCAGACGTAGCCAGTCAACCGGAAGAACACGCTGTGGATTCAACGCAACCATTTGTGACCTTCCACCTTACTTTACGCGTGCGCGTCATCTGTAGAGGGCAAGGGGTATCAGTGATTTGAATAAAGAAGCTGCAGCTGATGCGAGGTGACTGAACATGTTGTTATTGTTGTTGTTGTTGTTTGTTTGTTTGTTTGTTTGTTTTTGATTGTTGTTTTTGTTGCTGGTTTTTTTTTTTTTTTTTTTTTTTTTTTGGGGGGGGGGGGGGGGGGGTTGTTGTTTGTTTTTGTTTTTTTTTGTCCTATCTTCTGTGCCTCTACAGTGACATCGCACCCACGCCGCAGTCGACTGAACAATTTGGTGTCAGTCTGGTGTAAGTAGTACGCCAACGGTGCTTTGATATTGGTGTAGATACTTAGGTCAACGGGTACGCTAATATTCGACCTGATGTTATTCCAATTTGTCTCTTCCAGAATCCCCTCTTTTTCGAAATGTCTACTCCCCATTCGCTATATCCGGATTCGACCATTCTTGTTTCATTTACATCTAAACTGGTGATCCCTTTTTCCTATTCCCTGTTCGCCTACGTACTCAATAAGAAATCATCATTTGCTATTATT
Source organism: Conus betulinus (assembly GCA_016801955.1). NCBI lineage: Eukaryota > Metazoa > Mollusca > Gastropoda > Neogastropoda > Conidae > Conus > Conus betulinus. The sequence goes on along the minus strand of JADBJO010000718.1, from coordinate 156,753 downwards.
TTTTATCAATAGTGACAAAACATGCTGATAGGGGAAGTAACCCAAATACAATACCATGCAATGCAAGACAAAGCAATACAGTACAAAACAATATAGTATGATACTATATAATACAACCAAAACCGATACAATACAGTACAATGCAATACAAAAACGACGATACGACACAATAAAATACAATACGATACAATACAATACAACACAATACAATATAGTACAATACAATGCAATACCGAACAGTAATACAATATAGTGCAATACAACACGATACAATACGACACGATACGATACGATACAAACTCAATGGAAACCAATATAATACAATACGAGTCCGCTTCTGCTCACACGCTTCGACCAATGCGAGCCACGATGTAGTGCTGTGATTTCGTAGGTTTAAATACATTTCCAACAGTGTTTAATACAGAATGCGATACAAGACAATACAACGCAACACAATATAATCTATATAACAGGGCACAGCACGACATAATACAACAAAAATAAAACACAACACAACACTACACTACATTACACTACACTATAATACATACATACAATACCATACGATACAATACAACACAATACAATACAATATTATACAACGCAATACGATACGATACAATACAACACAATACAATACAACACCAGAGTGTGTCTGCTCATAGACTTAGTCAGGAGTATATTACAGTACAGTATTGTGACAACCTTGTCCTTGTAGATCTAGTCAGGGAGTATATTACAGTACAGTATTGTGACAACCTTGTCTTTGTGGATCTAGTCAGGGAGCGTATTACAGTACAGTATTGTGACAACCTGGTCCCTGTGGGTCTAGTGCAGTATTGTGACAACCTTGTCCTTGTGTATTTAGTAAGGGTGCATATTAGAGTGTAGTATTGTGGAAATGAACCTAACCGAATCTCAGAGAGCGGTAGAGGACAGGGACGGATGGAAGAAAGTGGTGACCAGATCATCAGGGGCGCCCCAACGACAATAGACGATGTCAAGGGATTGGTGAAGGTGAAGGTGATTGTGATAACCTGGTCCCTGTGGGTTTAGTCAGGGTGCGTATTACAGTGCGGTGTTGTGACCTTGTGGGTCTAGACAGGGTTTCATAGGTGCGTCATGTTAGGTCGCCAACAAGCACCAAGGTCTTTATTCCCTTTCTCTGGTGACCTCAGTTTAGATTTCCTCTCTACATCTACGGCCGTACTGTATTCGTACTACTTCTCTGTCTGTTGGTAAGCTCATGGGACCATTGTTGGATGGACGTGGTAGAGACTTGTATCAGTTCTCCAGTGTCGATAGATTCATGGAGACTATTGTTGGATGGACGTGGTGACACCAGGGTGTAACTTGTGAGTCGGAGTTTTCCGTCGTTTTAATAAGGAAGAAAGTGGGGCTTTTGCAGCCTTTTGACGAATATTTCAGTATTTCAACAAAGGTTTCATGTGTGTTAATTAGTCATGTGTCGATCTAATGTCTACGCCAATCAAAAGTGACATGGCAGTCAGGGATAACCATATATCGGGAGATCTGGAAGTTAGGAAGCTATGTACCTCTAGACTCGTATCAACAGTGTTTAAAATGGACAGCGACTTTTTGGGGGGCTTTTTTCATCTTGGATATCAGCATGATTCAAACCTAAAACGTTTTCACTGCCACTCAGTGCCATACCATTGGGTCAGTTACTTGACATTTCTGCATGATATAGAAGTTATAGAGCATTTAGCGTGACAATGAAAGGACGATCTAAGCTGCTGAAATAAGTAGGAATGCAGATGAATATTGTCTTCTATCACCTCCCTTTTTTCAAATGTCACAAAGTCCACAGATAAAAAACAGGAACAGTGCTCATTGTATGAAGTCTGCTGCCTTTTGGTTGAAAGGATAGTAACTTTTCTTCATGTTTCGTTAAAAGAAAAAAAAAAAAAAATTGGTGGGGGGAGGGGGGGAGGGTTGCCGACGGATAAGACAAACTGACATGCCTTAAATTTTCTATTTAAAAAAAAAAAAAAAAAAAAAAAAAATAGGAACGAGACTTAACGTTTCTATTGGAGGATAGGAGCTTCAGAAGATCGTAATTACTGTTATCGCATGAAAATAATGAGCTTAAGCTTGAAGAAGTCAGTAGTCTTGATATGGAAACATATTCACACAGAAACAATTATTTTCTCTGATTTTAATTTGGCGTCTGGTTGAATCAGGAGCAGAACGCTTACCTCCTGTCAGAGGTAAACTGAAATGGTGATGTTGCCGAACATAACGACTGCCAGTTCGCTGCCCATCTTATTGTGTCGTCGTTCTGATGGCGTGGTGTTAGACAGACCTCCTCCCCACTCTCCTGGCATGATCCGGTCCTGTCTTTGTCCGCTAGGTCACCGAGATGGGAGTGGACATGAAGCCTGAATGTAAATAGATGTTGTGATGCTGTGGAGACATCGGACGATGAATCGAACGAAAAAGAAATTGTATGGCTCTGGTGAGCCGTGATCAGTGACGCCACGTATGGCTGTTGTCTTCCTGTTTCCGCCTCTCTACGCTTTTCTTCTGAGAGTGCTGTTGTCACATAACAATCTCGTGGCAACGCTGTGACACCAGTGACTATGTCCTTGCACTTCTCGCCTTCTTTTCGAGCTTTTGCGATGATGGAGGCTTGCGAACATATTAAGTCATTTGACACTCGTATACCTTTTTCTTCACGTCTGCCTCGTAATTCCCGATCAGTTAAAATCGACATCTTATCTCTACATCGCTAGAAACGTGTGATTGTAGGGTATGGTTGTCCTTGCCTGCCGTATCTGATTCGATGCTCCCTAACAATGTCATCAGGAGACCACATTCTATCATCCATCCCAACACTGCTGAGTGTGTCTAGCACCGCCTGAGCACATGTGTCATTTTCTTCATTCTGGACATGGGGGGTTTTCGAATTTTTACGCAGATCTCCTCTCCTCGAATATATTGTTCTAACCTATCTACTTCACACTTCAGCTGTGTGGTGTGCCGTTCCATCCTTCTACACAATGGTTTAGTCTGTTGGTCGTTTCTCGCCCCCTTTCACTTCACCATGAAGATAACTGATGTCTGCAACAACGTCACTCACAACTGTAGTAAGTTTCCGGTGTTCACTCTCTAGTCTGTCGCATCGTATGCGCAAGAGTTACAGTTATCAGTTTTCCTGAGTCACAATTACCCATCTTCACGAATCATAATCACCTGTTCTTAGTGCAATCACCTTACATCGCAATATCTTCACAAAAACGGAAGAACACAAAACATTAAAAAAAAAAACGGGTTACCAAGAAGCAAAGGGTTTTACGATTGTCAAGTGAAAAGAGCATTCCTTAAAGAAAATTACTCGTTTGCGACGAAGACTGCTTTTGAAGACAGTAAGCTGCCATAACTTTGGTTTCAAGGTCTGCGCTGTTCTCCTCAGGACTCAGCTGTTTCCCCCTTTCAAGAGAATACGCCACACGACTACTAATTATGACTAACATCGGTGAGTTGTGGTAAGTTCGTTAGCAGCTTGAAAGGGCGTCAGAACAGAGGAGTGTCTGATTAGCTTGAGTAACTTTGTCTCCCTGCCGCCCCCGCCTCCTTCCCCTTTCTTTCGTTCTCTCTCTCTCTCTCTCTCTCTCTCTCTCTCTCTCTCTCTCTCTCTCTCTCTCTCTCTCTCTCTCTCTCGCGTTCCCCCACTCCACATCCGCCGCCTCTTGTGCATCAAAATTAAACAACAACAGCAATAACAACAAAAAGTTTTGAAGAGATTCCACTCAATTGTTCAGAACAGCGCTCTGCAGTGGGAAATACATCAGCCGGCTTTCCATTCAAGATCCTCTGCGATCAAATTACCAACGTAAGACAGCGAACCTTATTTTGAATGAAAGTGGAACAATACATTGACAGAATGTTTTATCGTCGTACATTTCTATTTGCCCTGTTATTTACCTTGTATTGAATTTGGTGTGATTACTACTTTGTAAACCCACTCTCTCTCCCTCACACAAACGATAGACGATATGTCCCTGTTGCGTTGGAAAAAAAAGCCTTTACACTATCATATTTCCCTTTTAATACTCTCGTGTGTTTGAAAGTTTCCGGCTAAATGGACAAGAGAGAGAGAGAGAGAGAGAGAGAGAGAGAGAGAGAGAGAGAGAGAGAGAGAGAGAGAGATTCTTCCGTGTCCTCAAAAGAAAGACAAAAATGTACACTATCGTATTTCGTTTGCAATTCCTCAGACGATTGAGCGCAAA
>JADBJO010000718.1:135000-147500 GCA_016801955.1 Conus betulinus | reverse complement strand
ATGGTATATTTTTGTTGATTGTCTGAAATTGATTTCCTCCATTTTAAAATTCATCAGGCCACAGTGCTCAACGTGAGGAGCTATTATCAAGAATACCACTAAAATGCCTAATAAATTCTTAAAATGCTCGACCCCTTGGGGAGCAACATCTGTTAAAAATAGAATGGTAAAAGGAAGTTTTAAAATCGACAGGTCTGTTTCGAGCGCTGGCGCTGATAAAACCATACACAACAACAACATCCGAAAAAAAGAAAAAAACTCGTACACCTCATGGATCTAGGTGACAGGGTGGAAACAACAGCAATAAAAGATGCCTTCATAAACCCTTAAAGACCATAAACCCAATTCCACAAACACAACCCCAACATGTAGACTAATAAACCCATCTAAATCTGAACCGGGCAAAATAAGTAAGAAAATCTTAGAAAAAAGCCATAAAAAACATAAAATCAAACACTGAATACAACCTCTGGAAGAACACATATGAAGTTATCCAATGGTTCAAAAACTTAACAAACAGAAGAACACAGTATTCATAACATTCGACACATAGTAGACTTCTACCCATCCATAGATGAAGAGCTACTCACTAAAGCTCTGAAATTTGCTAATAAAACACACAGACATAACAGGGTCAGAAATGGAAATAATCCTTCACACCAAGAAAACTTTACTCTACAGCAGAAATGAAACATGGATCAAGAAAACGAATAAAAACTCAACATTTGATGTGACTATGGGATCGTACGACGGTGCCGAAACATGCGAACTGGTCGGACTGTTTATGCTATCCAACATCCAAAAACAACTCGGAAAGCAAGTCGACTGTACAGAGACGACGGCCTCGCTGCGCTAAACAACAATTCAAGAACCATCGAAAACAAGAAAAAAAAACTATGCAAATTTTCCAAAACCAAAACTTAAAAATCACCATCGAAGCAAACAAAAAGGTAGTGAACTACTTAGACATAACATTTGACCTCAACAACCACATATATAAAACCATACAAGAAACCTAATGACACACCCCCATTATGTAAACATCAATAGCAACCACCCACAATCTATACTAAAAAAACCATACCCAATGGCATAAACAAGAGATTATGTAATCTGTCACATAATGAAAGAGTATCCAACAACGCAGCAACAGAATACCAAGAGGCATTGCAAAAAAAGGTTACAGCTACAAACTACAATACAACCCAGATAACAACATGAACAAAAACAAAAAAAAAGCAGGAAAAGGGAAATCACATGGTACAACCCTCCATATGATGGACGAGTAAAAACAAACGTAGGGAAAGAATTCTTCAAAATTTTGACAGCATCCTTCCCTAAAGAACACAAATTGTCCAAAATATTCAACAAGAACACCATCAAAATTATCATATTCATGCATGCCTAACCTTAAAAATATTATTGATTCATCCAACAAAATGAAAAGCAACACAGCAAAGAAGGGTGAAGAAAGGAAATCCTGCAATTGTACTATAAAAAGAACAGTGTCCCTTAAGCAACAAATGCCTCTATAACAACATTGTATATCAAGCCACTGTGACATCAGAAAATGAAAAAGAAACATACATAGTGATCACTGAAAATCACTTCAAAACCAGGTACGCAAACCATAAACAGTCATTCAACAAAGAAAAATACAAAAACCAAACAGAACTGAGCAAATATATTTGGAGACTTAAAGACAAAAAATAAAAACTATAACATATCTTGGAAAATCATAAAAAGGGCATCACCATACAACATTTCTAAAAGATGCAACCTATGTTCAACATAAAAATGGTTAATACTATGCAAACCACACTTAGCAACTCTAATACTAAAGTAGAAATAGTAAACAACTGCAGGCACAAATGGAAAAATCGTTGTCAGCAAACGCAACCTGAACTGTAAACAACCTGAAAACCCGAACAACACGTGCAGCCAATCCGCACGTGTAAACAGTGACATTGGGCCATATAACACCGGCAGTAGACAACCCAACACCATCCTGAGGAGAGCCAGCGCTCGAAACAGACCTGTCGATTTTAAAACTTCCTTTTACCATTCTATTTTTTAACAGATGTTGCTCCCCAAGGGGTCGAGCATTTTAAGAATTTTATTAGGCATTTTAGTGGTATTCTTGATATATATATATATATATATATATATATTTATATATACAATAAATTCCAAGGATAAGTACCGAGCACCATATCAGCAACTTACAGAGCAGTTAGGCAGAGGAGTCAAATTACCCACTTTCCGCGGTCACTGAGGAAAAAAAATCAGGTTTCGAAATATCGGTATCTGACCAAGAGTTATATGTTAGTGAGCTTCCTCCCCATGGGAGATGGTCTCCCGCTTCGGAGACTATAAGCTTGCTGAAGGTTCATTTTGAGAAGCATTTATCATTCCCCATTCACCCACTCAAGCGCATACTAGACATAAGAGCAAGCTTTGTTTATAATTCAGTATTTCTTGCAGTCATTGCATCACCTAGCTGCTCTGTAAGTTGCTGGAACGGTGCTTGGTACTTATCCTTGGAATTTATTGTTTTATTGTAATTTAGTCCCTTGTGGATTCATTCCAAGAACTGGCCCTCAGCACTTGTGTCTTCAGAGGTTATCTTTTTATATTTTCTACTTTTCACAAGAAAATGTAGCTTGTTTTGCTCTCTTCATGATTTTCTTTTGCTTCTTAGGTGGCACCTTTGGTTAGTTTTTTTGAAAAACTCAACAAACATACTACGGTATTGCACACCAGCCTTTTTCTGGTATAGCATTCTTCTTAAAAACCGAAAAAGGCAGAGGAGTTAAATTACCACTTTCCGCGGTCACTGAGGAGAAACAATCAGTTTTCGAAATATCGGTATCTGACCAGAAGTTATATGTTAGTGAGCTTCTTTCCCCATGGGAGATGGTCTCCCGCTTCGGAGACTATAAGCTTGCTTAAAGTTCATTTTGAGAAGCATTTATCATTCACCATTCACCCACTCAAGCGCATATTGTCAGTTACGCAGAAATCACCTACCACTACAGATATGAAGATTTATCACCCCCCTATTTCTACAATCTGAGACATAAGAGCAAGCTTTGTTTATTATATATATATATATATATATATATATATACACGTGGGAGACCGTGTGATTTACGTTGCAGGTTTTGAACCACGTTTGCGGTGTTGAAAGGTGTGTGTGTGAGAGAGAGAGAGATTTCAGGTGTTCTATTCTACCCGATTTGAGGCAAACCCACGTCCTGTACTCACAATTGTCAACAGATGTATGCCGCGGGATCTGTGTCCCAAATCGCAAAGAAGCTGACAAAAGTGAACAAATCACGTGGCCAGACTTGTATATTAATATATATGAATAAATCACACACAGATAAATGTTTGAACATGTTAAAAATTTTTTCTTAATCATCAATATAACCGAGATACTTGTTGGCTTGAAGGACTAAAAGATCCAAGACGGATTCTTTTTTCGGATTATATACTCTGCCTTTTTTTTTTTTTTTTTTTCGGTCCTTAAGAACCAAAAATACTAATGACATCTAACTGGCACACAGAACCCGCGGCATTGCGACTTCCTCTCGTCGCTTAGCGCTACAGAAAGCAAGTATGGGCACTGGCCTTTGTGTCTTGAAGGCTCAAAAGAGAACTTTACATTACTGTATGGTATGGCGACGCGCTCTCCCTAGAAAAGCTTACCAATTTTCACATACAGAACTCTTCTCGGACGGATCATTCAGTTCTCTAAAATGATGGTGATGATGATGATCATGGGTGGTGCAGGTGGTGGTGATGATGATGATGATGATGACGAATTGATGATGGTGTGGTGGTGGTGGTGGTGGTGATGATGGTGGTGGTGGTGGTGGTGGTGGTGGTAATGATGATGATGACTTGTAGGGCGTAGATATCCCTAAAATCCGCGATCATCATGCGACCAAAAAACTGCAATCCAAAATGTCAGTCAAAAAAAAAAAAAGAAAAAAGTCTGCAGGAGGCATGGGGGACAAGTCAGACACAGATCATCGCCACGACATAGATCAGCATGATCTACTCCCAGGTGAACGAGCGAATTTTCAGACAAACCCGACAGGGAGTCAGGGATCTCAGATCGACAGGGATACAGCACTCCAGGGTACTTGGGCAGCCTCTTTTTTCCTTCTCAGTACATTACAGTAAAGTGCCATGTGATGCGATTCGATGCGATGCAATACAATACGATGCTATTTAACACAACACGACACAAACAATAAAACACAACGCAACAGTGTACAGTAAAAATGCAGTACTGTTCTGTATTACCATAAATATGTATGTCAGCCATTGCTTGTTTTTTACGAGAAGAATAATTACAGCATCAACAGCAACTTAATTTTTTTTTTTTTTTTTCGTTTCTTGACGTTCTCCTCTTCCCTATCCCCTTTTCCAGTCCACTTCCATCCTCTTTATTTGTCTTCTTGCTATGCATACTAACGACCCCCCCCTCTCTCTCTCTCTCTCTCTCTCTCTCTCTCTCTCTCTCTCTCTCTCTCTCTCTCTCTCTCTCTCTCTCTCTCTCTCTCTCTCTCCATCAACCTTTCTAATTGTTATTTGTCATCAGTTTTCCTATGATAATCGCATTGATATTCCTGCAGCCAATTTTACATGCATGTACACACTCACTTCCGCACGCTGAGCGAGAGAGAGAGAGAGAGAGAGAGAGAGAGAGAGAGAGAGAGAGAGAGAGAGAGAGAGAGAGAGAGAAATTTCACTAAAATGTAAACAAAACTTGAGAAGTGACCTTGTGTTTTGTCTGTAGTTGATTTTTTAGGGAAGGACGGAGAGAGAAGGATGGGAGGGGGTGCTTGACAAAGAAGGGAAAGAGGGAGAAGGAAACAGGTGGAGGGTGGGGGTGGAAGTGGGGAGTTATGGGGGGATAGGGAGAAAGAAGTGATGGGAGCCCCAACAAAATGACGATGGATGACGGTTTTCCAGTGTTACCATGTTTGGGCTCATCCATCTCTATCGCAGCTCCCCCCCCCCCCCCCCCCCAACCCCCCCCCACCCAATTCCCCCCTCCATACCCTTCCTGCCCTTCAGTTCCTCCAGCCCCTTCTGCCCTCTACCTTACTCCTCCTTCAACCCGTCCCTACCCCTCCCCTTTTCCCCTCGACCCCCACCCCACCCCACCCCCCGTACCCGCTCGGAGATAGTTCAGTTCATGTTCCATCCCCTGGCTATTTGTAGGCTTGCTTGCCTGTCCAGCCGAAGATTTCTCAAGAGTGGGCTTGGGTGTGGGAGTGGGGGGGGGGGCGATGGTGATGGATGTGCAGGGGGGGAGGGAGAGGGAGGGAGGTAGGGGCATGGAGGAGGGAGAATGGGGATGTACAGAGGTTCTGAACAAACCTTTCTTGCAAGAAGACAAAAAGGGACGGCGAAAAGAAAAAGGGGGAAAAAAAAATACATTCTAAAAAAAAGCAAAAGAAAGAAAGGAACAGAAAAAGGAACCGCAACGGCGCGGTTGTACGGGTTTCTTGACCCTTTCTTCACCTCTTCCTCGTCCGCAACATTCCCTCACTTTGTTGTTGTTGTTGTTGATGTTGTTGTCGTTGTTGTTGGGCTTGGTTTGGTTTGGTTCGTTTTTGTCTAGGGGTTCCACCACCACCACCACCACCACTCATCTACAATCCTCACGTCTTCTGGCTCCGTTTCTTACCGACGCATTTAATTACGTTGATTTTACAGACCACAGTACTGGAAGAGAGAGAGAGAGAGAGAGAGACAGACAGACAGACAGACAGACAGACAGACAGACAGCAGAGATGCAAATGCAAAATGTTTTTCACTCATTAAAACAAAGAACAATTGTTATACATAGATTTGCCCCGTTCGGATGGCCTCTTGACTCTACATCCTTATATCAAATAAAACTGCTCGCTACATATTCGCGAATAATATGGAGTATGGCATCTAGTGTGACGAGAATTACACACACAACACTGAGATTGTAGCGTACAAATTGCAATGAAATAGCTTAAGTGAGTTTGCTGACCTGCTCTTCAACTGTTCTGAAAACCGTTTTTTTATTGTTGCTGTTGATGTTTTTTTTTTTCTTTTTTTTTTTCTTCTTCTTCTTCTCCTTTTAAGGAAATGATAGCCTTGATATGGCCCCTCGTGGTCGGCTACACTATAATTCTATTTGTTTTTATTTCAGTGTCTTTGTTCTGTTTCTCTTTGTAAAGTCCCATGCAAGCTGCAACTGACTTTTTAATCCCCCTTGCAACCAAACTTAATAAGATTTTTGTTTTACATATGGCTTTCTGTTGCTAACAATCCACAGCTTCACACTTTGTTCTTTCACAAACATATGAGTCTCGGAATACCCACGGCCCATGACTTCAGACTTAGGTCTTTCATAAATACGGGTATCTAGATACCAATGACCCACAGTTTGAGACTTTGTTTTTACACATTTGAGATACAGGATGCTAACGACCCACAACTCTGTTCTTTCACAAACACGCGGGTTAACGTATAATAACGACCCGCAAAAGTCAAGACTTTGTTCTTCCACAAATGTATGGGATACTGGGCACTAACGACCCACCTTTCAGACTTTATTCTTTCACAAACATAAAGGCATCTGGATGCTAACCGTCCACAGCGTCAGACTTTTTTTCATTCACAAACACATAGGTTATGAATACTAAGGAACCAGAACCTAAGACATGAGCTGCACCGTGCACTGCACTGTAGACTAGTGGAGGGCGAGCTGTGAGACGTGAGTGATGTGTGGCCACACGAAAAAAAAAACTGATAGCCAGCGGTGATAGCAGCTTGATGAGAAGGACTGACGTCAGTTACTGCAGAGTCGATCATACGCCATGAGCGATAGCAGCCCAGGTAGTAGCGCTGGCAATGAGTGGCGATGAATATCGGAAACATTACTGTCGCTTGCTGCTTGCGTCATCCCCGCGGCTATCGTTCGTGGTGTGTCCGCCTCTGCAGTAACTGATGTCGTTTATGGCGATGGGCAGCTGGTGCGCAGGTACAAAGTAGCTCATTTTGCAGCTCACAGTGTTGCAGTGGACAAAGGCTTTGCTTTTTCGGAAATATATGGGTTATTGGAGACCAGAGACTTACGACGTGTGACTTTTCTTTAATGATATCACCCCCAGTGCTGCAAATGTGATTTCGTGAAGAAGTTGAAGTCGAATGCCAGTCTTGATGAGAGCGGCGAGGCCATAGTCAGCTGTCATGTCATGCAAAAACACATATTTCGGGGTTTTGTGGAGGACGCGTGTCAAACGTATTGGAGGTCATGTCATGGTGGACATGCACATCAATACGTTTGGGATACAAAATAAACACATGTGTGTCTTGTTCGCACAAGACGAACCCACAGCCCTCAGTGAAGGAGAAATCTCTTTCCTTGTGTCAGTGAGACGACACCACCACCATCACCAACACTCCTCCGCCACATCCACCCACTCACCTAGCCCTACACTTTAAGAGAAAAAAAAAGACGTTGAATATACTTTCTTTAAGGGAGCTGTGAAAAACAAACGTACAACAACAAAAACATTGTATGCATGTATCGGACTTTTATGCTAGAAGCGTATCAGAGGTTTTTAAAGGTCATTTCAGGGTGGACATGGGCATCTATACGTGTGGATACCAAATAAATAAGAGCGTGTCTTGTCAGCAAAAGAAGAATCTACGAGCCAGAAGTCATTGATGAGGGTAAAATCTCCTATCGCATGTGAGACAGACGACAACACCAACATCACCAACATCACCCAGGTTGCTTCTTCTCCGCCACACACCCTCCGACCGAACCCCAACTTAAAGGAAAACGTTGAACATGTTTTAAAGTGATCTGTGAAAACATTCAAACAAAAACAAAAACACAAAACAATTAAAATGACACATCCAGCGTTACGGCAAATGTTCTAGGTGGCCTACGTACACAGGAGCGCAGTTAGATTGTTTTCAGACTTGTGTCTGAAAGTTGATTATACCATTTTGTTTACATATGTACATCAAATACGTGTTACGTGTATCAAATAGACCGATTGTAGGCAATGGAAAAAGACTATTTGTAAAAAAGGAATATTTGAAAAAAAAAAAAAAACCTCGTCAGCATAGAGATAGGGTCACACGTTACACGATTTCTGAGGCCTAACAGCTGATAACGCATAGTCATGTACTTTAACGCTATGAGTGACGCCATCGGTAGGAATACATAAAAATGAAATAATCTATGGGTGGTTGTTGCGTAAAATGTGACATTCGTTTAATTACGCACACACACACAACACACACACACACACACACACACACACACACACACACACACACACACACACACAAAACATACACACACGCATCTCTCTCTCTCTATCCCTATCTCTCTCTGTCTCTCTCTGTCTCTCTCTCTCTCTCTGTCTCTCTCTCTCTCTCTCTCTCTCTCTCTCTCTCTCTCTCTCTCTCTCTCTCTCTCTGGTTAGATATTAAAGCTTGGCAGATCAGCTCATACATTTTATTTATGTGTGTAAGTGTAGATGAAAAGGACCTGAGAGCAGCCATTATTGTGCAGTTTCATGGTTTGATTTCTCCTGTTAGGTTTACAGACGGGACCGCCAGACAGCTGTTTCTCTCTTCGAGTTTCTCTCTCTCTTCAAACGAGAAGTGAGCAGCTTCCTTGGATTTGTATTGTTGGGATTTGTTCAGTCAAAGTTCAGACGTATTCAGAGTGCATGAAGAAGAAATAAACAAAAAGCAAAATCAGAACAATCCAGAACTTTGAACAACGACAAAATTATAAACTCTCTCTCTCTCTCTCTCTCTCTCTCTCTCTCTCTCTCTCTCTCTCTCTCTCTCTCTCTCTCTCTGCATGTCTGTGTGTCTGACGTAAGTCTCTCTCTCTCTCTCTCTCTCTCTCTCTCTCTCTCTCTCTCTCTCTCTCTCTCTCTCTCTCTCTCTCTCTCTCTCTCTCTCCATCTCCCTCACTTCCGATCTGTGTTGAATGCGTTAGATTAGGGGACTTCAAGAGATGATGATCAACAGAGCAATAAAAAAAAAAAATGAAATGAAACCCCAGCATGAGGGCTTTGAATAACAAAGAAGCCAAACAGATGAAACAACACGCAGGGAAGAACTGCTTAAATCTTACTTAAAATGAAAGCAAAACACACAGGCCAAGCTTTCCAGTGTGGATGCGAGGGAGTGGATGAATGGATGGAGAGGAGAGGGGTGGGGGTGGGGACGTGTCAAGGATTGGAGAGGATGGGAGAGGAGAGAAGAAGGGAGAGAAGAATGGGTGGGAAACAAACAAACAAAAAAAAGCTTTTGTTTCGATTGTCACAGCGCTGTTCGAGAGGATTCCTGACTGCTGTCATTGGCTGGTGTTCAACAGAGTGATCTCTCTTGTGGAGCAGCCTCACGTTTGCAGAGCACTCATTGGAGAACTGAATCCCCGTGTCCCTTCCTGCCTCTTCCGTCTCTGGGCTCGTCGGTCATTGACGTCACCGTGTTTGTGCTAGAAAATCGTCATCATCATCATCATCATCATCATTATCATCATCACCATCACGATCACCATCATCATCATCATCATCATCATCATCGCCGGTGTCAGCATCATCATAATGATCATGATCATCATTATCATCACTACAATAATCATATTAATGAACAGTGTTTCTGAAGTGCAATATCGTGCGCCAGCCAGTCAGTCAATGCGTTGCGCACTGGTCCATTTATTCGAGTCAAACACGCACCCAAACCATTCTTCCCTCTTCCACAGACTGGATGGTACATAGTTCCGTACGTGTGACGTAGAGAAACTAAAACAGCGATCTCCTATGTCCCTGCCGGCCTGAACACCAGAGAGTGACAGCAGCTGAACTTCAGGCACCCTCTCCCCTTCTCTACTCTACTCTCTCCCCTCTCTCTCTCTCTCTCTCTCCTCTCTCTCTCTCTCTCTCTCTCTCTCTCTCTCTCTCTCTCTCTCTCTCTCTCTCCTTCCTTTTTGAACAGGCCTTATTGCTTTCCACTTTAAATTGTTCATGATTCCAACTCACTGCTTACCCCCAATTACTTTCTTTTGTCTATGAGCTCTGTTCATTCCTTCCTCTTCTTTTTATTGTCAGCCCCCATATAAGATCTGTCTGTCACCCACTGACTAACTCTAAGCCTGATGACAGCTCATTGAGCAGAAAGCTTGCTTGGTTTCCTTCTTCTTCCCCCCCATCACCATACTCAAACCTGGTGAGTGCTCTCTTCCACCATGGTCTCCTATGGTCTGTATTTAACGTCTCTGAAGTCCCAAGAAATTTTCACCAAAAATGAATGAAGTGAACGGGAAGAATGGTACATACTGAGCGAAACGGAAAACAGAGAGCTGACGTTACCTGTTCAAATGGCAGTAGGTGAGGTCTTTAATCCTGTTCTGGGACCGAAATTTAGAAAGCCTGTGATGATCATTTTAAAGCGATGCTATCTGGTGGTCTAAATGAAAAAGGAATCCAGGTCTTTTAACGCTATTTCAAATTCTTCTAAGACGATTGGACTATTCCAATGCCTTTTTCATTTTCTGACTGATAATAGAAGATATAGAGAAACCATTTGTGTGCTACGTTGACTTTTCCATATTATTATGGGCGATAAATCTCTATTTTCATGTCAGAAATGACATGTAAACAGGAAAAAAAAAAGTCACTGTCTTCGGTCACCTGTGTAAGGCAGGTCATTAATCTGAATTCCAGCCAAGTAAAATATCTTCTTAAACAGAAGGAACAGGCAACAGCTTATGTTTAGTAGAGCCTAGGGTCAAAATATCTCGCTCAATAAAGTAAGCTCTTTAGCTTCACCAAGCGAGACCCGTTGCACATTGCCTCCAATGAGCAAGAACTTTGGCCATCGATTTACTGAGCAATATCTGTTTTCCGAAGGCTTCACTGAGCAAGTTTTGCTTCTCATCATTCCACTGAACAATATTATTCCCCCATATTTCTGTTGTCGATAGTTGGCGTCTCGGAAGATGCAAGACATTGTCACTTGAAGAAGGTAGAGAAATGGTATCTTCTGAATGAGACGGGCAATACGGGAGAAATGATCCATCGAAATGGAGATACGCAATAACTGCAATTTGTACTGTCATTGAAATGTCACAGGCAGCCCGTTAAAATCCTTTAAAAGCAGTGTAACCTGTTCCCGTTTGGACAGGAACACGAGTCTTAAAAGCATTATTTCAATTTTTTTTGTGTGAACGTTCAGTCTGCCCTGATGGTTAATCCATTCTGTAACTGATAATAGAAAATACGAAGAGTCCATTTCTCTGTGTGCTGCGCTAACTTTTTCCCAATATGTACGATAAGTCTCTGTTTTACGATGAATCCTTGCTCTTTTTCGTGTCAGTAGTAAGAAATAAACGACGGGGAAAGGTCATTTCACTGTCTCCAGTCACCAGTGTGTAACAGGACATTAAATTGAATTTCAGGCAACGGTTTTCTCGAGACCTACTGGTGTTAATACTTGTTTTTTTTTTTTCAGTGCCATATGTTCCTCAACAGAAACAACAGCAATAGCTCATGCGTACTGGAGCTAAGAGGCAACGTATCTTGCTTAATGGAGCTTGATCACTGTGTTCATCGAGCAAGATCTGTCACTCATTGAATTCACTGAGCAAGAACAGTTGCCTATCGACTGCACTCTCAGCAAGATCTATTTCTAAAAGGCTGGTTTCCCAACACTTGTTTCCCACTGGTTTACCAGAACAAGATTGTTTTCCCCTGGCTCCACTAGTTAAATTTTATTTCCCACAAACTCTAGTGTTGAAGACCTGTTTGGCATTGGCTGTACTGAGTAAAAACTCACGTTCATTTGAGGTTGTTATTCCATCTCACGTTCAAATGTATGTCAAATGAAAATCGGTCTTGCTAGGCGACTCTGAGACAGGAAGAAATGCAAAAGTGAGGCACCAGAAGATACCGAGATACATCAACCCCTATCTGATGTGCATTTCAAACATCCAGTGACCAGAGATAGCAGGGACGAGGTATGGTAAAGGGTGGGATGGGAGTCGGGATACCATGTTAATCCTAAGAAGTGAGGCAAGGTGGGACATATCCTTCAGAGGCATGATCATCAGGCTCTGATCCTGATGAAGAAGTCAAGGAAGATTTCACGTATAGGAAACAGATGGAGACGACACACTGAATCAGAGTTCAGACAGAAGGGAGCTAGAAGCACAGTGGAATTGGCTGGAGAATTGTCGTCGATAACCTATGCTCCCTTGGGGGTGGAGAGTCTAAGTAAGTAAAAATAAACTAGCACTTCAGAGTTATTTTTACTTACTTAGACTCTCCACCTCCAAGGGAGCACAGGGTTATCGACGACAATTCTCCAGCCAGTCCACTGTGCTTCTGGCTCCCTTCTGTCTGAACTCTGATTCAGTGTGTCTTCTCCATCTGTTTCCTATATGGTAAGTAAAAATAAACTAGCAC